>CM042399.1:17194346-17336846 GCA_023634145.1 Thymallus thymallus
AACGACCCGAAACACACAGCCAGGGCAACTAAGGAGAGGCTCCGTAAGAAGCATCTCAAGGTCCTGGAGTGTCCTAGCCAGTCTCCAGACCTGAACCCAATAGAAAATCTTTGGAGGGAGCTGAAAGTCCGTATTGCCCAGCGACAGCCCCAAAACCTGAAGGATCTGGAGAAGGTCTGTATGGAGGAGTGGGCCTTCCAGTATTATAATTATGCTCAAATGTTTATTCTATTCTACTGAACCATTTACTTCATGTTCATATTCTTATATTGTATTATTTCTTATTGTTTTTGCGTTGTTGAGAAGGAACCTGCAAGTAAACATTTAGTTGGACCATGCTTGTCCCATACATAGGACTAATAAAACTTGAAATGTAGGGAAATGCGCATTTAATGTGTTTAAAACCAAGATAGGGGCTCTCCCCGAATAAGAGGGGCGTTGCACCGCCTAGTCAGCTTGGCTGCGCCACTATGTAAAGATTTTAGAGTTAATGAAACTGATATTTAGTAATGATAGAATAACTATCTTTGATCGCCAATGACACTGTTGTGAATTGTGAAACAGGCCGTATTATCATGTTCCTCAACTAATTCAGCACATTTCAGCAGTAGGCTATCTAAACACAGAGCGCTCTCAGGACAAACTGAGCAGTAGGCTATCTAAACACAGAGCGCTCTCAGGACACACTGAGCAGTAGGCTATCTAAACACAGAGCGCTCTCAGGACACACTGAGCAGTAAGCTATCTAAACACAGAGCGCTCTCAGGACAAACTGAGCAGTAAGCTATCTAAACACAGAGCGCTCTCAGGACAAACTGAGCAGTAAGCTATCTAAACACAGAGCGCTCTCAGGACAAACTGAGCAGTAAGCTATCTAAACACAGAGCGCTCTCAGGACAAACTGAGCAGTAAGCTATCTAAACACAGAGCGCTCTCAGGACAAACTGAGCAGTAAGCTATCTAAACACAGAGCGCTCTCAGGACAAACTGAGCAGTAAGCTATCTAAACACAGAGCGCTCTCAGGACAAACTGAGCAGTAAGCTATCTAAACACAGAGCGCTCTCAGGACAAACTGAGCAGTAAGCTATCTAAACACAGAGCGCTCTCAGGACAAACTGAGCAGTAAGCTATCTAAACACAGAGCGCTCTCAGGACAAACTGAGCAGTAAGCTATCTAAACACAGAGTGCTCTCAGGACAAACTGAGCAGTAAGCTATCTAAACACAGAGGGCTCTCAGGACAAACTGAGCAGTAGGCTATCTAAACACAGAGTGCTCTCAGGACAAACTGAGCAGTAAGCTATCTAAACACAGAGCGCTCTCAGGACAAACTGAGCAGTAGGCTATCTAAACACAGAGTGCTCTCAGGACAAACTGAGCAGTAAGCTATCTAAACACAGAGTGCTCTCAGGACAAACTGAGCAGTAAGCTATCTAAACACAGAGCGCGCTCTTTTTTTTTTTTTTTTTTTTTTTGCACTCCAGATATCTTGTATTTCTATACTTTTTCATACTGCCGCTCTATGTATCATGTACCGTGTATCTGTCTTTTGTGTACTTTTCGTTGTGGCATTTTGCACCTGCCCTGTGTTTTGTTGTAGCTGCTTGACAATGAAATTTCCCCCCCGGGGGAGCGATAAAGTACCTATCTATCTATCTATCTATCTATCTATCTATCTATCTATCAAACTGAGCAGTAGGCTATCTAAACACAGAGTGCTCTCAGGACACACTGAGCAGTAGGCTATCTAAACAGAGTGCTCTCAGGACAAACTGAGCGCAGCGTTGTCAAATTGCACAAGCTTGGTAACGGCTGTCAAACAAAATTCAAATGACCGAAGTTGCTAAACTTGCTAGATTACCTTCTTCAACGAATTACAGAATATCTCCTATATTTGGCAAAACCCGAGTTAATGATTATACAGATATCAGAAAAAATAATAAAATAAAAATGGAAATATACTGAACGAAATATAAACACAACATGCAACAATTTCAAAGATTTTGCTGAGTTACAGTTCATATAAGGAAATCTATGAATTTTACATGACTGGGCAGGGGCGCAGCCAAAGGGGAGCCAGGCCCAGCCAATCAGAATGAGTTTTTCCCCACAAAAGGGCTTTATTAAAGACAGAAATACTCTGCACCCCGCTCCACCTCCCCTCAGACGAGTCCGCAGGTGAAGGAGCCGGAGGTGGAGGTCCTGGGCTGGCGTTACACGTGGTCTGTGGTTGATGAAGCTGGTTGTAAGTACTGCCAAATATTCTAAACCGACACTGGATGCGGCTTATGATAGAGAAATTATCATTCAATTATCTGGCAACAGCTCTGGTGGACATTCCTGCAGTCAGCATGCCAATTGCAACTTGAGACATCTGTGGCATTGTGTTGTGTGACAAAACTGCACATTTTAAAGTGGTCTTTTGTCGTCCCTAGCACAAGGTGCACTTGTGTAATGATCATGCTGCTTAATCAGCTTCTTGATATGCCATTATCTTGAGGGAAATAATGCATTATCTTGACAAAGGAGAAATGCTCACTAAAAGCGATGTGAACAAATTTGTGCACAAAATTTGAGGGAAATAAGCTTTTTGTGCATATGAAACATTTCTGGGATCTTTTATTTCAGCTCATGAAACATGGGACCAACACTTTACATGTTGCGTTTATATTTTTGTTCATTATATTTTCAGTGTTGCTGACACAGCATCTCTTAGTTTTGCTGACTGTAACATCTATAGGTCCCAAGGTTAGCTCATGCAGCATTGTGAACATTGTACATCAGACACCTTGGACTCTAGTCTATTTCAGTCCCTACAGTCAATCAATCCTGCTTGCTGATTCATGTTGAACACCACTACAAATTGTATTTTCATTAGCACAAGAGTCAAGACTATTGATTGCCATGCCAACAAATTAAACCTCCCCTAGTGAATTGACTGATTAATAATGATATGTGGATTAGTTAGGCTACATTCGATGGACAAATACTATTTGTATTGATTAAGGCATTGATGCTGCCTTGAGGTGTTTGTGGCTCAATGTCTCACACACCTATTGCGTTACTAGTGGTTTCAGAGTGAGAGCTGAATATTTCAGAGAGAATGCAGTAGTGCTCAGGAGTGCAATACCCACATTGTGTGGCAGGCAGGCAGGCAGGCAGTCTCCTGGGTTGGAGACGGTGAGTAGAGAGATGTGTGGCAGGGAGAGTGGCCTCCCTGGATCCCTGAAGTGAATCTTCTCTCCAGAGAGACTCCTGCTTAATGGGACATAAAGCACACTTAGAGAAAATAAGATATTATTCACAACTTTATTGGCCGCAGTAGTTTGCACACTTCTAAGTCTGGTCCAACTGTAGATTTTAAAGATGTTAGTATTTCCTGTTAGAGCCTATTTCCTGTTAGAGCCTATTTCTCATCTTCTGTGGTGTTTCACGTTTCCTGGGTAGCTATCTTTGTAGTGGATATTCCACATTATGTACTGGTTTTATCTCAAGGTTAATAAAAGCTGCATCTTGTCAGCCTTGACAAACAAGGAGGTGTAATAGTGGACAGGAAGGTAATGCATTCACTCAGGATGGTGGAGGGCAAGCAGCCCAATCTGGAGAATAATCCTATTTCAGCTCAGAGAGGTTGTCTGCTGTTTGATGGATGGGACCTTGGAGAGGAGACCTGGGCACACTGGTCTCACGCACTATTTGATCAAAACACCTGAAATAAATGGACATGGGCTCACTCAAGACACTTTCTGATATTTCTAGGTTGGCAGAGATTTCCCCTCTTGACCCCAGTCAATCTCTCACACCACAATGTGCCACTTTAGGCACAATTAGATTGTGATCAGGACTATCTTGTCACAGTGGGATTCAAACTCGGGGGAGAAATGGCAAAGAATGTCCTAATTTCCTGTATTCACCAAAATGTTGACTGTAACAAGTCTGAAGGTACCCTTGATTTACATATCAAAATGTTGACTGTAACAAGTCTGAAGGTACCCTTGATTTACATATCAAAATGTTGACGGTAACAAGTCTGAAGGTACCCTTGATTTACATATCAAAATGTTGACTGTAACAAGTCTGAAGGTACCCTTGATTTACATATCAAAATGTTGACGGTAACAAGTCTGAAGGTACCCTTGATTTACATATCAAAATGTTGACTGTAACAAGTCTGAAGGTACCCTTGATTTACATATCAAAATGTTGACTGTAACAAGTCTGAAGGTATATAACATATCCACTTAATGGTTTCTGCAATAAATTGAAATTCACCCTTTAGCTCAACCCTCATAGCCCCAGAAACCCCTTTTGTGTTTTCCTCCAGTCACTGAGTCATCATATATCTATGATCTAATAATACCCACTTGTCAAAACAATAGAGGAAGGAAGACAAAGCAGAGAAGAGGGTTAGAATGTTTACTCAGTCTCTTCATATCGCTCTTCAACCTCAGTTCCCTTTTTACACTGTAGGCCAGGGATGAGCAACTTTGATGGGGGTGGAGGCCGCAAAAAAAACTGAACTCATCATGAGGGGCCGCAGTGGCTCGTGGGTCTGCGTACCCACATCCATAACCCCCCACCTTGTGAGCAAAACATTTTAGCGCCCAGCCTTGTGACAGTGAAAAGAAGAACAAAAAAAGTTCAAGAAATGTATTTCCTGCAATTCCTCTCACTTTGCCATAGGGTGGAGGCAAATGTTTGCAATTTTAACTGATGATCAATGGGCCCCACTCCGGTTGGAAATTTTACCATGCTTACTACAAGTTTAGATTGCTGGCCGCTAGACTAACTAAAATAAAAATGCATACATGGGCTGAGTGACTGCTGATACACAACCAAATTATTGTAACTATCAGCAGTAAGTTGAGACCGCGACTGAGTTCCCCCACCCTAACCGGCCTACAAAATCGGCGGTTGCTCTTCCCTGCCGTAGGCCTTTGTGATGCTTCTCAGAATGGGCACCATAATGCAGACAGTGTTTCCTAAATAGCTATGTTGTGTTGTGTTGTGTTGTGTGGCCGTTGTAAGTTATGCTAATCGCTAACCCTAGAACACTGATGCATCCAGTCACATTGTTTATTCCTCTTCTCTCCCCTCATGACCTCAGTGTGATATACATTAAGTCTGATCTGTCTGATGTTCATGTTTCTCTCTCTGTGTTTTCTGTGTTTGTAGGAAACAAGATGGGGGTGAAGACCGGATCTCAACCACACTAGATCCTCCACTGTTCCAGCCCCCACTGTCCCCACTCCCGTACACCGCTCCACCGTTCCTCAAGGTAGGAGCGGTTTAGGTGTGTGTGCTGTTAACACCTGTCCTCAGCTCCCACCCCCAACATAACCTTTACTCACTCGCCTTATGTGCGCTGTGTGTCACTTTTCTTGTACTCAAACTGTCTGTCCTGTTTGTCTGTACTCACCCTGTCTGTCTTATCTGTCCAGTCTGTACTCACCCTGTCTGTCCTGTCTGTTTTATTCTCTACTCTGACTCTGCCTGTAGTCACCCTTTGTATCCTGTGTCTCTGTAGGCCCCCTATGTATCCTGTGTCTCTGTAGGCCCCCTATGTGTCCTGTGTCTCTGTAGGCCCCCTATGTGTCCTGTGTCTCTGTAGTCTCCCTATGTATCCTGTGTCTCTGTAGGCCCCCTATGTATCCTGTGTCTCTGTAGGCCCCCTATGTATCCTGTGTCTCTGTAGGCCCCCTATGTATCCTGTGTCTCTGTAGTCCCCCTATGTATCCTGTGTCTCTGTAGGCCCCCTATGTATCCTGTGTCTCTGTAGTCCCCCTATGTATCCTGTGTCTCTGTAGGCCCCCTATGTATCCTGTGTCTCTGTAGTCCCCCTATGTATCCTGTGTCTCTGCAGGCCCTATTTGCTCTGCCTGTTCCTCTGGGCTCTTTCCTATGCTCACACTGTCAACTGACTTCTGTATAGTCCTTCATTGACTCAGCAATATTGAGTAGTCATTAAGAGGAACATGTAACCATATAATGACTATTATTTGATACTCGTCTTTTCTTTGACTTGTGGAATGTGTTTGGCAGCTGTTATGATTACATTCGAATTATTACATTAATATCCAGATTTAACAAGCCCAGTCCTATTTCATAAATGTGAACAAATGAGCTCCTGTCTGAATAATTGTCCTTCTAAAGGTAAAATGTACCTGTCCCAAAACCAGAATGTGTCACTTATAAAGACTGGCTTACCTTCTTACCTCATTAATGTACTATTCTGCTTATGGTTTACAGTTACCTAGCTCTAAATTAATTCACAATTCAAATTGTGTCAATAGTACTTTTTACGATACTTGTCAGCAGCACACATTTCCAAATGATCTATCTTTTGACAGGTCTTACATCTGAACCGAAAGGCTAACTAATCTGTTTTAGATATGTTGGAGCGTATTAGATTGAAGGGACCTGAGCGTGGAAGATTAAGAGGATACAGTCTTGATGATTTCAGTGAGGTTTAAGAGGGTCCCCTACACTTAGGAAGGAAGTACTTACACTTAGGTTAATCCTAATTAACCCCACCCGAGAAGGATTGGACAGGGCTCGCCACCATGAAGTTCAAACCATTACGGTCATCAGTAGTGTCACTGTGAGGAGATGATGTGTTAAGGCATTGCTGAGAAATAGTAGATTGTGCTTATTGGTAGTTGTTGGAATGAGAGGGCTGATGTCAATTTGAATTGAAGGCAGTCAATTTAGGAAGTGATTTCATTTTTTTTATGTAATAACTTTAGAAATAAATAGCTTCTACTCTTCGGTTTATTCAGAAGTAATTGAAAATAGAGGCAGTTCTTTCCAATTTTGAATTGTTATTTAAGTTTACTTCCTGAATTGACTGCCTTCAATTTGATTTGACCCCAGCCCTGCTGTTGGAGTCAGAGCACTCTGCATAGGGCAGCCATTCTTGTGCACACACACACACACACACACACACACGAACACACAGCGCCAAGGTCAGTCACAGTCTGCTTTGTATCCCACACAACTCCTACAAACTCTAATTGAATAAAGTAAATATCATTTTTATCCAACCGTAGAGATTAGATTAAATATGACCTGCAGCTTCCTCTACTAAATGTTTCCATTCTGAAATTACAATAACACATTTTTGTTCTGATTTCATGTAGATACAGTATGTAGATAGAGTATATGTCATGTAGATACAGTATGTAGATACAGTATGTATATAAAGTATGTAGATACAGTATGTAGATACAGTATATTTCATGTAGATACAGTATGTAGATACAGTATGTAGAGACAGTATATTTCATGTAGATACAGTATGTAGATACAGTATATTTCACGTAGTATGTATGTAGATACAGTATGTAGATACAGTATATTTCATGTTGATACAGTATGTAGATACAGTATGTAGATACAGTATATTTCATGTAGATACAGTATGTAGATACAGTATGTAGATACAGTATATTTCATGTAGATACAGTATGTAGATACAGTATGTAGATACAGTATGTAGATACAGTATATTTCATGTAGATACAGTATGTAGATACAGTATGTAGATACAGTATATTTCATGTAGATACAGTATGTAGATACAGTATATTTCATGTAGATACAGTATGTAGATACAGTATGTAGATACAGTATATTTATTTTAGATACAGTACAGTATGTAGATACAGTATATTTCATGTAGATACAGTGTGTTTCACTTGACTTTGACAGGAAGTGATCAACAGTGAGAAACGTGATATTGATAACATGATATTTTAGCGATCACATCATTTCACAAGATGTAACCATTGTTGTCTATTCAGACCTTCTGCACTCAGGACAGTATCAATTGTCATTGTAACTAGTTGTTGACTAGGCTGCAGTCATGCTATTCAACCATCTCTGCTTTCCATGATGTTTCACTCAGATAAACTGGAAAGACAATGTGTTCATGGTTCTTCATGGTTCATTTACTGTATGTGCCCAGTAAGTTATAAAAAGAGGAGGCAAGTCATTATACAGTTCCAAGCTGGTCTTCTTTATCTAATAAATACTCATGGATATTGGAGCATAAACATTGTCTTTACATAGTTTAACAAAACATGTATCAAGAAAATAAGAGGTGGACAAAGTAGAGAGCTATCTATACACTCTTAGTTTCCAGGCAGAACTATTTTGGGTTCCATGTAGAACCCTACATGGAACCAAAAAGGTTCTGCCTGGAACCAAAAAGGGTTCTTCAAAGGGTTCTCCTATGGGGACAGCCAAAGAACCCTTTTAGGTTCTAGACAGCACCTTTACTTCTAAGAGTGTATAGTGGACTGGACCCAGTAGACACATGCCCAGATAGAGATTCTCCTTTCCTAAGATTTAATGATGAGCTCAGCTCAGACAGTGGAGTAGCAGCTGACAGACAGGTCTGGTAGAGAGAGTAGTTATTGTTCCTTATTCTTTTGAGAGGCCTATTAGTCCTCTGTAATGAGAGGTCTCCGCACTAGACCTACATACTGGGCACTGTGTCTGTACCGACCTTCTCCTGTCTGTCTGTCTGGCTGTCTGGCTGGCTGGCTGGCTGGCTCTGCTCATTCTATTACACAAAGTGGGATCAGATAGTGTTCTTTCTTTTCTCTTTCTTTCTGAAAAGTCTTTGAAATGATGAATAGCCATGAATGTTTAAATGATTGCATTGGAAATGAGACAGTTGATGTATGCCTACAATTAGGTTACAGTGAAGTTATTCCTAGCTATATGACCCCAAAACATTGTCTCTATTGTTATAAAGTGGTGCAGTCTGCCCACAACCTCTCTATCTCCAGTGTGGGTAGGAGGGTGCTGCAGGGACTTGTCTGAGCAGTAGAGTACATCACAGCCTGAGGAGTTGGACCATGCTCCACCTCTGGCCATCTGCCAGACACCCAGAGAGAGGGGGCTGGGGGACAAGGACAGGAGGAGTAGGGTTGTGTACACAGTGCACTACCTCCCTCTCTACTTCCTAGACATAGTGACATAGAGAGAAAGATAGTGAGGATTGTTGACCAATTCTTTGGACACACGGACAGTCGGACACACACCTGATGACACTCGCTGTGTACACACAACTCCGTGACTCTCCCAGTTTGGCTGTAGTCGTTTTGGGTTACTTTGTGGGCGAGGGACTCTGCATTATCCTAGTGGAATACAGGCATGCCTCTTAAGCAGCAGGCAATGTGCTCTTCTAAGACTGGACAGTTGAACTTAACAGTTGAACTCACAAACCAGTGAGCGTAATTTATTTTCTGCTGGAGGATTTTATTTAATGGAAAATAGTCTACTTGAAAAATGGCTAAAAGTTGTCAGATCCATCTCAATGCTCCACTGGTGACAGTGGGATCCTGGATGAAGCACAGCCAAGTAAGTACTTGGATAGATTAGTCACACCAGCAAGGGATCGTGACTCATGGCAGTCGTTTAATTCAAAGACCCCATTCATGGCCCTTTTTCTAGATGTGAGCCTTGGGTTATTGTCAGTTCAGATTCATGTCAGTGTTTTAGACTGAGGTTGGGAATGGTCAATACTACCCTGATTGTTGTGGTTCCTTATTCATTCAGTTGGAAAGGATAAATACAGTATATATGTATGTGTGCCTTTTAAGGAAACTCCTATACTGCATACATATTTCAGTTGTGTTTCTGACAGCTAACAGTTCTGTAGGTAGTAACAGCTAACAGTTCTGTGTATAGTAACAGCTAACAGTTCTGTGTATAGTAGCAGCTAACAGTTCTGTGTATAGTAGCAGCTAACAGTTCTGTGTATAGTAGCAGCTAACAGTTCTGTGTATAGTAGCAGCTAACAGTTCTGAGTATACAGTCATGTGAAAAAGTAAGTACACCCCCAGGAAAGTTCTCTTTTTTTTTTTATTCTTTTTTTTTTTTTTTTTACATATTTGGACAGATGGATATGTAATCTTCACTTCAACACTATTGACAGATAAAGGTTACCCAATTTAACAAATGACACACAATAAAAAAACCTGGGTGTGTGGTAACACATCATTCAAAGATCAAAAGACCCGATGCCCTCAGAATAAGAATTATTGATGCCCATGAGTCTGGGAGGGGTTACAAATCCATATCCAAGCAATTCGAAGAACATCATTCAATTTCCAAGCAATTTGAATTACATCATTCCACTGTCCGACGAAAATTCCAGACCACTGGCAAACTACCTCGGACAGGTCTCTCTCTAATGCTTTCTAATCATTTGCACTTGTTTGGTACCTAATTCTAATTTTAGCCATTTTATGTGATGGTAAAGGTAGGGGTGTACTAACTTTTTCCTCATAAGGAAAAGGCATTTTTGTTTATTTTATTTGCAAAACATGTTTTTTTTGTTTGTTTGTGTGATTTGTTAAATTGGTTAACCTTTATCTGAGAGAACTTTCCAGGGGGTATACTTACTTTTTCACATGACTGTAGTGGCAGCTAACAGTTCTGTATATAGTAGCAGCTAACAGTGCTGTATATAGTAGCAGCAAACCATTATGTATATAGTAGCAGCTAACAGTTCTGTATATAGTAGCATCTAACAGTTCTGTATATAGTAGCAGCTAACAGTGCTGTATATAGTAGCAGCAAACCATTATGTATATAGTAGCAGCTAACAGTTCTGTATATAGTAGCATCTAACAGTTCTGTATATAGTAGCAGTTAACAGTTCTGTATATGGTAGAAGCTAACAGTTCTGTATGTAGTTGCAGCTAACAGTTCTGTATATAGTAGCAGCTAACAGTTATGTATATAGTAGCAGTTAACAGTTCTGTATATGGTAGAAGCTAACAGTTCTGTATGTAGTTGCAGCTAACAGTTCTGTATATAGTAGCAGCTAACAGTTATGTATATAGTAGCAGTTAACAGTTCTGTATATAGTAGCAGTTAACAGTTCTGCATATAGTGACAGCTAACAGTTCTGTATATAGTAGCAGTTAACAGTTCTGTATATAGTAGCAGCTAACAGTTATGTATATAGTAGCAGTTAACTGTTCTGTATATAGTAGCAGTTAACAGTTCTGCATATAGTGACAGCTAACAGTTCTGTATATAGTAGCAGTTAACAGTTCTGTATATAGTAGCAGTATATAGTAACAGTTCTGTTTGTAGTATGTAGACCATAAGGACGTCATGTGCTTTCTAAACCGTTCAGCTGGCCATACTGTTTTGACAGTGCCATTGTTTTCAACAGTGTGTTTTCCAGGCCAGTTGTGTTTGTCTTTAGGCTTTGTACTAGTTTGTACTGTAGCAGACTTTAGTTGTTTGCATATAGTAGAGGACTTTACTCATACTCACTCAAAACACTTAGACCATGTTGTACTGTACACAAACTGTTTGGTCAGCCTTGAGGGAGTGTGCCTTTTGGCCGGACAGCTTCTTTTGACAAACACATTTGAGACTGGAATTATCATACTCTTAAGATACTGAGTAACAACCCTAATCAACTCTACAATTTTTTACAAATCAAATGCGACTTGTCCGAACTTCTCAGCATGTGAAATGGTGAGGGAATAATATTACATGGTGATAAATGAATTGTTGTGTTTAATCAGTTGAGCATGCTTTTCTTTGGCAAAACAGGTCAGTCAGTGTTGACTATGGAACAGTGTCAACTTCATCCAGGGAGGGGCGGATTAGTTCACACAGATGGAATCTGTTAGAAAGTCCAGTAAAGTGTTAATAATAAAATGGACAATTTTTTTATTTTACCTTTATTTTACTAGGCAAGTCAGTTAAGAACAAATTCTTATTTACAATGACAGCCTAGAAACAGTGGGTTAACTGCCTTGTTCAGGGGCAGAACAACAGATCCGGCAACCTTTCAGTTACGGGCCCAACACTCTAACCACTAGGCCACCTGCCGCCCGACAATGACTAAATTCCTTTGGGACGTTATAGTCCTACATAACATGTGACTGTATCATACAATAATTGATGCTGCATGGAAGATGCTGCATTTTCCAAACTGTAGTTTTCTTGATGTTGATGAATGGTGTACTGGCAACATGCCCAGACTGAGCATGACGCAGACCGTTTCCTAAAGTATAGCATAACAACCCAACACGACAACATGACAGGCATGCTGTCTAAGAAGATTTTTGTGTTTCAGACAATATACTGTACCTCTTGGCAATACGGTAAATCTCAGACATCCAGTAGAGGGTCTTGTTCTTGTTGTTATTGTCATGGAACATTGTCTTAACTGGTGTCATCATCAATGGGAGAGAAATGTGGCTGACTCTCCCTGTGAGATGGGATGTATGTGTTGCTCTCTGAGATGTAAACATCCTTTTAAAATGATTATTCCAGTAAAAGAGGAAAAAAACTATTAGGCAAGTGTGTGTTTCCACAGGGCCAGATGTGTAATGCCGTGGAGAACTAATGTATAACAAATTAATTGTGTGATGGTTCTATGAAAGCATATGTTATAGTACAGAGTTCACACAGTCAGTTTTTAGACACAGTCTGTATCCACCATGGGAACACATCCCTCTCTAACACTGATACAATACTGAATAGAGTTTAATGTTCACTTTCTCCTCTCTCCAGACCACAGATTTTTTTGAAATGATTGAGAAGATGCAGGTAAGGTATTTTGGATTTATTTTTGTTGCTTTTTTAAATCTAACCTAAACTTTCCAAGCAAGGCAGTGTCACTAACCAGTGAATTCATCTCTATGAGATGCTCTGTTGGCTTTGCATTTCAGTAACAATGGCTTTTCTTACCTCTGTACTGAGGGTCAGCAGGGCTGGGTAAGACAGCGTTAGAGTAAAGATGTCAGGACAATAGTGGTACGACTGGACCGACACTCTTATCATACTTCTACCCAGCGTCCCACGCTGCTAATTATCTTGCTTCAAAGAACATCCAATAACCCTCTGATACACTACAAAATATTGTGGAACAGGGTCTCCTTTTTAAACTGTCTGAAAGTAAATTTTTACATTACCAGATTACGTTATTGTACTTACAGTAACAGCAAAAATATTAAAAGAGGATTTTAATCTTTATTTATGATGCATTACTTCAGGATTATTATGAGAAAAGGAAACCAAATATTTGGGCTTGAAGAAAA
Source organism: Thymallus thymallus (assembly GCA_023634145.1). Lineage (NCBI taxonomy): Eukaryota > Metazoa > Chordata > Actinopteri > Salmoniformes > Salmonidae > Thymallus > Thymallus thymallus. The sequence goes on from CM042399.1 coordinate 17,207,429, forward strand.
TCTGTTTTTATGCTGTATGTAAAGGCATGTCTTTGAACAGAAGATAATTTGTTTGTTTGCCAAATGCTCCAGGAATTCTTCCTCTTCTCTATCTCAGACAGCATATCAAACAGACAGCAGCAACTATCTGCTCCATCTTGACAGACTCACAGCCCTCACATGGTCAGTCCTTTATCCACATGTCTATAGCCAGTATCTATACACACTCATGGACTGAAGGACAAACACTCCACTCTTTTGTTTTAGGGGTATTTCAGGCCGCATACTGTCCGTATGCCAAGTCTTTATAAGTGACACAGTCCCAAAGGTCTTATTACTGTGTCCATGCTTTTGTTTTCCAGGTTAACTGGCTGCTCTTTTCACAGATTAATTCCTTCTATGCATCTCCCTACCTATCTCTCTATCTCTCTCCAACTCCCCACTCTGCATCCCTTTGCTCTTTTGCCCACACTCTGTATTACACACATGGATGGCTGTGTTACCTCTTTGTCTGTTGATTATATGATTCGTCCTCCCTGTACTTTGTTACTCCCTCTGGAACTGTGGATTCAAATGTAATTAATCTGTCAGAGAAGATGTACGACACGGTTGTGAATCAGTAATAATAATGAACATCGTCTTTCTGTCTTTCTCTCTCTCTGTCTCTCTCTCTCTCTCTCTCTCTCTCTCTCTCTCTCTCTCTCTCTCTCTCTCTCTCTCTCTCTCTCTCTCTCTCTCTCTCTCTCTCTCTCTCTCTCTCTCAGGGCAACAGAATGGACGAGCAGCGATGCACCTTTCCTCCCCCACTCAAAGTATGCTGGCTCTCAAGACCTTTCTCACACTGGCACACAGTACCTCCATTGTCTCACTGCTCCTCATATCTCTCCGTATCTGACTGCTGACAGCGTAAAGACAAGAGAAAAATGTTGTCCATGCTCACAGTTCACAGCACTCAAATGTTCAAATCTAGCAGCCCTCCATATCTAATAATGTATAAACTAACATGGTTATAAGGATAGAACACATGTTATAGAGTAATATAATCATCACATCCCTGCAGCCTCATTGTCTGTAGCAAAGCTGCTGGGCACTTTGGCTTGGATTTAATGGTTACAACAACATCACATCATTCAATTAGTTGTACCACTGAAGCCTACTGAGAGACAAATGTCTTACTTGGTGTGTCTGTTCTCTCTGCAGACTGAGGAGGACTACATTCCTTACCCAAGTGTCCATGAGGTATGTACAGACTCAACCTCAATGCAGTTATTTCACCAGTAACATGGATTTGGGGTATTTGTGCTTCATGGTTGATATTTCAGCATTCATTAGAAATCACTATAACATTGCTTGGCAAACAAGACCCCAACCTGTCTGTGCTCATCTCTATGTTGTGAACCAGGTGTTAGAGAGAAAGAGCGGGTTTCCCCTGATTCTGCTACCTCAGTTTGGGGGTTACTGGATTGAGGGGAACAACCATGAGCTGAGTGATAGTACTGACCTAGACCAGATCCAGCCTCTGTCCCCCACCACACGCATCAAGCTGGAGAGTAACTCCACTGCCAAGATCTACAGGAAGCACTTTCTGGGCAAGGTGATGCAGAACACTGGGACTGTTGTGAATGAATGGTAACTGCATGAGACCGGGGTTTGATTTCTGTACTTTGTCTCCTCCTTCATTCCACTATCCTTCCAATCACTTCCAACTGCTCCTACAATAATATGACAAAAACAAGCACAGGGGCTGTAAAATAATGAAAAAGTCCATGTGGGTACAAAACATTTGTAAAGCACCTTTCATATGAACTATTGCAGCCCAAAGGGCATTTTGCTAGTATGGAGAGGCCATAACTCATATAGGCAAGTGTTTTACAACCAATGTCCCTTCCTATTAATTACAGTAATGAAATTGAATGGGTGTTAGAACGATCCCAGCTTGGTAACTTAATAAGAGCGACTCCTCGTGCCGGTTGACACTTCAGAGACTAATGAAGATGCATTAGGCTTTGCCACATGTTTTACACCAGCCAGAGTAATATGAACACATCTAATCTGCCCATAGAGGTGAGGAAAGAACTGCATGGAATGACAGCAGTTGCCTGGCACAGAAAGCCTACTGTTTAACTAATTAAAAGTGTCTGTGGGTGTGGGTGTGGATGTGTACTCGCGCCTGTGTGTGAAATGTCTCTTCGGCTGACTGTGTCCTTGTGCTGTGTCACCAGGAGCACTTTAATTACTACTCAGTGGACGGAGCTCTGGGACATTTGGTGTTCTCTTTGAAGTATGATGAGATCGGAGACCAGGAACACCTCCGCCTCATGCTCAGGTAAAACAACCTTAGCGTCCTCCACCACCATCATCGTCATCACCACTATCATCATCATCATCATCAGCATAATCATCACCATCATCATCACATCCTTCTCTCTGCTGGCTCTCATCCCTCTCCCCTCCTTCCTTTCCATCCCCACTTTCTTCTTTATCAGGACACTATCTATACATACAGTACATAAAGTACTAGACAGTAAACATACTGATACTGTTTACATAAGTCTGTATCCCTACAACTGAGTAATGCACAGCTGTAGCTCTGCTTTAATCAATGGAAAGTTGCTCAAATTTGAATTTCCATTCACTTCCAGTGTTTACAAATCGTTCCCTATTGTGGTGATAATCCCCTTCTCCATCTGATGGGAGTCATAAAGCCAGGGAGAGTGTAAACACCACACTGTCATTTCCTCATCCGCATGATGTGACAGATGGACTATTTAGGTCAGTGAGTGGGTGTAGGGATACAGATGCAGGGACTATGGCCAGGGCTGGGTTAGTTATCTACAGTGGCTATATGATCCATTCCGTTTGCCCAGCCCATGTGACTCACTGACAGAATTGTTGCATCACTATTATCATTATGAGAACATGTTGTTATGATTGTCATCCCCAGGACCAAGCTGAAGACCTATCATGATGTGATCCCCATATCCTGTCTCACCGAGTTCCCTAACGTGGTGCAGATGGCCAAGGTGAGAACATGGTTAGGAACAGTTTATCAAAACATACGTTAAAAAGACGTTGAAAAGTGTCATAATTGTATCATAACGACCTTTGATGAAAGCATCCATGATTTCATGTTTCTTCTTTTTGACAGCTTGTCTGTGAAGAACTGAATGTGGATCGCTTTTTTCCTGCCCTTTACCCAAAAGTAAGCTTTGGGTTTTGAAGTGTTCTGCCTCTGAGATATTTAACAACAGAAATCTACCTTTACATGGATAGTTAACATTTGATACTGACTATTCATTCCATCTGTGATCTGTCAACAGGCTTCAAGACTCATCGTCACTTTTGATGAACATGTCATTAGCAACAACTTCAAGTTTGGAGTCATCTACCAGAAGTTTGGACAGGTGAGCCTTGTTGCTACATCAAGACCAGTTAAAACGATTGGCAACACTAAATACAGTGCACATCAAAATCATCATAATGCCGAACTCAAGTACTGACGTGAATTCATTAACATGAGTTCCCTCTCTTGCGATTCTCATAAGAAAATGAATATGCTTAAAGGGTTAAGCATGATGATGTGGCCAGTGACACTTTGCTTCTTGAAAGTCCAATATCTTGAAAACTTGACTTCTGACATGAAAAACATCCTGGGACTGTATCAACAGTGGACTAATTTGTGGAATTTCCCTTCCTCACCCAAGTCTCTTTAAGCCTAAGCCAACTTTATGTCTCTCTTCAATATTCCTTCTCATTACAATCACAACACTACTGTTTACTGCACTGAGCCAGATAAGCTACAGGAGCCTCGATAGTGAAGGGCCTCTCCTGTCTTCTCGTCTCACAGCGCTGTGTAATTGACAGTCAGGAGCGATAAGCTAGCCCTCACCTCACGATCTTCACATCCTATACGCTAATTGAAAGCTTGGTCTTCCTTCCTCCAAGCACTGACCTTAGAGATCTAACCTTGTTAAATGAGATTGGTGTGACATTATGAATAACCATGTTCACTGTACTGTATGTTTGTAATTCAGCCCAATGCTAATCGTGCATTGTTCTGATGGATGCTAAGGGTACTTCCGTCAGATGCCACTTTTTGTGACAGTGTTTTGTCTTGATGTTTGTTGATGGGTCCTGAAACATAGTTCGATTTTTATCCAGGTCCCTCTTTTGTGTGCATTCTGTGATCTAGGACAAAATTGTTATTGTTATTCACTCATTATTATAGTTTGTATTAAAGCCATAATAAATATAGTATTCACAGTATAGCAAAGAACTGACATCTATGTCATCATGAGACCTTCATATATATGACATGACAATACGTTATATAATCCTCATAGTGCTTTGGTCAAGGCAGTGTTTTTCTTCAAAGGGATGACTGCTGTTAACCTCTATAAAATCCTTGTTTGCAGACATCAGAAGTAGAGTTGTTTGGAAACAGTGACGAAAGTCCTGCCTTTGTTGAATTCCTAGAGTTTCTGGGGGAGAAGGTCGAGCTGCATGACTTTAAAGGGTAAGAACTACACCACAGCGTTTTTATATAGTCATTCAATAACAACAACCAGGAACTGTATTGATATCATTCAATAACAACAACCAGGAACTGTATTGATATAATTCAATAACAACAACCATGAATTGTATTGATATCATTCAATAACAACAACCAGGATAATGTATTGATATCCTGACCAGTGTGATGGAAAAAGAGGCGTTTTCACTGAAGGGTCATATATATCGGTCTAGGTTTCGTGGTGGGTTGGATGTGACCCACGGCCAGACAGGCTCTGAGTCCGTCTACCACAACTACCGCAACAAGGAGGTCATGTTTCATGTGTGCACCAAGCTGCCTTACACCGAGGGGGACACACAACAGGTACTGTACCAGCCTCCACTGCTCTACCTCTTCTCCTCCATACATTTGACTTTCTGTCATGGATCATGTAGATGGTTATATGACCTGAGTATCGGTGTTGCTATGATCCATTATGATTGCAAACATCATGGAAACATCCATCATGCAGCTTATATATATTTCAGTCCAGTCTTACATGTGTAACTTTCTCAGTCTTCACTCATCAGGGAAACTATCACAACTCAAACACAGACAGACACCTTATCAGGACTTATACACAAACAATGTCTTAAGCTTGTCTGGACAAACACACACCATAAGTTATCAGGACGGGGACACACAATGTGTAACCAGAGCCCCCAGCTTCAGTGGGAGCAGCCGATTGAGAGTAAAGCCAATCAGAGCTGTTGTCCAAGTTGATATGGTGGAGCAGCAACCTTTCCCCTGGTGTTTGTTTGTCCTAGCTCATCAGTGGACAGCCAGACATCTGCTGTGAGAGAGAGGGGCCGAGGGACAAGGGAGAGAGTGAGAGAACAGACAGACAGACAGACAGAGAGACAGACAGACATGTTCTTGACCATTCCTTCTGATGTGAAGGTCCAATGCAGAGTTGCTGTGTTGTGTTGCAGTTGCAGAGGAAGAGACACATAGGGAACGACATTGTGGCCATAGTGTTTCAGGAGGAGAGCACTCCCTTCGTACCAGATATGATTGCCTCCAACTTCCTCCATGCCTACGTAGTGGTGCAGGTGGAGAACGCCTGCACTGATAACGTACTGTACAAGGTGCTGTATACATCCCTGATCTTCTCTAATAAAAACATAGATTGTCTCATGTAGCCCACCAAACTATCATACCACACACACAGCATATCATCACCATTCATGGCACATGTGATTGTCATCTGCTAGGTGTCAGTGACAGCGCGAGATGACGTACCTTTCTTTGGACCTCCCCTGCCAGACCCGGCCATCTTTAGAAAAGTGAGTTGGTCCAACTACAATCCCAACTCCGGAGGACTACAGTCAGCTTCAGTGTGTTCTCCCTCCTCCATCATCCTGTCTGTCATTCAGACCATTTCCTATTTTATCCCAGGGTCCAGAATTCCAGGAGTTCCTCTTCACTAAGCTCATCAATGCTGAGTATGCCTGCTACAAAGCTGAGAAATTTGCCAAACTGGAGGTGAGATATTCTGTCATGGTTTTCAATGCCAGACAGTCTTTTTTGGTAGACAGTGTTTTCAGTGTTTCTCTGTCAAGGTGTGACACCTACCATTACTTACCCTCTATGAATGCTTTTCTGGGAATTTGTGTGTGTGTTTTTGCGTGCATGCGTGGTTATGTGTGTGTTATCAGGAGCGTACGCGGTCCGCCTTGCTGGAGACGCTGTATGAGGAGTTACACATCAACAGCCAGACCATGATGGGTCTGGGAGGAGACGAGGACAAGATGGAGAACGGGTCTGGAGGAGGAGGGGGCTTCTTTGAGTCCTTTAAGGTAACCTTGGAAAAAGGCTTGGGGCAATAGGCTTAGTATACACTGACTAATATGTTTTTACACATTAACACTTGTTCCTGAATATGTAACTTGTGACACAACAGTTATACAGTTATAGAAATACAGTTGAAGTCGGAAGTTTACATACACTTAGGTTGAAGTCAATAAAAACTAATTTTTCAACCACTGCACAGATTTCATGTTAACAAACTAGACTTTGTGCATGACACAAGTAATTCTTCCAACAATTGTTTACAGACAGATGATTTCACTTATAATTCACTATATCCCAATTCAAGTGGGTCAGAAGTTTACATACACTAAGTTGACTGTGCCTTTAAACAGCTTGGACAATTCCAGAAAATGTCATGGCTTTAGAAGCTTCTGATAGGCTAATTGACATCATTTGAGTCAACTGGAGGTGTACCTGTGGATGTATTTCAAGGCCTACCTTCAAACTCAGTGCCTCTTTGCTCGACATCATGGGAAAATCCAAAGAAATCAGCCAAGACCTCAGAAACAAATTGTAGACCTCCACAAGTCTGGTTCATCCTTGGGAGCAATTTCCAAACGCCTGAAGGTACCACGTTCATCTGTACAAACAATAATATGCAAGTATAAACACTATGGGTCCACGCAGCCATCATACCTCTCAGGAAGAAGACGTATTCTGTCTCCTAGAGATGAATGTATTTTGGTGCGAAAAGTGCAAATCAATCCCAGAACAACAGCAAAGGACCCTGTGAAGATGCTGGAGTAAGCAGGTACAAAAGTATCTATATCCACACTAAAACGAGTCCTATATCGACATAACCTGAAAGGCCGCTCAGCAAGGAAGAAACTACTGCTCCAAAACCGCCATAAAAAAGCCAGACTACGGTTTGCAAATGCACATGGGGACAAAGATCGTACTTTTTGGAGAAATGTCCTCTGGTCTGATGAAACAAAAATAGAACTGTTTGGCCATAATGACCATTGTTATGTTTGGAGGAAAAGGTGTGATGCTTGCAAGCCGAAGAACACCATCCCTACCGTGAAGCACGGGGGTGGCAGCATCATGTTGTGGGGGTGCTTTGCTGCAGGAGGGACTGGTGCACTTCACAAAATAGATGGCATCACGAGGAAGGAAAATTATGTGGATATATTGAAGCAACAACTCAAGACATCAGTCAGGAAGTTAAAGCTTGGTCGCAAATGGGTCTTCAAAATGGACAATGACCCCAAGCATACTTCCAAAGTTGTGGCAAAATGGCTTAAGGACAAGACAGTTGAGGTATTGGAGTGGCCATCACAAAGCCCTGACTTCAATCCTATAGAACTTTTGTGAGCAGAACTTAAAAAGCGTGTGCGAGCAAGGAGGCCTAGAAACCCTACTCAGTTACACCGGTTCTGTCAGGAGGAATGGGCCTAAATTTACCCAACTTATTGTGGGAAGCTTGTGGAAGGCTACCCAAAACGTTTGATCCAAGTTAATCAATTTAAAGGCAATGCTACCAAATACTAATTGAGTGTATGTAAACTTCTGACCCACTGGGAATTTTTACTAGGATTAAATGTGATGAATTGTGAAAAACTGAGTTTAAATGTATTTGGCTAAGGTGTATGTAAACTTCAGACTTCAACTGTACATAATGAAATTTCAAATCAATTTGAATTGAATTAGAAACTGAAACTAAAACAGAGATTATTTTCTACCTATAGTGACAGCTTTTTACACTGCACTATTTCTCTATTGTGTCCCCCTCGTTGTACAGGTTGTTGTCAGTCTGCGGTTTAGTCTGCGGAGTAAAATGCTCGATCAACCATTAGTCTGTCTGGGGAGCAGCTCTGTCTCTGTGATCTGCCGCTCTGTCCTGTGGGCTTACTGAGTGAATGGCTCGCCAGCTTCTCAATGTCAGGCTTCATGTGTTGTGTTGTGGTGTGTTCTCTCTGCAGCATGCTGCCCTGTGTTTGTGACATAGCTGGCTTTATTTCCTTCTCTGTTTCACCCTTCCACATACATACAATACTAGTTATGAAAATGGGCATACACTCATGTATCTCTCTCTCTATCAGATGTTCTATCTCTGTTTCTGTCTCTACCTCCAGTCAGGTCTCTTCTACAGGGGTACTCTGGGTTCATTGGTTTTGGATGCTCTCCAACTGGTGTGATCTGTGGACATAAGCAAGCAGATATCTCCCTCGCTGCTCTACAAACCTCCCTTCTGTTGCCACCCACCCACACTGACTCAGCCCCTGAGTCCCTTTGGGGATTACAAGCTTAGTGTTTCTCCTTGCGTCTACCTTAGTGTTGGATGGGAACTTGCTGGGTCCCGCTATGTATCTCGTAGTTCCAGTGTCGTTCTCCTCGCTATGTTTCTGTCACTAGCAGTGGTGGGGTTTAGACTCAGTACCAGCTTAGTGCTTGTTCTTCTCACTCTGTCTGGTTAGTTAGGGTTAGAGTCAGTGCTAGACCCAGCTCAACGTGTCTCCTCCTCCTTGTCTCTCACTCTGAAGTGGTTAGTTAGGGCTAGAGTCAGTGCTAGACCCAGCTCAACGTGTCTCCTCCTCGTCTGTCTCTGTAGCGGGTGATTCGCAGCAGAAGCCAGTCTATGGACGCCATGGGTCTCAATTTCAAGAAGCCACACACTGTCTCCACTAGTCTCAGCGTCAACTTTACCCACAACCCACCTGAGAGCCCCAAATTCCCAGGGATAGTAAGTACACTAAAGTAACAGTACCACTGACAGCTCTGGTCTTGAGTGAGGTGAGCGACGATCTCTCTCCCTTCCCTGAGAAACGCTTGATAGAGCCCAGGCCTTGCCCCTTGACACGCCTGCCTAACTCACTAACCTCTCACACAATAGAGATGGATAAGTATTCACTCACTCAACCTCTATAAGCTAGAGTTACTAGACTCTCACAACTTAGCCTTGCATTGACATTTGTAGTCAGGTGAGTTACCTCGGATCAAAGGTGCTTTTTAACATTGAATGCATTCTAATATTGTTTTCATCATTAAAACCCCCTGCCTATGCGTTGCATCTGAAACGGTCCCTGCACTGTATGTTCTGTGTACATGCCAGCTCCAGCTTGTGCTTGGTGTTTGCTCTGTGATGTTTACATCAAGAACACGCCTGTTTGTTATAAGAGTTCAAGGCGAGCATGTAGTGTGTACATGATGTTTTAGTGCGTACCTGGTGAGTATTTCTGAGGCATTTGTCAGACAGATCGAATGTCTGAGACTCTAGTGGCATTATCAAAATGTGGTTTCTGTTTTATGATTGTTTGAATGTTTTCAAAAAAAATGTATATGAAATTCTGTATATTTGGGGTGTAATATATCACTGACACTGACTTTGTTAATGAAATGTAGGATATTATTTTATTCATTATAACAAATCTATAACAAATCACTCACAAGATCATTGTCTACTAGAGGGCCTCTTGAAGCCACACAAATGTTGGTCCAAGATTTCACATCAAAGGACAGGCTCAGTTTCCAAAAAAATGTTTAACCTTTATTTAGCTAGGCAAGTCAGTTAAGAACAAATTCTTATTTACAATGACGGCAGGTAGCCGAGTGGTTAGAGTGTTGGGCCTGTAACCGAAAGCTTGCTGTATCGAATCCCTGAGCTGACAAGGTAAAATGTGTTATTCTGCCCCTGAACAAGGCAGTTAACCCACTGTTCCTAGGCCGTCATTGTAAATAAGAATTTGTTCTTAACTGACTTGCCTAGTAAAATAAAAACAAAAATGACTTATTGATAATTCAAAGCATGAAACAAACAACAAGTGCTTTTCAAACGTGTAACCTCCCTGTATGTGATAGTACTGGAGGCTTTCTTCATGCTCCTGTATTCTCTAACCCTGTAACGTATGTACTTGTCTGCTGTGTTCTGCTATATCCTCTATTCCCTTTCTGCTCAAGTCCTTCTCTTCGTTTCACTGCCTGTGTCGCACCCACGGTGCCCAAAATCTCTCTCTCTGTCTCTGTTTTATTACTGCGCTTTGATTTGTAACCTCCAGCTGTAACATGTGCTTTAATGTATTTTGTTTTATTAACATAATTTGCTGCATGAAATCTCATGGTGTTTTTGTCTCCTCTTTCTCTCTCTCCCGCTCTCTCTCTCTCTTTCTCTCTCTCTCTCTCTCTTTCTCTCTCTCTCTCTCTCTCACTCTCTCTCTCTCTCTCTCTCTTGCTCTCTCTCTTTCTTTCTCTCTCTTTCTCTCACTCTCTCTCTCTCTCTCTCTCTCTCTCTCTTGCTCTCTGTATGACTCAGTCATTGCTTGTCCCAGGGAAAAGTCCAAGTAAATATGGACGTCGAGGCAGTGCCATAGGGATAGGAACAGTAGAAGAGGTTAATATCTCATTCTAACTACTCCATCCTTACTACTCTTCCCCTCTGTTTTTCTACATGACTCCATTGCATCGTGACTAAACACTTTTCCTGTGGATGATCAGTGAACCGTAACATTAGGATTCCAGGGCAAACACTCCATAAATGTGAAAGGGTGACTCCTCGGATAATGAAATACATGACTTTCTTAGCAGGAGACTGCATCTATCAAGTATTGTAGGCATACAGTATTTTTAAGCTATAGTTTTACGGAGACAAGTGAAGTGTCTTGCCTCTAATAACTGTTTGAACTACATCACACACTTTACATTAGTCTTTGATCCATGTAACATCAGATGAAGATACAACGCTAGCACAAATAATGTTTTATATAACTGCATAAAGACGTGATCAGTTTGATGCTGTAGCACCTCCCCTTAGCCCTCACCTCATTGGTCTGTGTTGTCTTGCGTATTTCCTTATTTTGACGTTACATTGTATTGTGTGTTCACTCTCTGTAGTCTCCACAAGTATCGCTCAACATGTAATTCTTGTTTTGCTAATTCTCCATTTGTTTAAAACTATGAATATTTATGGTTTAGAGAATATCCCCCCCAAAAAAGAAAACTGAAATTATCCTCAAGCTCTTTGAAGCTCACATGGGATAAAAGCTCTTTTTCAAGTCCTTATTTTGAGAGCTTACAAAGGGAGATTGACTGAACAAAGCATTCAGTCAGAAAGCACATTTTAGTGGTAAGCCCTGGAGTGGTAGAATCCATCTTTCATCTCATGCTCTGCTCTGCTCTGCTCTCCTCTCACTAGCCTAGATGAGTCGCACTGCGGCTTGACGCTAAACCTAATATTCTAATGTTTTCTTATCTGTGTTAGCTTCAACTCCAAGGCATGAGTACCATTACTCTGTAGTCTGATAATAATGATTCACTCTTATGCAAGATAGAACATCTTGTATTTTTCCTGTGTAGATGGTTTATACTGTCTCACAATTTAGTGAACGATGATCCTGTACCTTAAAAATGGCATTTTGAAAATACAAGTCGCCTAACATAATAGTGTTAACAGAAAAACAAACAGCGCATAATGATGCAATAACCTTAGCGCTAACAGTAGACACAGATGCCATGTTGGGCTATGGATAGGCTGTTATTGTGATAGAAGGGATGTGATGGTGCTCACTGGTTGTTCTTACCCCTGTGCTATCAGTCTCTGATCATCCCTGGGAAGAGTCCAACTAGGAAGAAGTCTGGTCCTTTCAGCTCCAGACGCAGCAGTGCCATCGGCATTGAGAATATCCAGGAAGTCCACGAGAAAATGTGAGTGTGAACTACTGGTCACTTTTAACAGGGTCGGTGTAAAAAATTCAGAGACATGAATATTGTAAACATGATGTTGATATGTTAGTGACGATGCCTCTGTGTTTCTCTCTGATACCCCGTCCCTGTATTTGTATGCAATGCCCTGTCGCTTTGTTGGTATGTACCCTCCTGCCCTTCTTATTCAGCATTGTCCCATCCCCCCTCAGCAGCAGCCACAGCAGTAGGGAGTGTTTACCTGGCACACAGAAGACACCTGACAGTGGCCACGCCTCTCAGGACCCCAAGTCTGAGAACTCCTCCAATCAGAGCTCACCAGAGGTGCTCACCACAAAGAACATGTGAGTAGATGACATCAAAGATATAGGCCAATATGATCATTCACATTAAAATGTAAGCATCATATCAACACGAAAGTCCATCACCAGGACAATGTGATTTAGGTACCCCCAAGTACCCTCAAATATGTACATCTTCTTCTCTAGACAGTGTATGTGTAACTCATTGTATAATTCTATTGGTGTACCAATAACCCAGGCATGGTCCTGTCACAGTGTTGCTGGCTGACTCAGGGTGTAGGTTTGCTCTTTGCAACAACAGGGCCCAGTCTATCCCTGAGGTTCACGACCTTTCCCGCTCCTCCTCCAACGCGAGCAGCTTCGCCAGTGTGGTGGAGGAGAACGAGACAGAGGCCATGGAGGACTACGACACTGGCATGGTGAGTGAGTATGTGCCTGTGCCTGTGTGTGTGTGTGTATGTGAATGCCTGTGTGTGTGCCTGTTTGTGTGTGTGGATGCTAATGTTTGTGTGTGTGGGTGTGTGTGTGTGTGTTTTGCCATGCATCTAACTGCCAGCATGTATGTGTTCCCCAGGAGAGCCTGTCGTCAGCGGAGACGCCCCACCAGCGGGACTCATTAACCTACAGTACATGGCTGGAGGACAGTATGAGCAGCACTAGCACCACCAGCCGAGGCTGCTCGCCAGGTAGGAGGAGAGAGAGAGAGCCCTGGGGACTAGGGGGCAGGGTGGGGATTGAGGATCGACATGGTCGGGATTGTAAAACAGAAGGTCTTTCCCATTGGCTTTGGCTAATTGGGATCCTAATTGATACAAATAAATGACCCACCTGGTTAAATTAAGTTCAGCATTTGGCAGCTTGATGATGTAGGTATATCTGATGTAATGCCGTATTGAGTCAGAGAAAGCCATATGTCTCGCACAGTGCAGCCTGATCCTGGAGTTGTACTATTCAGGTCATGTGTTTTATTATCCAGGTCCTGGTAAACCTGATGGGGGTAAAGGGTCAGAGATCCGTATCAAACTGGACCGGCCACAGGATCATCAGTCCTCATCGGTAAGAAATTCTCCATTGCGGGTCTGAGCCTGACACTGTAAATGGATGTGAAATCCTCCATCCCGGGTCTGGGCCTGACACTGTAAATGGATGAGTGTTCTCTGCCTTTGCATGAATTCTTCTTCTGTTATGTGCCGTATGCATTGCTATTGTAACTTCTGATGTTGTACTTCTGAAGCTAGTTGATCTGCTGTTCTATCAGTGCTGTCGTGCTGCCGTGGTTACCGTTGTTGTTGTGTAATTCTTCCTTGCTCTCTCTATGCATCTCTGTCTTTGTGCCCTTCCTGTCCAGAACTTTTAGCCTCTCACACCTGATTGTTTCCTGGATGTCCATCTGCAGGTTAGCACTTTCTCCATACTGTCTTGAGTCTCTCTCTCCAATAAGTCTCCACAAGTGCATATTGAACAAGTTTGTCAATTATATTTTAAAGGTTACTCCAAAGAACAAACAAGACCTGCACTGCTTATTCTCATAAAACATTGCATGATGTTTTCACAGATATTTCTATATTTTGCTGTCAGCCTTTAGTAAGAGTCTGATCTTGTCTCCTATCCCTAAAGCATTCCCATGAGACACAATCCTTCTGGGAGATTAGACAAGTGCAGGCTTCCGCTGTAACCAATGATGGCGATGAGGAGGTGGACCCTAGCCAGTCTGCTGGTCAGTGAGGCCAGACCACCCCTTTCCAGAAGCCCCGGTGGTGGCTTGGGCGGCGGCCGGCATTCTACAGCTTTGTTTATTTCTGCTCACTCCCTCACCTGTCTGTCTGTACACACATATTCTGCCTGGCTTTGTGTTTCTGAAGCACTCTTTGGTTACCCATTATGTAAATAGGTTTACTTGTCCCAGGGAACAAATGGTACCTTTGGTTCCGTTTTGTTGAGGCCTACTGTGTATAGAAATGCGGATCACAAAGGGTAGCTACAGTGCCATTGAACTCTGACAGAGACTTTGTTAGGGGCATGTTGGTGTATTCACATGGATTGCACTATTCAATTTGGTTGAACCAATTCAATCTCAAATACTAATACCAAATATCCACCAACAAAGATGTGTGCTTTTTAATGAAATGTCCATAATTGGTTATGTTAAATACAGTTTAATGTGTTAGTGATTTTTCAGGTAAAGTGATTGTAATTTGTCTATTAGCCATAGCTTTAACTTACTGTACAGAACTGTACAGCCAAAAAGAGTTGTAATGAATACTTTCTTCTCAATATACAATAGCTGGGATATTGTCATCACAATATACAGTCGGAAGTTTACATAAACTTAGGTTGAAGTCAATAAAACTAATTTCATGTTAACAAACTATAGTTTTGGCAAGTCGGTTAGGACATCTACTTTGTGCATGACACAAGTAATCCTTCCAACAATTGTTTACAGACAGATTATTTCACTTATAATTCACTATATCACAATTCCAGTGGGTCAGACATTTACATACACTAAGTTGACTGTGCCTTTAAACAGCTTGGAAAATTCCAGAAAATTATATCATAGCTTTAGAAGCTTCTGATAGGCTAATTGACATAATTTGAGTCAATTGGAGGTGTACCTGTGGATGTATTTCAAGGCCTACCTTCAAACTCAGTGCCTCTTTGCTCGACATCATGGGAAAATCAAAATAAATCAGCCAAGACCTCAGAAAACAAATTGTAGACCTCCACAAGTCTGGTTCATCCTTGGGAGCAATTTCCAAATGCCTGAAGGTACCACGTTCATCTGTACAAACAATAGTACGCAAGTATAAACACCATGGGACTACGCAGCCATCATACAGCTCAGGAAGGAGACACGTTCTGTCTCCTAGAGATGAACGCACTTTGGTGCGAAAAGTGCAAATCATCCCAGAACAATAGCAAAGGACCTTGTGAAGATGCTGGAGGAAACAAAAATAGAACTGTTTGGCCATCGTTATGACCATCGTTATGTTTGGAGGAAAAAGGGGGAGGCTTGCAAGCCGAAGATCACCATCCCAACCAAGAAAGCACAGGGGTGGCAGATCATGTTGTGGGGGTGTTTTGCTGCAGAAGGGACTGGTTCACTTCACAAAATAGATGGCATCACGAGGAAGGAAAATTATGTGGAAATTTTGAAGCAACATCACAAGACATCAGTCAGGAAGTTAAAGCTTGGTCGCAAATGGGTCTTCCAAATGGACAATGACCCCAAGCATAATTCCAAAGTTGTGGCAAAATGGCTGAAGGACAACAAAGTCAAGGTATTGGAGTGGCCATCACAAAGCCCTGACTTCAATCCTATAGAACATTTGTGGGCAGAAAAGCGTGTGCGAGCAAGGAGGCCTACAAACCTGACTCAGTTACACCGGTTCTGTCAGTAGGAATGGGCCAAAATTCATCCAACTTTATGTGGGAAGCTTGTGGAAGGCTACCCGAATCGTTTGACCCAAGTTAAAAAATTTAAAGGAAATGCTACCAAATACTGTATGTAAACTTCTGACCCACTGGGAATGTGATGAAAGAAATAAAAGCTGAAAGAAATAATTCTCTCTACTATTATTCTGACATTTCACATTCTTAAAATAAAGTAGTGATCCTAACTGAATTTTTACTAGGATTAAATGTCAGGAATTGCGAAAAACTGAGTTTAAATGTATTTGGCTAACGTGTATGTAAACATCCGACTTCAACTGTACAATGTTCTTCAAGCCTCACCTGCTCATAATGCAAATTCAAATGAAGAAAGACATCTAACAAGAAAGAATTGAAATATAGCCTTAAACCTTTCAAATACAGTTTTTCTATACTTTCATGATAAATTTCTACCCTTATCAACGTGGTCAGAAGCAGACAGTAATTGGACGATGCATGGTTTCAGATTATATGGGGACGTTTTATGTTTCACACTGTTTTTCCACACAGGATGCTCATTTTAACTGGTACCGATTTATTATTGTGAACCACCGTCAATTTGTGTAATTGTAACCTAACAGGCAATTTTAGCTTTGCACTGTCTGTCCACAGAAACAGTTGTCTCTTTTGTTGTGTATCAAGCAGGTTACCGAGGTCAGGTATCTAGAGATGTGTTGATGAATACAGGGATAATTCATAACTGAATTGGATAACCTACTGTATTAGTCCATCCTAAGCTATTTTGCCAGTCTACTCTTCATTACAAATCATGCAGCCTAAGTGTTGCCATCGGTAACCCGCGGAGAAATATGTTTGTATTTATTGATTTGGTTTTATTTGGGGATGGGGGACTACTGTATTATTATACAGTATATTTCACTGTTTCATAAGAGTCATATGTCGTTGATAGATGTATAGTATATTATGGGAGAGATGTACAGAGATGAATACTACAGTTTGTGCATGTTATATAAAGTATAATCCAACCCACCACTCCACGCCAGATCTAATGTAACCTGACAATTACATTTATTTTAGAGAAATCATAATGGGGTTATACATTTACATACACACTGTTATTCTGTTGAGTACTGCCAAACTAACACATTGTGTGTCATGTTTTTATCACTGGTGCCCTTATCTTTCTAGTACAATGTGAAAGTATGTTTTAAAATAAACAAAAACTATCCCACACTGTCTGCTCAATAAAAGGGAAAAGAGCATTACTATGAAGTGACTTCCAGTTGCATTATCATAACAAAGCTGACAAATGTGTGAGGAAAGGTAACTGAGCAACAAAGGTTGAATGTAGAACAGATATTGAACAGATAATGTATATGTCTATCTAACAAAAATTGCCCTGATAGCTTTTATATTCAACTGCCTCTTAAATCTGATTTCCTTCTTTAGTTTGTGAATAATGTTACTGTACATGTTCACCTCTCACCCTAGATCCCTATTTAAAAATGACTTAAAGAAAGATGCCATTCCTCCTTTGGTATTTCGTCCCAGGGTTTATCCTAGCTACAACATGGTTCCATTAGCCATCATAACATTTGTGACAGTTAAACAATGAAAAGTGTGTAGCCTACTGTTTACCTCTATCGTTTCCTGTACTGAATGAAACCATTGAAGGAATGTCCTATAGATAAGTTATTTGATGTGGCTAACCACCACCAGTCTCTAAAAGTAGAGCAATCTAAAAGTTGAGGCGGTTCTCCTCCTCTCCTCTTACATAACTGTGCCAAATGGACCAGATCAGCATAAAATATGATTGAGTCAGTAACTCATTATCATCAAAGGGGAAGAAATGGTATCAATGTATGAAAAAGACTGAGACAGATGCATTTTTTTTTACAAATATAAATTATATATTGGTACTACTCACAACTTCTAACCTTGGTCTTATGTTAGACTATGCTCTTTAGTCTTTACATTAGTCCAGTGTAGACAGAAAAAACTACATTTCCAAAAACTCAAAAGAGTGGTGGTGCCCTCCAGTGGTGTACACTTACTTCTACGTGCATATTATTGTTTTATGTGAGTTGCTGTGCTTATGGGATAGTCACATTGGAGATGGGGATCTAGCAAAGCACAATGCCGCACTGCCACATCGAGTTACTGGAATTTAAATGATAAATTATTTAGAAAATGTATGAACACTGTTTCTGTGTGATCTATTCAAAATATTGTATTTGTGTTCTGTTTTATTAGTGCATTCCTGTAAGAAATGATATTGTAAATATGTTTTCCTCCATTTGTAAATATAGCCAAAATATGAAATAAAGAGCCTGGATTCATTCAGATGTCTTACTGAGTTTTGTGCAGAGAATGTTATTATTTTTAACTCACTACTGTACCCTAAAGTTGTCTGTTAGAAAGGTTTTGTGGTTTTATGGTCATGGCTAGAAAGGATTCAGCTTTTGTCAAATTAACATTGACTTTCGTAGCAGGTTTGGAGAATTTACGCAGCATGTTAGGAGAATTAACGTAGCACGTTAGGACAATTTGCCATGACCCGGTTTTATGGTGAGACATAGTTTGATGGAAACGTTCCATCAGATGCTTCCCATCAGAACATGCCTCCCTCCTAGAATTAGATTTTAGACAATCGAAATAAGTGATTTAACTTATTTAGGTCATAAAGCCTTTATTCAGAGATACCATAATAAACCAAATACTGTATATACCGTGTATATACCAAATGTATACCTTGTATTGTGTTAGACACTGGTCTAAGATGCTGCATTTCAGTGCTAGAAGTGTCACTACAGACATTCTGCCGCCCTAGGTAACACCAAACTCTCTGGCGCCTCTGATCCGCTACCCCCCGGGAGAAGTGGGTGGGGGCGGGAACTGCAGCAACGCTATGAGCTGGCAGCTGGAGTGCCGCTGGCGGTGTAGTAGCCGATCAGGGGCGCCGGAGGGCGGCAGCTGAATGTCAAAATGTCGCATCAAATTCAAGTGTCGCCCTAGGCAATCACCGAATCTTGCCTAATGGGTGGGCCGGCCCTGACTACAGACAACCTGGTTCGAATCCAGACTGTTCCACAACCGGCCATGATTGGGCTTCCCATAGGGCAGTGCACAATTGGCCCGAGTTTGGCCGGTGTAGGCCGTCATTGTAAATAAGAATTTGTTCTTAACTGACTTGCCTAGTTAAAAAAAGGTTCAATAAAAAACAAACACATTCAGGTCATTACTGAGGCGGAACCATGTCGGGGGGAGATATTGTAACACGAAATGAGGAAGAGTCTTTTTGGTGGACCGGAAGTTGTTTCGAGGAGTCACATTGAAAAACGAAAATCCCTGATAGCGTTAGCTTCGCTTGTAGCTAGTGTCAAGTAAGTCATTGGGAAAATATTAATTGAATTACCGATTTAATCATGTGTTGTTAGTAAACGATGTAACGTTGAAACGTGTAGAAACTGTTTGGGGATTATTCCCTGAGACGACTACTCAATGATAGCTGTTAGCTCTCTTACTAACGCTAACTAGCAACGAAGCTAACATGCCAGCTAACAACCAGTCATACAGTATAAATCAACAATCTCTTTGCTAACTTGTCTGCAGCTAGATACTCTTTTCACGCCACTAAGATACCGAAGTGACTATTTCGTAACAGGTTGGGATAATTTATGCAGTAGATTTAGGATAACGTAGCAGGTTAGGAGACCTAATAGCGGTTAATCATCTTGTATCAAAGCGGTATGAACAGAATTTGTCCCAGCTAATTACGAGAAATACTCTGTTCACGTCGCTTCGATACAGCAACGACCAGAAGTGACTTTTTCGTATCAGGTTAAGAGAATTTGGGCAGCAGGTTATGAGACTGAGGTTAAGGTTAAGTTTAGCGAAAATACTTTCCTGACCTGCTACGAAAATCACTTCGGGTTGTACCTATATCAAAGTGTCCTTATGAGGCCACTACCTGAAGTATCAACTATGGACCAGCAATACACTTCACATTACTTAATTGAAGGTTTTACAATTGACATGAATGGTTTCTAACATTTTTCAATAGGGCACGCACTGGAGCAGCCTACAGATTCATTCCTGATGACTCCACTTGAATAATCGTAGACATGTTTATCTCAAGGGTGGTCCCTCGCCTCAGTCTACTTTGCAGAGCAACTGGTACGTTTGTCAAGACACACATCAGATCTATAGCTAGCTTAAAGTGGAACTGACAATGTTTTAATTACTTTGCAGATATGAAACAAACAGACAATCATAATATCAGGAAAAAAAAATCTAATTCCAAGTTTATGCTACAAAACTAACTTTCTAAGAGGTTTTAAAAATAGGTTAAATTTGACTCAGCATTCCATGATGTACACTAAAGTATTGTTTGCAGAATAGATGGATGCAGTTCAATGCATAATTAATATAATCCGCCAATAAATGTCTTGGTATTCCAAAAAATATTGCTATCAGGTTGTAAATCACAGCTTGCCTGGTACATTGTTTGCTGTCTCCATTCGGGATGCACTGTTTCAGTTTCCATGACAAAAACGGACGAATGTAACTAAGGCTGGGAGTGTCAATACAATCAAACTAGCCAGGGCAATGAACACAAGTCAGTCATAACATAGGCTAGCGTATCTATTTATGTAGCAAGTTAAAAACAGAGCCTAGCATTAGCTAGCTGGGAGGATGTCATGTCACTTTTCTTCTCATATAATTTTTCAGTGGCTATACACAGCTAGAGATGCAGGTGTCATTTGGTTAGCTAGCAAGAACACGAACAACTGTTATCCAGTTAGCATATCTCTTGCGTTTGCAAATTCACTCTGGCTATCTACTCGGTTTCAAAGCCCCCTCGTCTGAGTGTGTCAGAGGGCAGAATAACTGATGTATTTTCGACCGTGCAACACCAGTTAAAATATGACTGTGTCAGTAAACGTAGGCAAAAATAATAATAGTTAGATACGAACTGTCTAGATTACCAGCTCTGCTGGGCGAGAAAAAGGTCAGTGAGGTGTTCTCTCATTTGTCTTGGAGTAGCTAGCTTGCCAACTTTAGCCACTTAGCTTGGTTGCAGGCAAGTTGCAGGACGAGTAAGCTACAATTTCCCATCTTTTATCGGTGCAATTTTGACGGCCAACTAGCTGAAACTGTTTGAAAGGGTTTATCTCAAGTTTCTTTGTTAGATTTTATCTCATCTTGCCCTGGTTAGCATTAGTTTTGATCTTGTTGATGTACATACCTGAGGAAGCGAGAGCCTACCTTTTCATGGTTGTTTGATCAATAGGACTGTAAAGTTCCAAAATGTAAGAGGACTCACGTGGTATTGACATATTTGCAGAAATCAATTCAGGTGGCTTTTAGCGAATGCGTTCTAATGACCAGTCCAGTTCAAAGTGAATGATGGCAGGCCTGTGTGGCAAATGGCCTGCTTGCATAAAGGCATACTATAGCTCTGATTGGCTATGGTGCACCGGTCTGTGTAAACTCCGGTCCTGGATGAGCCAGATGTTTTTATTCGGTTTTATTTACTGCAGTGTCTATTAATTGTCCAAACGCACAGCCGCTTTCCCACTCTGTATTGCTATAGAATTTTCACAAATGCCTTAGTATATGCAATTCCCAAACATTCTAAGAATTTACAATTGTAAGTGCTCGCTTGTCAGACAATGTTTTTAAAAGTGTAATTCTTCACTTTAAACTGTGGCACTATCACTTGAAAACAGTAAATTCATTCAATTCTGTTTATTCTCCTTCAATGCTCAGGTGCACTTCAGACCCCAGGACAGTCATTGAGTGGATCTCTACTGCCCGTCTTCCCTGCTTGCTGCTCTTCTCTTAATGGAAAACCCAGAAACTATGCGACAGCAGCAGACAACACACAGCCTCCCCAACGTTGGGTGGCACTGGAGCCAGAGCTGGAAGAGTTCCTCGTCCCTCGTAATCTATCAGTGTCCCCACTGGAGAGCTGGCTCTCCCTGCGCTACTCCCTCCCTCCCCTGCTAGAGGCTCCTCAGCCCCTGGAGGAAGGAGATGGGGTGGTGGACACCAAGGTGTTGCCCCCATTTGCAGACCCTCTCCTGGAGGAGGGTGATGGCTCAGTGACGCCCCTCAGCTGTAAGAATGTGCTGGAGATCCGGCGGAGGAAGATGAACAGGCACAAATACAAGAAGCTGCTGAAACGCACCAAGTTCCTGAGGAGGAGAGTGTTGGAGGGCAGGAGGAAAAAGAAGCAGGTCAGTGTTTTGGTTGGAGATGGAAGGAGAATGTTGTGCTCCTTATTGTTGTTCTTATGAGTATAAACTCTTCAAGGGATACTTTGGGATTTTGGCAACAAGGCCCTTTATCTATTTCCCCAGAGTCCGATGAACTCATGGATACCATTTTTATGTCTCTGTGTCCATTATGAAAGAAGTTAAGAGGTAGTTTCGCGAGCCAAGGCTAACTCAATAATAATGTCCCCACTACTTTGAACAGATTTGAACACTTATTACAGTCACTGTGAGAGCGCTAATGGTGTCTTTTCTGTCCTTGTGCGCAGAAACGCTTTGAGAAGGATCTGCAGAGGATCTGGATGAGAGCTGGACTGAGGAAAGCCCCTGAGGGATGGAACACACCCAAGATCTTCATTAAACAGTACAAGTCCAAGAGGGAGTGAAGAAGAGTATATGCAAGGCTGAAAGCCTTCTGGCTCACCGCTGACTGACCCACATACTGGGTCATAACAGGACACGTATGCTTTTCCTCTAACACAGCAGAGCAGCCTGCTCTCCTTTGCTACTTGAAACAGATATCAGTGATGTGGACATTTTCCAGATGTTCTCTCCTGTTGAGTGTGATGTTCATTGTAAGTAAGTGAAAAGAAACAATAAAGATTTGTTCCCCATCCTAATAATTGTATCTACTCATCTTATTTAGTATATCATACCAGTATGTTCATACCTGCATAGCATAGGCTGCTATGTTATTTTACACCTTTTCCGGTGCTATTTCATGAGATGAACAGTGAGTGGCGGTATTGTACAACCTCTGTTTTCATGAACTTGGGAGTCTCAAAGATGTTCAGCCGATATAGTTCATTGTTGTGCAGTCAGTGACAAAATTATAAAACAATATTCGGGTAAAGTATCACGTGATATTAGGTCAGAAGAAGGGGTCACTTTCAAAGATGCCAATGTGAAGCTGTAGATAAGAAGATGCACTCCGTCTGTTCTCACTCAGTAGCAGTGCCAGGAAGGTGTAGGGTTTCACAGGCAAGTGGAGGAGGGCCTTACACTGCTGGTCTAGACTGGAGAAGTCTGTAGTTTTGTTGTTGCTGGTTGATAGAACATTCTTCAGGTGTTGTTTCTTCTGTCCATTGATGCGCACACATCACCGTGTTGCAGCCTACCAACTTTTATCCCATCTTTCGAGAAGTTGGAACAGAAAGACGAAGACATGTTGCTGCTGTTTCTGAGTAAGTTCCAACTTTTGTTTTGACTTATAACGGAACAAAAGCTTCAATGAGAGTCGACCCTGCGCCAAAACTTTGCGCCAAAATGATAACATTAGTCGACCCTGCATCAATACATTCAATGCAGATTCATTTAAACGTATTTAGTATGAGTATAGTATTTATTGTCTATCCTGATGCCTAGTCAATTTACCCTGCCTTTATGTACATACAGTATCTACCTCAAATACCTTGTACCCCTGCATCAATGATCAGGTACTCCCTGTATATCGCTTAATTCTTGTGTGAAATAGGCAAAGAAGCATGGGCAATCATGTCTGCCTCGGGTATCTGGTGGCAGTTGGGTGCTTTTCTTATGAGTTCACTCCAATGTGTTTTGAGTTAACTGCGGTCAGAGTGGGAGAGTCAGCACAATCCCTGTAGCCTGTCATTATATGTGCCAGTAATGAGTTTATGTCTCACCATAAGTGGGCTGGTGTTACTCAAGATACAGGGAAAGGGGATTACCATTCAAACTCAATTTAGGGCCTTAGCCTCCTATAGTGAATAACATTGTCTAACATAAACTGAATAATTAAAATGTAGAGTCACCGATGAATGAATTATTACTTAAAATTGCAATTAGCATGACAACGTGTTCACTGAATGACTTACCAATATCGTGGTCATTGCAGAAGTTGGTAGGAAGGAAACCAGTTTATTCTGCGTACCAAGCGTCCATGCATGCCCTAGAGGCAAACTGCGATTACAGGAATGGACAGGAAATTCACACCCTCCTGTTAGGGACTAGGGATGGTTTACAGATTTAGAAATTGACTGATTCCAGCCTAGGCATAATGTCAACAAAATGATGCTTACCAGGCAGGATGTGCCTTCTAGAGCAAATAGTGTCTCTGAATTGACCCTTGTGTGTATAGCTGAATCTGCAGCTTGGTTGAGTTCTTACTGAGCTGTGCTGTGTGCTCATCAAACTACAGTGTCATTGGGCTTTTTTTGTTTTTTTTGGCAAATACTCTTTTTTTTTTTCACTGTTACAAACTGTCTTTCTATTTGTGCAAATTAACTAATCATTACACTCCTGAGCAAAAGCATACAGCATTTTTCACATTCATTAATGTGCATCATTACTGTAGTGATTCACCTTGATATTTACGTTATTGTGAAAGTGGCAGTCATTAAACATGGCAATTCAGTAGCACGTAGTTAAATCTTTAAGTGTTAGTTTTGTATGTCTGCACCAGAGACCAAGGAGAAAATTACAGGGTTCGAGTGCTTGTTTTCTTTTTTCCTCTGTCTATACAATAGTTTATACCCTTCAGTGGTGCTCATACCACCATTTTCCAGTAGGCTCTAGCATGCCAGTATGGTGGTACACTCACAATAAACGTTGGACTATTATGAGCTCATGGACTCGCATAAACATGTTGATCATAGAGATGAGACACATTGTCTCTTCTAGCTAGTTAGATCATATGAAGCATCAAAAGTTCAATGACTTCACCAAACAAGAAATAGTCATTTTAATCCTCCTAGGAGAACCTTTTGAAAGAAACAATGTTATTTCAATTCCCCAAGAGACAAGCAACTAATGTTGTGAAACCATGACAAGACTGTATTGGAATGTATGAGAGGAGATCAGCAAGCGTTTCATGGTAAAGTCTACACCAGTTGTATTCGGTGCATGTGACATTTACATTTTAGTTATTTAGCAGACACTCTTATCCAGAGCAATTTACAGGAGCAATTAGGGTTAAGTGCCTTGCTTAAGGGCACATTGACAGATTTTTCACCTACTGGGCTCAGGTATTCGAACCAGCAACCTTTTGGTTACTGGCCCAACGCTCTTAACAACTTGATTTGATGAGTCTCCCTGAGTCATATCAGCAGATGAAGAGCAAAACACCTGGTCGCTACTGTCTCTGTAAACCCCACAACTACCCCTTAAAAACAGCATAGGCCTACTCAAAAACATTAGGATAACTTTACTTTCCATTTTTATGGTGTTAATTTAAACAAAACATAAGCCTGCCTGCTAAATCTCTAGGATTGAACGAGAATAGCTAACCTAACATTGGTGTATGAAATACAATAGGTATCTGTGATCTAAGTAATGGTCACCTAGCTGTAACGCTGGGCTGTGGCAGTGGGCACTTTGACAGGTGAGGGCTGGCTGTGTTTACCCCCAAGACTTTGGCCTTGACAGAGTTTAGCAGGGGAATGAATGGAGCCTCTGTGTTGCTGCCTGGGCTGTCTGCTTCTCTCTGCAGCTGGCCCTTAGGTAAACAGCAGATGTAATAGCGCTAAGTGAAAATCTGGGTTAGAAATAGCAGACTTGCTACAGGAGTGCTTTCAGTCCCAAAAGGCAAAAAATAGAAGTGTAGAGAAGTATATACTTCTTCCTGTTTCATTCTCACCCATTCTCTTGTTTTTCTCTTGACCTATTTTTCTCTTTTCCTCCGCCGTTGTCTCATTGACGCAGCTGTTATACCAGTCAGCCCTAACTACTGTATAAGCGATCCGTTCACAACAACAGCGCAGTGACAACTCTATGGTCAGCTCAGGTCCAACCCTGCCAGATTGATAGTTATGGTTCCTACGATGACAATTAAATGTTCTGTTATTTGTTTCAGTTTCCGCTGTTTTCTTCATGCCCAGTGGTAAGTCCCCCTAACATATAACATTTTCTTGTATTACTCATTTCTATCCCAAACATTTCTGCTTACATTTAGTTTGAGTGTGTGATTTCTGGGGTTTGGGGTTGTTGAGAAATGTTGATTTCCTATTTTGTATTTGCTTTGCTAAATGTATAGATATGTCCTGTGTGTGTTGCATTAGCATGGGGCCAGAGCAGCAGCAGTCTAGGTGTGGTGGTGGAGGCCCGCAATATCACCCTCCCAGCCGGGACCCAGGCGGTACTGCCCTGCAACAGCCCCCGCATGGTGTGGACCCGGGACCTCCTGAAGGACCGCCAGAGGGTGGTCCACTGGGACCTGGTACGGAACATACCAGAGTACTCTGTGGAGAGGATACTGGACATGTCCCCCGGCGTCAAAGAGAGAGTCTACAATGGGTTCAACAAGGGCCGCTTAACCATCCCCAAAACCGCCTTCACTGACGGGAACTTCTCCCTCGTCATCAACAGTGAGTTGGGCCTGTGGTCTACTGTTTGCTCATGACTGTAAATAGTATTACACTCATTGCTATGAAAATGCTATAAAATGTAATGTTATTGGAATGTGTGTCATGCCAGATGTGGGAGCAGCTGACCGAGGTGTTTATAGTTGTAACCTGCACCACCACTACTGCCAGCTGCACCAGTCCATCAAGATACAACTCAACACCACCAAGTCAGGTGACTATCCACAATAAGTATCTGAATCATGATGATTTGAATAGTCTTCCATACAGTATCTATTATGCTTAAATCAATAACGCTATTCAACCTGTTCAATCTCAGCCCGTAAGGAGAAGCGGTACTGGGATGGGGACAAGACAGTGTTTGTTGTGTTGCTGGGGAGCTCGGTAGTGTTGCCGTGTGTGAACCGGCGGCCCCTGTGGACGGAGGGCCAGCAGGAGGACCAGCAGCAGGTAGCCCACTGGGACTGGCAGCCCCCTGGGGTGAGACCTGATTTGGCTGACCGCCTGGTGGACCTGTACGCCTCCGGAGAGCGCAGACAGTATGGACCGCTCTTCCCCGTGGACAAGATGAGTGTTTCTGAGGATGCCTTCTCTGTAGGGGACTTCTCTCTGACCATCTCTAACCTGCAGCCCATCGACAAGGGCCTGTACTCCTGCCACCTGCACCACCACTACTGTGGCCTGCACGAGAGACGCATCTTCAGGCTCATGGTGGGGCCTCCACTCCCCCCACCTCCTCCGGTCCTCACTGCTGCTCCTGCTACCCCAGCTGTCCACCATGCACTCCCCAATGACGACCCAGGTAAGACACTCAGCATATCCCTTTCCCTTAGGATTTGTTCTCTGATTGAATGTGTGATTGAAACTTCATTAGAACAGTCATAGTTAGAATAAACCTACCTGTGTTTCGGTTCTTTAAAAGCATTTTCTCTTTTCTTATTCTTTTCAACTTTATCTTCTTTCTTTCACATCTTCCCTGAGCTTTGTCTTCCCTAATCTGTTCGGTGTGTGTCTGCCTGTCTTTTCAGCAGCCTGTGTGTGAGACTGAGAACACTGTTCCTGGGGTATATTTATGGGTCATATTTATAGGCATTTTTGGTCAGTTAAGTCAGTGCATCTATGTGCCAGATCTCTCCTCAAACTTTGTCTCTGTCTGCACAAGAGGAAGGGGGAAAGAAGGAGGGAATGAAGGAGTGGGTCAAGGAGGCAACAAAAGAAACAGATGGAGAAAAAGAGAGTGAGAAGAAAAAAAAAAGAAAAAAAATAGTATTTCGCCTCAAATTAACCGACAGAGGCGGGACAGGGTGAGAGAGCATTGAACGTTCTGGAGTGTGGAGAAAGGGAAGTGGTTTTGTTTGGGGAATCTGACTGATGTTGGACTGCAGGCAGACTGTCTGCCTGAAAGGCCACTAATTGGCCATAATGGAAATGCTCTCATTTTCATTTTTCTGTAGTTGAGCAAATGGCTTGGTTTACAGGAGGAGCCGTTATAGCTCAACAGAGTTAGACAGGGGCACTAAAGCCAGACTCCAGGGAAAGGAGGGAGCATGGTGAGGCTTTGCAACTGGTGAATTGGGATTTCTCTTTTAGTTTCATTATCTCTCTACAGTAAACTATCTACAGAACAGTCTCTGTTTTTCCTCCTTCTCTCTGGCCCTCTGGTTGGGGTGTGTTTATCAGCAGCAGAAGGAAGTGTGCTACATCTGTTCTGCACCTGGTGCAGCTGGGACATGAAAGGGAACAGTGGGGGTGGTGTTGGCAGGGGTTGGCCCTGTGGTAGATGTGGATCCTCCTTTGCCCTTTTAAGACAGGTGGATCCATTTAACAGCATTGTAAAGGATGCAGGGAAGAAATTTCACATGGATCAATGTAGACATGTCTTGAGTTCTTTCGTTTGATCTTTACTTTATGACTTCAGCTTTCTTCTACCTAGTTGTGCGCTTTCCTTTGTTAAATCCAGCCAACTCTTATCTGCGTCCTCTACTATTGCAGCAGCCATCACCCCACTTTTTTTTGTTACACTGTAATCATTTATGGCAAGCTGAAGTAGAGCTCAGTGTTGCTGTGACCACCGGAACTTGGATAAGTCAGCAACAGCATTTAGAATAGAAAACATCCGAAAATGCTGTCAGTGTCGGCTTCCTTCAGCTCATTGGCTTGCTAATTAACCACACTGTTTCAACAAGACTAAAATCACTCACTGTGTGACCTCTGCACGGCACATGTCACATTGTGTTTCTGCGTGTAAGTTCTTGTCTGATCTGTCAGGGGAATGGAAACATGCAACAGCTGAGACTCGGAGAGAGAACTGAGGCAAGACTAATTGCTCTCCAGAGATAGTTGACAATGACACTGCGGTTTCATGCATATTAACAACATTCAATCAGACAAGATAATTAGCAACTCTCATGCCACTTGGGAAGTGTTCTGTAAGACTAGTGCACTGTGCAAGATCCACCCAGGGATGGTATCTGTCCTCAGCTCATTTCTTATTTGAAGCCTGCCTCAAGCTAGTACCTATCCTCAGGCTAGTTTAATCAGTCATGCGTCATAATCTGCGGTTGGGCCAAGGACAACAGATTTAAACAAAACAAATGCCTCTAGGTGATGGAAAGCAAAAGTATTTTTGTGTCATCAGCCTTCCAAAGCTTGGATAATACCGGTCTCCACCATCATTATCCCCAATGACTATAATTTCTGTTCTCACCCCAGCAGGTGAGAGAGACCTGTGTAAAG
This sequence comes from Thymallus thymallus, assembly GCA_023634145.1. NCBI lineage: Eukaryota > Metazoa > Chordata > Actinopteri > Salmoniformes > Salmonidae > Thymallus > Thymallus thymallus. Next base: position 17,236,437 of record CM042399.1, read on the forward strand.
GTTAGATAAGTGTCAAGCTGATTGAGGGTTATGGTGCAGTAACTGTAATTGTCTAATGGAAAAGGTATGGTACATATTATTCTGTGCTAAGGGTTTGAGCAGATCCAACCAGTGGAAGAAACACCTTGGTGAGGGAAGTAACAATTTGATATGCCAATTTGTAATGGCTAATTTTGTTGATTAAATCACATGGTTTTCACAGTTAGCAAATCCCATTCTCCCCCGTCTTTCTGTTATTTTGGTTAATTAATTGTCTGAAACCTGGTGTTTGTCTTGCACATTGCATGACTGTTAGGTGAGTGTTGTCAAATGTCTGCTTACACTGACCAGTCAGACTGGTGGAGTTTCAGGGACTGAGAGAGACAGCAACAGATAGGGTTTATTTTTCATACTTTGCAAAAAGTTGTCTGTTTATGAGAAAGTAAAATTTGGTAAATATCTGGAAAACTAGTTATTTTTATAGACACCCCCTTACCAAACTCTCTTTCTCTTTTTATAGACACCCCCTTACCAAACTGTCTTTCTCTTTTTATAGACACCCCCTTACCAAACTCTCTTTCTCTTTTTATAGACACCCCCTTACCAAACTCTCTTTCTCTTTTTATAGACACCCCCTTACCAAACTCTCTTTCTCTTTTTATAGACACCCCCTTACCAAACTGTCTTTCTCTTTTTATAGACACCCCCTTATCAAACTCTCTTTCTCTTTTTATAGACACCCCCTTAAAATGTATTTTTCTTTTAAGTCATTACAGCTGTACCACTCCAACTCTTCCTTTCCTCACAGTCGCTGCCTTACACGCTCTGAAAGAAATTAAAACCAGCCTAAAACTAGTGGCACAATTGTTTTTCAATTATGCAGAAAAAAACAAATGTGTAATTGTCCTTCAAAATGCGATATCAATGACATACACTGAGTTTGCAAAACATTAAGGACACCTCTTTCAATGACAGACTGACCAGGTGAAAGCTATCAGTGTAGATGCAGATACAGATTAAAGAAGGATGTTCTTAATATTTTGTCCACTCAGTATATAACCAATGCATACTGTGTAATGACTTGAACTATCATTAATTTCACTCAGCATGGATAAAACAAAATGTGACTAAGATAATGTTCAACCACCATCCTGTGTTTATAACGCAATGAGTGTTAATAGTAGATCAGTGAACCCACAGAGTGTTGTCCTTACACCTTCAGGCCACAACGTGGTTGAACTTGAGAGGCCACGAGTATTCAACGTCATCCTCCCTGAGCACCGAGGGCACTTCTTCCAGCAGCTGGGTTACATCCTGGCTACCTTCTTCCTCCTGGCCTTCATCATCACAATAGTCATTGTACTTACCCAACGACGCAGAAAGAGAGGTAGCGTGTGTGGGTGTCAGAAAGAGAGGTAGCGTGTGTGGGTGTCAGAAAGAGAGGTAGCGTGTGTGGGTGTCAGAAAGAGAGGTAGCATGTGTGGGTGTCAGAAAGAGAGGTAGCGTGTGTGGGTGTCAGAAAGAGAGGTAGCGTGTGTGGGTGTCAGAAAGAGAGGTAGCATGTGTGGGTGTCAGAAAGAGAGGTAGCGTGTGTGGGTGTCAGAAAGAGAGGTAGCGTGTGTGGGTGTCAGAAAGAGAGGTAGCGTGTGTGGGTGTCAGAAAGAGAGGTAGCGTGTGTGGGTGTCAGAGAGGTAGCGTGTGTGGGTGTCTTCTTCTGTATACATCTCTGCATGTCTCTTTGTCACACACATGCACAGACACACTTTAAATGTCCTCAATTTCCACACTTTATATTTGTATAAATGTCCTTGATTTCATATTTAAATCAGTTGAATGGCTGTGTGTGTTATTTTGTGATCTTTAAATGGTGTGTTCAAGGTGTGATAATCTTGTTTTAGGGCTGGAGTATGACCTGCGAAGATCTAAACGGTGAGAACCGATTTAGTAAGGTGGTCGGTGGGCACACTTGATAATGAGAATATTACTCATTTTAAGGAGGACCTGAACTCTCACTGAACTTTTACGACTAACCACCTCCCTTTCCTACTGGTAAACAGGAGGGGTCATGTGACTGGCCATGAGGACATTGCATTGGAGGCCACAGAGCTGAAGGTCTGCAACCAGGAACACCTGAATTCAGGTAAGGCTCCCATGCTGCTGTAGGCCCTACCTTATATAGTCTAGAGAGTTTGAACAGGGTGACTCATATTAATAATGGCTGTCGCTGCAAATTGAATGTCCAACACTTTTGCATTTCTATCCTTAGACTTCAAAAACAACCTACTGAAAGAGAGCGATATGTCCAAAGACTGCAATAAAGGTAAGTGTATGTGACATTATGGGTTCCAAACGAATTTAATGTCTTTCTTTTTGCTAATGTCACTTCTCATTTATTTCCTATTATTCTCTCCCCTCCTCCATATCTCTCTCTAGAAATGAATGGAAAGTTGTGGAAGTGAGACGAAAGAGCTGATATGGCGCTGGCGGGTCCAGGGCAGACATACAGGATAAGGAAGTAAACGATTATAATGGTGGAATCCAAAAGAGGACAGGAGGGGCTCTTTCTCTTTTTATAGACACCCCCTTACCAAATTCTCTTTCTCTTTTTATAGACACCCCCTTACCAAACTCTCTTTCTCTTTTTATAGACACCCCCTTACCAAACTCTCTTACCAAAACGTTGCTGCGCCAGACAATGTTTTTATTTTATATTTTCATACTATCTATACTATCTATTCTGATCTGCTGTGATTTCAACATGGTTTAATATGTCTTAAATTTTGTATTGTATTACACAGATATTTGATGTATTCCAAATATTTTATATAACAAAAACACAGTGTACTCTACAACCTTCCTTATTTTGTATGTAACAAAACACTTTATATCACTGTATTCCTTTAATTCACTCTTCAAGCTTTTCATTTTCAGAATACATGTTGTCTTTTAATGTGTGTGGGAAAACTGTCATGTTCCATTTATGATTTCATAGCTCAGCAAGCTCAGAACTCGTTAAGTATGATTTCATAGCTCAGCAAGCTCAGAACTCGTTAAGTATGATTATTGAAATATTTGCACAAACCTTGATGTAATTTACTAGTAACACATTACATTAAGCCAACTTATCCTGTCTGTAAAGGGTCATAAGTAGTTTATAGCCAGATTGTTAATTATTGGTTTGTAGATTGCTTATAAATGAGTAATAAGATGTTATAATAACTGTATCCTTACCAAGTCCATTTGGACCACAAATCTTTACCAAGTCCAATTGGACCACAAATAAGGCTATACATGAAATAGAACTCAGGAAAACAAGTCTTGAACAGAATACAGATGTGTTTTTTAGGAATGTATGTTAGGATTTGTCTGTTTGTATGTGGCTGGTTGTCTATTTGTGTAATGCAGGCTTGCAATACACTGTCTGTAAAGTTTGGAGCTGCCAAGTTGACAAGCTAAAGAATCTTGGTTATCAGGATCCCCTGTAGAAATGGGAACGAAGAGGACTCAGTAAGTTTGTAGAAGATGATGTCATGTGTTTCAATTACTGTAAATGGACAAAAGGGTCTTGACACTATTTCAGTTTGGATGCTTTACTTACAAGCAAGATATCTGTGCAGTAGCATGCTGGTTCATTATCTTCGCTTTAATAAAGATTAATAAAAAAACAATACTGGTTTGACCATTATTTGATCAATGTATTACAACGTGTACATTGTTACTATTGTATGAATAGGAAGAAAATATAAAGGCAAGCCCATTGCTTTAAATGATTGGTTAAATTAGATTTTCTCAAAGAGAGCTTATCAATAAAAACTGAAATTCAACTTATTCAAGAAAATAAAAACACTTGAGGCATAAATAGTCAAGATTGACAAATTGGACGGAAAGGTGATCAAGAAAATCTGTACACCTTGATGATAACATGATAACGTTGATGATAATTATAATAATATTATAGTTATTGTGATGAATTAGTAATTAATACATTGATTTACAATTATAATATTGTTATCAGGTATTAGATTGTAACTAGGTTGTAATAATTAGATGACTGTAAAGAAGGCTAATAATAACAAAGATCATGATTAATAATATAACAATTAGTAATATTATATAATTTTAGTAGTCAATATAATTATCATCATATTATTAACAGTTAAAATTATTACTGATCAAAACATTTTGATTATCTGTGTTACTTTTGATATACAGTAGCCTATGGTAAGTTAGATAGGGTCCACAGTAGCCTGTAGTAAAAACACCACCGAATGTTTACTGAATCAAATGTGTCCTCCAAACTCTTGTTTCTTTATGGTGCAGACTGCAGAACACTATCTGCGACTAGTACTGTATAATGGAGAACAAATTGAAATATTCCCAACTCAATATCGCAACGATGTGGACCGTCCCTTCCTGTTTTAGTACCGAGAGAGCCACCGTACCGAGACACATTGGAGCTGGAATACAGTCATTTAGGACTCGATTATGTCTAGATTTCTGATTAATTTATCAAAGACAAGGTTATTTATTTTCCAGCGTGAGGTCTACAGTTATATTTATTAATGCTGTCACGGTAGCATTTCGTCTTATTAGACATATAGATAGATAGCCTCATAAGCCTATTTATTATTGCGCTGTCAACCCTTGTTCCTTTCCTGTGTCAATGATTGTCCTACCCTCACTCTCATGGCGGAGACTAAAATAATATATCACATTGACGAGGAGGAGACTCCTTATCTTGTGAAATTATCAGTTTCTCCTGAGAAAGTCACTTTAGCGGATTTTAAAAATGTCCTCAACAATCGTCCGGTCAATAGCTACAAATTCTTCTTCAAATCCATGGACCAGGATTTTGGGTAAGTAGCCACCACGAAAGCTTACAATTTCTTCCCGTGTATGTTGTAGTCTTGTTATTTGTATCATAAAGTAAACATGTAGCCCAGCCCTGGTTGGTTACACTGACAACCATGTGTCCAATTTCACAACAAAGGTTGCAACATTGTAACATTCGCGCAGGACTGACTGTGCTGTGTCTGATATGCGGTTGGCACCTGTTCATTCATTGTATCCAATGCGCAATAGAATAGGTTCTCCCTTTGAAGTTCGGACCCGTCACACCAATATCCCATGATGACATTTAACACGATCCGCTTATATTGTTGTCGATGTTGGTTGTGAGGTTACTGTAGCCTAGTCTACACAGAAGACGAAATCTCATTTACAAGGCTGTGCTGTGTTGTCATCATCATGTAATAAATCTAAACATGATATGTTACGTTGACAAAGCCTCCACATGTTTGCTGTGTGGCAATAGCTCGTGATCGATTCCAAATTAATTATTGCCAGACAGGTGTCTCTTGTGTGTTTATGACTTTGTAGCACGTATGAGTATAGGGAATAAAGAGAGAGAAGAAAATAAAAACTAGAATAGTGATTAATGCCGATAATGGTCACATAGCCTAACTGTAGCCAATCATGATTTTCAGGAGACAGCCATCAAATGTGACTGCATGACTATATGGTGATAACTTTGACATATGTATGTCATGTTCATCTAATTTAATGTAATAACATAGGCTATTACGTTTAATCCGATGCGTCAAATAGGCTTCTTAAATATTCAAATGGACTGAATTGTCACAGTAGGGATCCTGAATCCCTCCCATGGCCCCTCTGTCTTACACGCACGAACACACACACACACACACATCGTTTACATACGAAGGTAATTTCCTCCGATGCTAGGCAGAAGGTGAATCAAGCGAACATGGAAAACACAACGCGCCATATGCTCTTCATGATATAACGAATGTGTTAAACGCTTACGTTTTGTTTGGATTTGACCATTTTTTGTCATTTTGCCATGGGACTGTAGGCCGCAAATCAGCTGAAAATGCCCTGAGTAGAAACATGGCTGCCCGATAGAAGAGCACTCCCAGAAAGAGGCGAGTGTCGTGGACTGACGGCCTGCCATAATCCTCTAATATAGCGCAAGAATTGCGCAAGAATTAGCTTGACACTAATACTCTATTGTAAAAGCTATTTAAAAAATAACGCGCGTTTTATTTGCCCATATCACTGCTTTTATAGTTCTGCCTATTGTGAATGGACAATGTTCAGTCGACTACAGTATATTGGCCAAAATATTTCCAGTGATAGCAATATAATTTTTTTCTTTGTGACATTGTAGCATATCATCAGACATTTAATGAATGATCACTGACATCAAATATGTTGGTATATGACTGACTAATTGATTATATGTTTTTATTATATTCACAGATGTTTTTTTTTATTGTAGAGGGATATATATATATGTTTTTGTACTATTTACTAGTATTAGTTCATAATTAATAAAGAATTAGTTAAGAATTAATGCAGGAAACATTCATGAGTAATTCACCATAGATGCTAAATATAAGTATGAATGATTCTTGTTAGACCCATGTTTGTATTCTTATAAGTAGTATTTCCTCTTTTTGCGCTCATCACTCAGTCTTTCTGCACAGACTGATATCTCCCCCAGTCAGACAGGTCTATAGAGATGGTAATAGTTTCTTGTTATGGTCCTGCTAATAGAAGGTGTTTGATCTCTCGTTCCCCCCTCCCTGCTCCCATACATTCAGACAACATGGGACCAATAGTTGTAGGTCAGAGGTCCACTTGTTATAGAGTTCTCCTTGGAGGATGACGTACAGTTGAAGTCGGAAGTTTACATACAACTTAGCCAAATACATTTAAACTCAGTTTTTCACAATTCCTGACATTTAATCCTAGTACAAAATTCCCTGTCTTAGGTCAGTTAGGATCACAACTTTTTTTTAAGAATGTGAAATGTCAGAATAATAGTAGAGAGAATTATTTATTTCAGCTTTTATTTCTTTCATTACATTCCCAGTAGGTCAGAAGTTTACATTCACTCAATTAGTATTTGGTAGCATTGCCTTTAAATTGTTTAACTTGGGTCAAACGTTTCGGGTAGCCTTCCACAAGCTTCCCACAATAAGTTGGGTGAATTTTGGCCCATTCCTCCTGACAGAACTGGTGTAACTGAGCCAGATTTGTAGGCCTCCTTGCTCGCACATACTTTTTCAGTTCTGCCCACACATTTTCTATAGGATTGAGGTCAGGGCTTTGTGATGGCCACTCCAATACCTTGACTTTGTTGTCCTTAAGCCATTTTGCCACAACTTTGGAAGTATGCTTGGGGTCATTGTCCATTTTGAAGACCCATTTGCGACCAAGCTTTAACTTCCTGACTGATGTCTTGAGATGTTGCTTCAATATATCCACATCATTTTCCTTCCTCATGGTGCCATCTATTTTGTGAAGTGCACCAGTCCCTCCTGCAGCAAAGCACCCTCACAACATGATGCTGCCACCCCCGTGCTTCACAGTTGGGATGGTGTTCTTCGGCTTGTAAGCCTCTCCCTTTTTCCTCCAAACATAACGATGGTCATTATGGCCAAACAGTTCTATTTTTGTTTCATCAGACCAGAGGACATTTCTCCAAAAAGTACGATCTTTGTCACCATGTGCAGTTGCAAAGCGTAGTCTGGCTTTTTTATGGCGGTTTTGGAGCAGTGGCTTCTTCCTTGCTGAGCGGCTTTTCAGGTTATGTCGATATAGGACTTGTTTTACTGTGGCTATCGATACCTTTGTACCTGTTTCCTCCAGCATCTTCACAAGGTCCTTTGCTGTTGTTCTGGGATTGATTTGCACTTTTCGCACCAAAGTACGTTAATCTCTAGGAGACAGAACGGGTCTCCTTCCTGAGTGGTATGACGTCTGCGTGGTCCCATTATGTTTATACTTGCGTATTATTGTTTGTACAGATGAACGTGGTACCTTCAGGCATTTGGAAATTGCTCCCAATGATGAACCAGACTTGTGGAGGTCTACCATTTTTTTTCTGTGGTCTTTGCTGATTTCTTTTGATTTTCCCATGATGTCGAGCAAAGAGGCACTGAGTTTGAAGGTAGGCCTTGAAATACATCCACAGGTACACCTCCAATTGACTCAAATGATATCAATTAGCCTATAAGAAGCTTCTAAAGCTATGACATAATTTTCTGGAATTTTCCAAGTTGTTTAAAGGCACAGTCAACTTAGTGTATGTAAACTTCTGACCCACTTGAATTGTGATATAGTGAATTATAAGTGGAATAATCTGTCTGTAAACAATTGTTGGAAGAATTACTTGTCTCATGCACAAAGTAGATGTCCTAACCGACTTGCCAAAACTATAGTTTTTTAACATGAAATCTGTGGAGTGGTTGAAGAATGAGTTTTAATGACTTCAACCTAAGTGTATGTAAACTTCCGACTTCAACTGTATTTGTGTCAATGTCTATTTCTCCTCTGACAAGATCACACCATCACAAGCATGTGGGCAAGCACCACACACACACACACACACACACACACACACACACAAAGTCATAGTTCTATAGAAGCCCTGACTCTCCATCTAGTGTGAATATGATTGTACTTTCCTTATTTGGATTGAGTCATCACATTGAGTCATCACATTGACTGTTGTATTAGCTGGTGACTTTATACTGAATGCAGTCAGCCGCTATCTAGTAGCCAGTAAGGTACATTGAGCTTAATTCCTTTTACCAAAAGGTTATTGTGCTACTGGACTATTGTTCCAGTTATTCTGCTATTGAAGATGTTTAGAGGCGATTGGCGAGCCAAGCTGTTTTTAGTACCAGGTTATCACAAACATCAAAAAATAAAAACCCCATACAGAGATACAGGCAGTCCTTTGTCTAACACACACAGGCTAGAAACGTCACTACCTCAGACATTTCCCACAGCAGGCAGCACGACCTTGTGAGGGAACTGGGTTTTACTGGTAGCAGGTTAGTTAGTTGGGTCTATACTGTGGCCTCAGCAGGGCCTTCCTGTCCTGTCCCTCCAGTCAGTCTTAGTGCAGGGCCATGGCAGACAGCCCCATGGGGCCCCAGGTGAGGTGATCAACCACCTGATTATGGAAACAAACACAACATGTTTGTTCTAAAGAGTTAAAGTTAGGGTTAGGGGTTGTTGAACGCACCACAGTACAGTGTTTTAGGCCTAGTCAATGTTTCACAAGAGCTGGTGGTATTTGTCATGTCATGTCAATCAACAAATTCTATCACTTTATATCTATACTAGGATATCATTGTTAGATTGTTTCACACTCTGAAAATCACATGTGTAAGTGAAATCCTTGAGCAGGTAGCATTGTACTGGCTGTACTACTGGCACAGTATGGAAACAACACTGATGGCCAGGGACACACAAAGGATAATATGGCTGGTGTCTTTTGACCAATCAGATCAGCTCAGATAAAGATCTGACGTGAAAAGATCTGATGTGATTGGTCAAAACACGAATGAGTAAATTGGGGAATAGTAAGACTCCAGTAGAGAGGGAAAACATGCAATCCCTTTCAGTTATAGACAGTGTTTGATATGTAAATGTTCAGTCAGTGCAAGGTATTACGTAATAGACCCCCTGTTGTGAAGGGGAAGAAGAAGACCATTTTTTATTTAATTGTAATGAAATATTCATTTTGTTCTGATAATATCAGGATTCATGAATGTGCAACACATTATTATTATGAATTGTTTGGCCAGAAAATGTGTATGATTATGCATAGATTGTTTAGCTTATATCCCTTGACGTATAGTCCCGTGAAGCTCAGATGGCAGAGCATGGCGCTTGCAACGCCAGGGTTGTTGGTTTGATTCCCACGGGGGACCAGTATGAAAATAAGTATGAACATGTATGTGCTAACTAACTGTTAGTCGCTCTGAATAAGAGTGTCTGCTAAATGACGTAAATGTCAAGTATTGTGTGTCTGTAATTAGCAATTAAAGCATAGATTTGTGTAGCATAAAATGTAAATCTGCATTGCTGTTGAGTTTTTATCCCACAACTGCCTGGGAAAATTCTACATTATAATGTTGTTCCACCGCACAAATTAGTAGCAATTTGTATTTTTAGCGGCAAATTTACAGTAAATGTACAATTCATTCAACCCATGTAGTAAAATAGCCTTCCAGTCTCTGTATCATTCGACAGCTTTGAGGTTGATAATATGCTGTTTTGTCATGGCAACGGTTGAGATGCTTGTTTAGACCTCAGTAAAATCTTTGTCATAGAGGCAAGGAAAGGATGTAAGTGCTCTTGGTTTGAGTGAGGATACTCAGCTGCAAATGGAGGGTAAACTCTGCTGTTTTTGCACCTGCTCTCCTCACTTAACTCAATTAAAATATTCATGTTGTTATTATTACAGTAACTTGATGGATAGGTTTGAGAACCTGAAGTTTCAGGAATAGGAGGGAGGGTTGATCCTCTTGAATTATTAAAGACATTGTCACGAGTCGGGATGGTGAGAGACCAAGGCGCAGCGCAATCATAGTTCGACATATCAAACGATATACAAACGTCTCGCTTCACAACGAGAACAAACACGAATGAATGGAATGCAAAATATTAACACACTACGTTACCCGTGACTGAATGAATATACATCGACATCTACCTATATAATGACCCACAGCCCCGGTGTGGAAACATACATGCATATGTAGGATCCCTAATTAGAGACAATGCACTCTCATTTGAATCACAAATATTTGGTGTACTCTGACTGTTATGGTGATTGAAAGCCTTGGACTATGGGCCAGTGTACAGCCGTCTGGTTGGTCGCCCCTCCTGACCCTGTGCTGTTGGGCCATACTATAACTAGCTTTCCTCCTGCCCTGGTATAAATAAACACCTCTAATCCCTCCAACACACACACACGCACACAGACACACACACAGCCGTGCCGCGCCGTGGCCCACCACTAGAATATGCAGCAATCTCCCTGTAAATCTTGTGTCGTTATCCTGTGAAATTTGTTAAGACTCAGCTTTGAGAAGTGAGAGTTGTGATGACGGGAACCAAGAGTCTGACACCATGACCCTTTTTAAACTGAGCCCTCCTATGTGTGTGTCACCTATTGAGATAGCTACTGGATGAATATGGGCATTGGGGAACTCGGTGTAGCAAATTCTGCTGCTGAAATATGTTTGAATATGAAAGTATGCATGAAGAACAGTCATGGGGTACAGAGTGGACGTCATTTTGTTTGCTTTGGACATGTGTCTGGATTCCTTTGGTTTTAATGCTTTTAACAGAATGCGAGAGAGAGATATGATTCATGTCATAGGCAGCCTATTTGATCAACTTATAGGACAAAAGCAAGATACTGACCAATATGATGTTGTTCAGTTAGGAACAGGATTAAACTAGCACTCACTTCTAACGATATATCAGAGGCCCAACCCAAGACCTTAGGAGTTAGGCTATTTGTTTGTGTTGACCACTCCCACATCCTCCCAAGTTACCTTCAGTTGGTCACGTGGCTGTAGAGAGAGGGTGCAAACACTTCCTACCTAATGTTGAGAATCACACCCCCTCTTTCTCTCTGTTGGAACAGAACAGGCCACACACAGAGAAGCATTCTCTCTCTGCGTTAGTCAGTTCCAGCCACACGACTACCTTATCTCGCTCTTCCACTCCCACAATACAGTATAATACAGCCACAGCAGCACACACAGTCAGCAACACACAGTCGCTCGCTGTCGTCATGTGAGTAGGAACTCCTGGCAAAGTGAAGGGAAAAAAACTGTAAATCAACGGAGCAGCAGTTTCAGAGAAACCCTATGTAAAGTCTTCACCAGAAACGTTGTTGCTTTTCTTTCAAGTAGTCTCTTTGTACTGTTCATGTTCCAGGACTCCCTGGAAAACAGTGAGATGTTGCTGGGTGGACTATCCTGGTTAGATAAAGATAAACTGAACTGATATTTTCAGAACTTTTCAGAATTCACACCGATATTAGCTAATTATTAGCTATTAGTCTCCTCTAAAATAGGCTTAACTGCAGCCATATAGCCCAGGATACAGACTGTGTGTCTGTGTGTCTGTGTGTATCCCAGGCCTCCAGACCAGGCCTGCTCTGAGTCTGTGGTCTGTACTCTGTGAGGACTCCAGCCGGTGTGGCTGGTTACTGATTACTGCTAAACCCTGTCCCAGGGGTCAGAGGGTAATTGGGAGGTATTTTTGTGGGGAATTTACAGTCTGAGATGTACACACTGAAGTAGCCTCACACACTCAATCATTCTATTAATACTGTCCTGACTCCTGACACCCTGGCAGATACTACCCTGTCCCTTTTTCACTGCAACACACCCACTCTCTCACTAGTCTAGGACTGGGTTAGGCTGGGTGGAGAGGTAGAGGATAGCCTATTTGGAATGTAGATATATGATGACAATATGTATACTGAACAAAAATATAAAAGCGTTGGTCCCATGTTTCATGAGCTGTTTCTCTCAAATGTTGTCCACACATTTGTTTACATCCCTGTTAGTGAGCATTTCTCCTTTGTCAAGATAATCCATCCACCTGACAGGTGTGGAATATCAAGAAGCTGATTAAACAACATGGTCATTACACAGGTGCACCTTGTGCTGGGGACAATAAAAGTCCACTCTAAAATGTGCAGTTTTGTCACACAACACAATGCCAAAGATGTCTCAGGTTTTGAGGGAGAGTGCATTTGGCATGCTGACTGCAGGTATGTCCACCAGAGCTGTTGCCAGATAATTGAATGTACCATAAGCCACCTCCAACGTCGTTTTAGAGAATTTGGCAGTACGTCCAACCGGCCTCACAACTGCAGACCACGTGTAACCATGCCAGCCCAGGACCTCCACATCCGGCTTCTTCACCTGCAGGATCCTCTGAGACCAGCCACCCGGACAGCTGATGAAACTGAGGAGTATTTCTGTCAGTAATAAAGCCCTTTTTTTGGAAAAAACGCATTCTGATTGGCTGGGCCTGGCTCCCCAGCTATGCCATCCCAGGCCCACCCATGGCTGTGCCCCTGCCCAGTTATGTGAAATCCATAGATTATGGACTAATGAATTCATTTCAATTGACTGATTTCCTTATATGAACTGTAACTCAGTAAAATCTTTGAAATTGTTGCATGTTGCGTTTATATTTTTGATTAGTATATATTGTGCGCAAGATAAATACAAATTCAATGTATTTCCCCAATGCCCAGACCTGTCACACATACACTCCAACACAGTGCACACGCTGTTGAGCTGTGTGCTTGTGCAGCTGTGTGCTTGTCCATGTTTCTGCACCATTATAATTGTGCTTAGTTAGGGCCAGTAGATCACTTATGGAGGATGAGGCTCAACATCTATCTGCATTCAATGGACTAAGTCAACAGTAACATGGGTGTGAAGCTCGATACAGTCAAAAAGTGGAAATTCAACTTATTAAGCATGAATTGCTCGCGGTATGCTTCAGCTGTGCAGAGCAGGGCAGGCTAGTAGAGATGATTCCTGGGTGTTAGCCTGCTGTGTGCCCAGTGTTGACTCATTCTCTCTCTCTCTCTCTCTCTCTCTCTCTCTCTCTCTCTCTCTCTCTCTCTCTCTCTCTCTCTCTCTCTCTCTCTTTCGCTCTCTCTCTAACTTTCTCTCTCTCTCTCTCTCTTTGTGTGTATGTGTTTGCGTGTGTGTGTTGCACATGTGTGTGTTTGTCTCTCCGTTCCACAGGGTTGTCAAAGAGGAGATTTCAGACGACAACGCCAAGTTGCCCTGCTTCAACGGGAGAGTGGTGTCCTGGGTAAGTGAGATGGATGGCGCCCCCATGTCGTTTTCCCCGGTAGCCCCCACTCCTGTTGTTCTCCTCTCTCTCTCTCTCTGGCTCAGCGTGTAGATAAACATATGTGTAGCGTGACGTCCCATATAGTGTATCTACCTAGAGAGATACACTGTCACGCATCCACAGTGCAACACTCAAAACTCTATAGCATAGAGGGATTCACTCATTGTTGAGCTTCTATGCTAAGTGCCTTGTACAGGTGTGAGCTCAGCCAATGGGAGATGAACCAAGGCATGGTTACGCAACGACATCACATCTGACCAGGCTTGACAGTTTTACTAGCAATATCACACAGTATCGACAAATAATGATTTACATTGCATCTTATCACGAGGCTAACATATGCTTACATAATGATACCATACACAGGTTAGTTTGGTATAGTTGTGCAGTTGAAGTCGGAAGTTTACATACACTTAGGTTGAAGTCATTAAAACTAATTTTTCATCCACTCCACAGATTCCATGTTAACAAACTATAGTTTTGGCAAGTCGGTTAGGACATCTGCTTTGTGCATGACACAAGTAATTCTTCCAGCAAATGTTTACAGACAGATTATTTCACTTATAATTCACTATATCACAATTCCAGTGGTTCAGAAGTTTACATACACTAAGTTGACTGTTCCTTTAAACAGTTTGGAAAATTCCAGAAAATGATGTCATGGTTTTAGAGGCTTCTGATAGGCTATTTGACACCATGTGAGTCATTTGGAGGTGTACCTGTGGATGTATTTCAAGGCCTACCTTCAAACTCAGTGCCTTTTTGCTCGACATCATGGGAAAATCAAAAGAAATCAGCCAAGACCCCTGAAAAATAATAGTAGACCTCCACAAGTCTGGTTCATCCTTGGGAGCAATTTCCAAATGCCTGAAGGTACCATGTTCATCTGTACAAACAATAGTACGCAAGTATAAACACCATGGGTCCACGCAGCCGTCATACCTCTCTGGAAGGAGACGCGTTCTGTCTCCTAGAGATGAATGTACTTTGGTGTGAAAAGTGCAAATCAATCCCAGAACAACAGCAAAGGACCTTGTGAAGATGCTGGAGGAAACAGGTACAAAAGTATCTATAGCTACAGTAAAACGAGTCCTATATCGACATAACCTGAAAGGCCGCTCAGCAAGGAAGAAGCCACTGCTCCAAAACCGCCATAAAAAAGCCAGACTACGGTTTGCAACTGCACATGGGGATAAAGATCGTATTTTTGGGAGAAATGTCCTCTGGTCTGATGAAACAAAAATAGAACTGTTTGGTCATAATGACCATCGTTATGTTTGGAGGAAAAAGGGGGATGCTTGCTGGCTGAAGAACACCATCCTAACCGTGAAGCTTTGGGGTGGCAGCATCAGGTTGTGGGGGTGCTTTGCTGCAGGAGGGACTGGTGCACTTCACAAAATAGATGGCATCATGAGGAAGGAAAATGATGTGGATGAATTGAAGCAACATCTCAAGACATCAGTCAGGAAGTTAAAGCTTGGTCGCAAATGGGTCGTCCAAATGGACAATGCATTACATTATCATGACAGGCTGTTTTACATACAATTTATCTATATTATATCTCAATGACATGCTGTGATGAGAGAATACTTCCATACTGTCAAATAAACGGTTGCTTTACTTTATCAGGAAACAAAGTCAACTGTAACATAGCATAGTGGTAAAACAAGAAGAGCGTGGTAAGAGGTCAAAAACTATTGTGAGACCTTTTTTTAAGAAATAGGATTGTCAGAAAATCATACAACATAACAGGTAGATGAAAAGTAAAGGTTTTCCCATTGTCTTAATCATGTCCCAGGGTTCTTAGGTTCTCCCTCTGGCGTGTTCCTTTAACACTCATTATTATGGTTCAGATGAAAGCCGAGCAGCTGTATCTATGGGCCATTTTACGTAAGCCTTTGTGCTCACACACACACAGTCACCAGAGTGATTTTCCTTCTGTTTCCCAAGTTATTTATGCATAGCCACCAGTTATTCCTCAGACCCTTCAATGCATCTAATTTAATGCATCTAGTTTCAACGTCATTTGTCAATGTATTGTGACGTGGAATCTACGTGAAAAATACATTGGATTTGCCAAAAGTCATTAACATATACTATTGTTTTGAGGGTGAAATGTCAACCACAGGACAAACCTTGTATAAAATATGTTGATGTTTTACCTTTGAAACAACGTCAGATTTTCAAGTTGCATCCACTATCAGAAAAAAAGAACTAGGCCTCCAGGGTAAGTCAAAGTGAAAGAATATGACTAAATCAAATCAAACTTTATTTAATTTTGTCCTATTCTTTAAATCAGATTATTGGTTGAGATTAAGATTTGAATCCAGCATATTTATTATTGAAGTCAACCAAAGCTTGAAACCCCTAGGTCTGTATGTATTGTCTAGTTTTAGTTGAATCATGGACTGAATTGAAACAATAGCTGTTGATGACTTGTAATATTGGCCTAAATAGTATAATTTATTATATTTGAGTTATAAAGCATGGCTATGTTTTATTTGCTCTGTTAACCCTACACTTTGGAATGACTTTGATAGCAGCAGTGAATCTAATTAGTTAGTAAGTGGAGATCTTGCAATAATAATTCTCAAGATAGCACGTTGGTAGTAGTCGGTGACAAATATCAAATCAAATCCGACATATCAATTATTAATTTGTAGACAAACTGGAATTAAAGCAAGACTACTTTAAGTCAGTGGCACAGATGGAACTTTCGAATACAATTCAATATCCAGTTTGTCTACAAATTAATAATTCATATGTTGGATTCATGTCTCCATCTCTACCAAAGTTCAAGAATAGGACTAAATCAAATCAAAGCAAATTTTAATTTATTATTATTTAACTTTTGGTTGAGATGTACAGTTGAAGTCTGAAGTTTACGTACACCTTAGCCAAATACATTTAAACCCGGTTTTTCACAATTCCTGACATTTAATCCTAGTAAAAATTCCCTGTCTTAGGTCAGTTAGGATCACCATTTTATTTTAAGAATGTGAAATGTCAGAATAATAGTAGAGAGAATTATTAATTTCAGCTTTTATTTCCCTTAATCACATTCCCAGTGGGTCAGAAGTTTACATACACTCAATTAGTATTTGGTAGCATTTTCTTTTCAATTGTTTAACTTGGGGCAAACGTTTTGAGTAGCCTTCCAGAAGCTTCCCACAATAAGTTGGGTGAATTTTGGCCCATTCTTCCTGACAGAACTGGTGTAACTGAGTCAGGTTTGTAGGCCTTGCTCGCACACACTTTTTCAGTTCTGCCCCCAAATTTCCATAGGATTGAGGTCAGGGCTATGTGATACCTTGACTTTGTTGTCCTTAAGCCATTTTGCCACAACTTTGGAAGTATGCTTGAGGTCATTCTCCATTTGGAAGACCCATTTGCAACCAAGCTTTAACTTCCTGACTGATGTCTTGAGATGTTGCTTCAATATATCCACATAATTTTCCTTCCTCATGATGCCATCTATTTTGGGAAGTGCACCAGTCCCTCCTGCAGCAAAGCACCCCCACAACATGATGCTGCCACTCTGTGCTTCACGGTTGGGATGGTGTTCTTCGGCTTGCAAGCCTCCCCCTTTTTCCTCCAAACATAACGATGGTCATTATGGCAAAACAATTTTATTTTTGTTTCATCAGACCAGAGGACATTTCTCCAAAAAGTATGATCTTTGTCCCCATGTGCAGTTGCAAACCGTAGTCTGGCTTTTTTTTTTTGCAGTGGCTTCTTCCTTGTTGAGCGGCCTTTCAGGTTATGTCAATATAGGACTTGTTTTTACTGTGGATATAGATACTTTTGTAATGTCCTTTGCTGTTGTTCTGGGATTGATTCGCACCAAAGTACATTCATCTCTGGGAGACAGATGTGTCTCCTTCCTGAGTGGTATGACGGCTGTGTGGTCCCATGGTGTTTATACTTGCATACAATTGCTTGTACAGATGAACGTGGTACCTTTAGGCGTTTGGAAATTGCTCCCAAGGATGAACCAGAATTGTGGAGGTCTACAATTGTTTTCTGAGGTCTTCGCTGATTTCTTTAGATTTTCCCATGATGTTGAGCAAAGAGGCAGTTAAGTTTGAAGGTAGGCCTTGAAATACATCCACAGGTACACCTCCAATTGACTCAAATGATATCAATTAGCCTATCAGAAGCTTCTATAGCTATTTTCCATGCTGTTTAAAGGCACAGTCAACTTAGTGTATGTAAACTTCTGATCCACTGGAATTGTGATATAGTGAATTATAAGTGAAATAATCTGTCTGTTAACAATTATTGGAAGAATTTGTTGTGTCATGCACAAAGTAGATGTCCTAACCGACTTGCCAAAACTATAGTTTGTTAACATGGAATCTGTGGAGTGGTTGAAAAATGAGTTTTAATGACTTCAACCTAAGTGTATGTACATTTCTGGCTTCAACTGTAGATGTGAATCCAACATATCAATAATTAATTTGTAGACAAACTCGAAAAAGTCAGTGTGCAGAAGATACTCCTTGAAATGTTAATATTTGGTTGTGTTGACAACCAAACACTATTCAATATAACTTTTGCAATACAGAAATAATAACCATTTAACAGCCTATTAACTTGTCGACAAGTTAACAAAGTATATGTTGGATTCACGTCTCCAACTAAACCAAAAATAAAAGGTAAAGAATAGGATTAAGCCAGTGGCTCAGATGAAACTATCCAAGCATTAGATGCATCTCCTTTAAATGGAAAATGTGCATGTTCAATTTAGCATGCAAAGGTCACAGGTCTGTGGAGATCTTTCTATAATAATCTGTGCAGAATTTCTGATAGCATTGATCATTATGTACTTTTAATGTAGTCTCAACTGCAATCCAGGGCATTCGGTTGTGCTATTAGATGAAGCACAGTGATAACATATGTTATCTGACGTTGTTTTCCCATTTGAACATTGTTGTGCTTTTAAATGGTTATAAGCGCAGTGATAACACATTTACATAACAACTAAGCCAAAAATCTGGCATTGTTTTTCCATTGAATTAAACAATATATACATTATATATTTGTTATTGTTTTATTTTTATCCACACAAAATACAAACATACACATATGAACAACAACTTACAGGCTCACACAAACAATGACTACATCTTTATATTTTTCCATTGGATTTTGGTTGTGCTTTTAGATAGTTGCAAGCATAGTGATAACATATTGACAATTCAAAAAACTTCTGGCAGTCTTTTTGAGTGGGTGAAAAAAGGTTGAAATGTCATTGATCAGCGCCTCAACCAAATATTACCCAATTATCCACGTTGAATTGACATGGTGTGCCCAGTAGGTTATCTCTCTCTTATATCTCTCAGATAACTCTCTTAACTATGTCTGTTTGTGTGGATCTGTCTCTGTGCCTGGATCTGTCTCTGTGCCTGGATCTGTCTCTGTGGCTGGATCTGTCTCTGTGCCTGGATCTGTCTTTGTGCCTAGATCTGTCTCTGTGCCTGGATCTGTCTTTGTGCCTGGATCTGTCTCTGTGCCTGGATCTGTCTCTGTGCCTGGATCTGTCTTTGTGCCTGGATCTGTCTCTGTGCCTGGATCTGTCTCTGTGCCTGGATCTGTCTTTGTGCCTGGATCTGTCTATGTGCCTGGATCTGTCTATGTGCCTGGATCTGTCTCTGTGCCTGGATCTGTCTCTGTGGCTGGATCTGTCTCTGTGGCTGGATCTGTCTCTGTGCCTGGATCTGTCTCTGTGCCTGGATCTGCCTCTGTGCCTGGATCTGTCTCTGTGCCTGGATCTGCCTCTGTGCCTGGATCTGTCTGACTTGGGAACTAAAGCAACGAATGAATGCTCTTTTTCAGTCTTTCTCTTTTTCTGACCAATTTGATCTCTGGTATTCTGTCTTTGACTCTCTCCCCTCTTTCTCCCCCCCCTCTCTCTCCCTCTGTCTCTCTATCTTTGTCTCTGTCTCTGTAGCTGGTCCTGGCAGAGAGCTCCCACTCTGATGGGGGGTCCCAGTGTACAGAGAGCCACCCAGAGCTGCCACCCCCCCTGGAGAGGACAGGGGGTATCGGTGACTCCCGCCCACCCTCCTTCCAGTGAGTACACTTCTCTTGCTGCATATGTGTCCTACTGCACATAAACACCATGCACGCATCATTACACACATTACACTCACAAGTACACACAAACACGCACACACATGCACACCATGTGCACCATGTGACCTTTCTAATTCACCACAAGCCATATGCTAATCAGAATCTGGAGAGCTCATCACAGAGATTCAACCCACACGGGGGTCAAGCCAAGCGCATATGGGAGGTGGAGGTGTGTGTGTTTGTGTGTTCTTCTGTGTGTGTAGGTGTGTATGTGTGCCAGGGTTCACGCTAGCTAACACTCACTTGCTGCTCACCAATGAAGTGGTTGCCCACCCATCTGTGCAGTAACACGCTAGTCTGCTCATCTATGTATCTAGCTAAGCGTCCTCATGATGAATACGCACCCAGAGCAACTCCAGAAATAGCTATGATAGGATAAACATCTTCAGGGAGAGACAGCTGCTATTCAATGCTTCCCCTTGTGCAGAGACACTAAAAGCACCCATCCAGACCCATACTGCAGTTAATCGTTAATAAAGAGATATGTGGTGTTGTGGTGTTATTACATAGCTGGGTTAAACGCTTAGAAGCCGGACCCTGCTTCGCAAAGCTTGTTTTGACCGAAATGCAAGCACTAGACTTTGACTTCAAACAGACTGATTGCGGATTCTCACTGCACTTGTTAAAGGAAGCCCCCAAAGCTACATTTAGCAGGACAGGCCGTGGGCCCTTGGGCTTGGGCTGTTGCCATTCTATTACAGCAGTGTTTAAGCTACTGCAGGGGTCTGTATTGAGATCATGAAATCTGTCATGTTCCAGTATCTCTTTATCCACTGTTTGACATTGTGGCCCTTTGTTGTCCTCTGTGAGCTGCTGCTCCCTGCTGCTTGGCTGTCAGCCTGCCTGAGGATTTTATTGTTCTGGCCTCCGCTCTTCCTGCTGCCGCTACTGCCACCTTGTGGTCAAACATAGACATGTCGGCTGTCAGCTCCCTCACCACCACACAGCTGTCACCACCCCTCTCTGTCGCTCTCTCTCTCACTCTAGTTCTCTCTTCCCTCTCTCTCTCTCTCTCTCTCTCTCTCTCTCTCTCTCTCTCTCTCTCTCTCTCTCTCTCTCTCTCTCTCTCTCTCTCTCTCTCTCACTCTCCTGTCTCTCTCGCTCTGTCTCTCTCCCCTCTCTCTCTCTCTCTCTCTCTCTCTCTCTCTCTCTCTCTCTCTCTCTCTCTCTCTCTCTCTCTCTCTCTCTCTCTCTCTCTCTCTCTCTATTTCTCTCACACTATTTCAAAAATGAAATAAACATTTACAGTAAACATTACACTCACAAAAGTTCCAAAATAATTATGACATTTCACATGTCATATTATGTCTATATACAGTGTTGTAATGATGTGCAAATAGTTAAAGTACAAAAGGGATGATGTTTGTTCTTCACTGGTTGCCCTTTTCTTGTGGCAACAGGTCACAAATCTTGCTGCTGTGATTGCACACTGTGGTATTTCTCCCAATAGATATGGGAGTTTATCAAAAATGTATCTGTTTTCGAAATTCTTTGTGTGTCTGTGTAATCTGTGTAATCATTTGGCAGGAAGTTAGGAAGTACAGCTCAGTTTCCACCTAATTTCTCTCCCTCTCCCTCTCCCTCTCCCTCTCCCTCTCCAGACAGGCAGTCATTTTTCTTTGGTGAATTCCCCATAGTGAGCTTCTGTCATTCTTTACACCTCAGCCTCATTCTGGAAATAGCTAGTATTTGATGGGGATAGAATTTGGTCTGAGTGTGGTGCAGAGCAGGCAGAATTCATGTGCTTCTGCCTGGTAATCCCGATTAGCGGACAGGCATTAAAAGCACCCATCTCTGTCTCTAAGACCAACCCCCTCCCTTGGTAATCTCACACAGGATCAGCCAGCTCAGCCCACACCTGCTCTAGCCGTCCACCATACACACACACACACACACACACGCGCATGCACTCGCACACACACACACACACACACACACACACACACACACACACACACACACACACACACACACACACACACCTCCACCCGGCCACAGGCACCATCTGGGCTTTCAATGGCCCTCCTCATTAGTATCAAGCAGCTCTTGACAGAGAGCATCCATCTCCTCTCAGGGTATCTGGTCATTAGTGACACTTAGGGAAACACACATCACATACCACGCACACACAATAACACATCTCTTGAAACAGTGTCATCATTTGAGATAAATCCCTGTCAGGTTCTCCTCACTGTACAGATAATGCCCGACAGCGGTGCAATGTACTTATTGAACTGGGTACAATGCAAGAGATTTGGAGACATGGTATGGAATTATGAAGGTGTTTTGTGTGTGTTTCATTGTGGCTCTAAATAAACTGTTTAAATGTGTGTATTTCAGTGCCAACGCAGTAAGCAGTCGGGATGGCCTGGACACGGAGACGGGTACAGAGTCCCTCCTGAGCCACCGTAGGGAGAGGGAGAGAGAACGTGCACGGAGGAGAGCACGAGAGACTGAAAGTGAGGAACAATACACACATGATTGGTAGAACTATTTAAGTACAGTACGTGTGGTACTGCAACACCAAGAACACAAATCACAACTTTATTACACATCATTGTATCAATATACCACTCTGCTGACATTGTTCACTCATACATATCCCGAACGGGTGGACAGTAAACAATGTCTGAGACAAATCAGTGGGTTCACAGAGTGCAGAATTGTGTGAGAACAATAAAAACATAGATCTTTTGGTGGCAGGTTAGTGGAATACTTTGACCAAGATTGCTTGTGGCACTGTCTGTCTTTCCCAACAGCCTATCTTGTGTTACCTAAGTGGGACTCAGGTTCATGGTCAGAGGCTATTTTCCACCTGATGGTTTAACCTCAGGATTTATGGGAGTGTTTTGATCTTATGACACTGCACGGAGTATAGCAGATCCCTTGGTTATCGTGGAGATCTGAAACCAGCATTGTTTTTTTTTCCTATTGGGAAAGTACTGCAGTTTGTATTCTAAGAAACTCTTTATGTTGCCTATTTGATCCTTACTGCGTGTACACGTCATAAATAATGGACATGGGAAACTGTCAGTAAATCACGACTGCAGTGTTGGAAACAAGTAGTTTAGGTACAATATTATAAATGCAGACAGATCATTTGTTAATTCGACATGGTGGGATCTTTTTGTTAAAAATATTAATTATGGAAATGTCGTTAATGCTCAAATATTGATACAATAATAATATCAAAGTAAACTTGGAGTCACGAGATGATATGTTGTGTGGTCCTCCCACTGCTCCTTTCCAATAAATATGGAGGGTCTTATTCTTGTGCCATGAGGATTGATGCTTGACTGCGACACGGTGAGTGGCGAGGGAACGAGGCGCAGAGCAAGAGGACGGTGCAAACATGTTTTATTAATACTAGTAAAACTTCATGTAGGCTATATCAGCTCTGTATCTGCAAGCTGTTGGCTAGAGCACACGTGCCAAGACCAGAGTAGGCACATTTGCTATTTAACCCAACAGTTTTTTTTGACAAAGCTATTGGTGGAGTTGAGAATGTGATGGAAACACATTGAACATTCGATTTTTATATTCGGTCCATGAAGTTTTTAATGAAAATAGTACACTTTGTGTGCTCTACTCCGCAATAAGTCTGTTTGGTGGAAACACCACTGTTGGGAAATGCACATATTTTCTTATTTCTGATTTTAGATTATTCACATGAGAATCTGTTGCCAATTGGATGGAAACATAGCTACTGTCATGGAAATGTTTTGGCACGGAGCTCAGTCGAGAGTTCTAAGAAGGCCACTTGAAGAGGAGGAAGGCTTCCTCTCTATCCTCCTTCAGGGACATTCCTCTCATCACACCATTCTATTGTCCTGAGAGTAACTAAGGACATGAAATATCTACTCTCCTTCTACACTCACAATGAATTTGTGAAGTTTAGTGCTTTGAGAAATACAAGGTGTGTTTAGCAGCAAAGTGTGAAAAAACAGTGACCAGATTTAAGATGGCACTTTGGACAATTGGTATATTATGAGGAAGCCTGATTCTTCCAATGATAATAGTCACTCATTCTTCCACCCTTATTCCTGTTTATACAATACTCCTGGATCTGGTTAAACAGTGTAATGATATTGGTGTCTATATTTTCCATTCAACAAGAGGTGAAGGCTTTCTCTCTACACTAAAGCGTCAGCTTCCAATCCCTGCTGTCCCTATGTTTCTCTTCTATCCATGCCCACAGCAGATAGAGCCAGAGACTTTCCTTTATCTCTTTATCTCATCACTCCATCTCTTCCTCCACTGATCTGCTGTTCACAGTGAGCCTGGCTGTGTGGATCCTGCAGCTTCAGGCTCATTAACCAAATAGTCATTAATTTATGTGGCTTAATTAGGAGGAGCAGGATAACGCAGCAGGCTGGTTGGTGCTGTAGGGAAGAGTGTGTGTGTGTGTGTCATACAGTGTGTGTTTGTGTATGTGTGTGTGTGTATCTGTTGTCCTACGGGGAGAGAAACAAATAGGGTTGTGTGTCATGTCCCTGAAATATCAACTGGTAGTAGCCCCTATGTTGAAGAAGTAATTCTCTCTCTCTCTCTCTCTCTCTCTCTCTCTCTCTCTCTCTCTCTCTCTCTCTCTCTCTCTCTCTCTCTCTCTCTCTCTCTCTCTCTCTCTCTCTCTCTCTCTCTCTCTCTCTCTCTCTCTCTCTCCCTCTCTCCCTCTCTCTCTCTCTCTCTTTAGTTAGTTTATGGCTCTTTAGTTTAGGCCCATGCAGCAACGTGTAACGTTATCCTGCCTGGCCCTGCAGTGGTAGAATAGCAGGAATTCCCCTCTTTCTTTAAGTGCCACTGTGTGAATGCAGTGAACAGCGAAGGGTGAATCAAAGTGTTTTAACAGAGGTAAACATATCCCTTGTTCTCTCGTTTCTGGCTGTAGGTATGCGAGAATGAATGGATGAATAATGCAGTGTTTGACAGGTACAGGAGTAGACATAGCTATAGGGCCCACAGGATACTGTGGAGGTATGTGAGAGGATCTTTACAAGTGTTTTAGCTCTGCTTCCTGCACTGGGAGAGGAGGAGGGTAGGACGTGAACTGACACCCCTGACTGTCTGCCTGGCTATATCACGCTATGGCTTTGGCAGGACTATTTTGACACCTACAATAAGTGCATTGATTCTGGAATATATTACTATTCACTGTATAATAACCTAATCAAAATGTAGGCAACGTTAATACAGTATATTTCTGTTCAGTAAAAGAGTAATGGGGGTCAAATGATAAATTCCTATATTTGTTATATTCTTGGAACCCAGTGTTTTGCAAAATGTTTCATTTAAACATTTGCTATTATGCGAAGTGCATTGTGATGAAGGCTTTGGCGTTAATGACCTGATAGCCTGTGGTGGTCAGAGATATGCTTGTGCATAATATCAAATCCCATCACTTGCTGGGGCACTCTCTATGCGCTGCGGAAAGCATTTCTCTGATAGGTCAAAGAGGGATTATCAGACATTCTATAGTCTCGCGCCATGGGATGGGAGTGCAGGGTAATATTTTTGCGCGCTCCCAATTTCTTCAGTTTCTCAGTGCGTCGCAAGAGAGCACTGTCTCTCTGATCTGACTCTCCCGAGGTTGAGGTAAAACAATCGAATTTGCTCATGGAATCACTGTTTAGGGTAGTTTGTAGTCCACTGGCTGTTAAATTATAGATATGTAATTAAATAATAGCATTTGCTATATTTTAGGTTAATGCAGGTTATTTTGAGTGTAACCTATTCAGCAATACATTGAAAGGCTATCTGTAGATTACCTGTGATTTTGTGTTTATTTAGGCAATACTAGTAAAGAAATGCGTTCTACTAGATATGGCTGAATGTGGAAGGAACTATTATCTTTCAGCTGCAGAAAACATTATAGATGAGCTACAGTTTGTGCTTAAGAAAGCTTTTTTTCCCCTGTTGTAGACTACCTTCGGTTGAAGAGGTTGCACATTTTATTCATGATATAAGTGGATGTATTTTTGGAGAACCTAATGTATTCGTTTTCTCCTGTCATAATTCTTTATTACTTATCAATTATAGCCTACGTAATCACCTTATCATACCATAGGCTAACACATTAGTTTCAGCTGACATATGACATTCCCATCACACGGGATAATTACTTTATGGCTCAAAAATAATAATGAAATTGGAATCTCCAAATCCAATCTGCCTAATGGAGGATAAAAGCCAGCTTTGTCACTAAAACCAAATAGGTTTGATTTAAAAAAAATGTTTTTATTATTGTTTGTCAAGCATTGTAGCAGATAAATCAGGTGCCCAGGACTGTAAGAGTCAGACATTTGCAGAATTTGAACGAGTCAAGATATCTTGCTGTGAGACACCTGCGAAAAACAGAGAAAATATTATATTGAGTATTTGTGTTATCTCTCCTCAATTCACAGTACCATTCTCCACATCTTCTCTTTTTGTCTTTTTTCACTGCCTTCGTTGTAGATAAGGAGTGGAGTCTGCCTGCCAGCAGCCTGTCATTGGGAAGAGACCCTGGTCCCTCTCATAGGGGTTGAGAGAGAGAAGCACAGGGACAGACAACTACATAGACACCAGGCAGTCTGAGTTTTGAACCTGAGACAAAACTCTGCTGTTTAGTTGTGTGTGTGTGTGTGTGTGTGTGTGTGTGTGTGTGTGTGTGTGTGTGTGTGTGTGTGTGTGTGTGTGTGGTTACGTATCCTGGGAGGAGGAGAATTGTACAGCTCTTTTGAGAGTCAGAGTGTATTTGTTTGTACCTTTGGGCTCAGTCGGTAATGGGCACGACCACACTATTGGAATGTTTTGGTCGCTTGCGGAGAATGCAGGGTCAGTCACGCCTTCGGCGCTTTGCCAAAGCCTTCCAGCCAATCCGCTGTCACCCTGCTGAGACAGGACCCCGCCCCTGCCACTGTATGTATGGGTGTGGGGGAGAGGTTTTAGGAATTTGGGACACAGATGTTATTGTTTTGGTTGATCATTGTCTCTTATTAAACATGAATGGGGCTTGAATTGAAGCCTATCATAATGGTATCATAATAATTTCACGATACACTGACTGTACAATTCAAAATTATCATGTTCATTCTATAAGTCCATTCAGTGAAAATGTGTTAGTCATAAAAACTGTCATATAGGTAGTTTGCAATGTTTGTAACAGAACTTCCCTCTGTGAGAGTGAATCATCTGTTATAGTTAATCCTCTGCGATAGTGAATCCTCTGTTATAGTGAATCCTCTGTTGTAGTGAATCCTCTGTGTTATAGTGAATCCTCTGTAATAGTGAATCCTCTGTGTAATAGTGAATCCTCTGTCATAGTGAATCCTCTGCCATAGTGAATCCTCTGCCATAGTGAATCCTCTGTTATAGTGAATCCTCTGTGATAGTGAATCCTCTGTAATAGTGAATCATTTGTTATGTGCAATCGTCTGTGTAATATTGAATCCTCTGTGATAGTGAATCCTCTGTGATAGTGAATCCTCTGTGATAGTGAATCATCTGTGATAGTGAATCCTCTGTGATAGTGAATCCTCTGTGTTATAGTGAATCTTCTGTGTAATAGTCAATCATCTGTGTAATAGTGAATCCTCTGTGATAGTGAATCCTCTGTGATAATGAATCATCTGTGATAGTGAATCCTCTGTGTTAGTGAATCCTCTGTGATAGTGAATCCTCTGTGATAATGAATCATCTGTGATAGTGAATCCTCTGTGTTAGTGAATCCTCTGTGATAGTGACTCATCTGTGTAATAGTGAATCCTCTGTGATAGTGAATCCTCTGTGTTAGTGACTCATCTGTGTAATAGTGAATCCTCTGTGATAGTGAATCCTCTGTGTTAGTGAATCCTCTGTGATAGTGAATCCTCTGTGATAGTGAATCCTCTGTGATAGTGAATCCTGTGATAGTGAATCCTCTGTGATAGTGAATCCTGTGATAGTGAATCCTCTGTGATAGTGAATCCTCTGGGATAGTGAATCCTCTGGGATAGTGAATCTTCTGTGTAATGGTGAATCAGTAGTAAAAGGCCTCATTGGCCCAATACAAGGTGAAAAAACATGTCGATGAATCCTTGAGCAAGCACTTAACCCTAATTTGCTCCAGGGGCTGACCCTGTTGGTAGGCCGTCATTGTAAATAAGAATTTGTTCTTAACTGACTTGCCTAGTTAAATAAAGGTTAAATAAAAAATGACTTATGGGAGCAATTAGTGTTAAGTGCCTTGCTCAAGGGCACATCCAAAGATTTTTCACATAGTCGGCTCAGAGATTCGAACCAGCATCGTTTCAGTTACTGTCCCAACACTCTTAACTGCTAGGCTACCTGCCGCCTCAATTTGTTTCATACATTCTCTTGGGTTGATGATATTTCAAGCTTTTTCAGAAGCCAAGTGCTCTGGTTGGTAATCCCTTGCCTCTTTCTCTTTCTCTGGTGCTTTCTACACTGGCCTTTCACCTCTTCTAAATCCCTGTCCCATTCTTGATCCTGTTCTTAATATTAAAATCTCCTCTTGGTGGTTTCCTCTAACGTTTGGGAAATGCTTCTCTCATAATTTTTTATATCATGTTAAGTTATGTCATGATATGAACTTGTATCAAAGTGTTGATATCTGACCTTCTGTTGTTGTTGTATGGTTCTCTCCTCCCCAGTCCCTCGTATCAACGGCCACTCTAAGTCGGAGCGCACAGCGAGGGACTCTGCCATGGGCTACGACAGTGCCTCAGTGATGAGCAGTGAACTGGAGTCCAGCTCCTTCGTCGAGAGTGAGGAGGATGAGGACGCCAGCAGGTAGATGGTCTTTCTCTCGCTCCCTCTCTCTCCCTCTTTTCATCAGTGTTTCTTTACTGAAATCAACAAATCACCCCTCTTTTCCCTGCGGCTGACCCAGTGCTGCTCCCCAGTTCTGTATGTTGTGTGGTGGGGCTGGGTACTGTGACAGCAAAAGTCACCAAATGTCCATTGTCTCTGTATAATGGACCAATAAAGATGACATTGTATTGTATCTCAGACTCAGCAGCTCCACAGAGCAGAGCTCGTCCTCTCAGCTAATGCGCAGACACAAACGCCGCAGACGGAGGCACAAAGTGGCCAAAATAGACCGGGTGAGCTCACCTTGAACACTGTACTGCTGCGCATACACGTGTGTGAGTGAGAAAAGGAACAAGAATGGTTACGTGAGTATGTGCCTGACTCACTCAGTTTCTCCCTCTCTCCTTTCCAGTCCTCGTCCTTCAGCAGCATCACAGATTCCACTATGAGCCTCAACATCATCACTGTCACACTCAACATGGGTAAGGACTTCCTCTTTTTCTCTTATTTTCTTTAATCTATTCATTTCTTTCATATATCATCAGTGTACCCTGTCTTTAAACCCCATATAGTCTTTAGGCTACATGAGACTTTGAACTGACGTCCTCTCTCCCCTCTCTCTTACAGAGAAGTATAACTTCCTGGGTATCAGTATTGTGGGGCAGAGTAACGACCGGGGGGACGGAGGGATCTACATCGGCTCCATCATGAAGGGAGGAGCTGTAGCTGCAGACGGCAGGATAGAACCTGGAGACATGCTCCTACAGGTGCACTACACTACCACTGTAACGTCGACGCAGGGAGTCAGGAAGCAGGTGTAGTTAGGGAGTTTAATATGAGCAAACATAGAACGATACAAAACAAGAGAAACGTCGTGACAAGGAAACATAATCAATACTGCCTGATAACTGATAACAAGAGTGATATATAAAGGGTAATTAATCAGGGAGTAATGAAGTCCAGGTGTGACTGATGATGAGACGCAGGTGTGCGGATAGATACAGGTTCCCAGTACCGGTAGTTAGTAGACAGGCGACGTCGAGCGCCGGAGAGGGGGAAAGGGAGGTAGACGTGACAACCACCCACCACAAATGAGCCTTATATTCATTTTCTATTAACTATTATAAGCTAAAAGTATATTTTCGTGAGTTATGTTTTCGATTTTTATGGTTCTTTGAGGGAAAGCAAATGTGCACAAATCTGTTTTAGATGTCCATTGAGCAAATTGCTTTGTGATTATTATAACATTGCCAGTGATCGGATACTGTGTTTTAAACAATGTTTATATTAATGAGTTCTAACAATAAGGTAAAGGGGAAATTGGAAACTATGACCTATTGAAACTATGACCTATTTAAAGATGACCTATTTACAACCATTTGTAATGGTCCTCGTCACCTTCCTTCCAGTAGCCCTCTATCCTACATGTTGCCTCTCCTTTTCCTTCCTGTTGTTAGTTATCTTTGATGTCTGTATGGCTGGACTCAGACTAACCTCTCTCGCCACGCCTCCTCTTGTACACACAGTGGCGGATCACTAGTTATTGTAGATCCAGCAGGTCTCTTTTAACCCCATTTATTGTAGATCCAGCATGTCTCTTTTAACCCCATTTATTGTAGATCCAGCATGTCTCTTTTAACCCCATTTATTGTAGATCCAGCATGTCTCTTTTAACCCCATTTATTGTAGTTCCAGCATGTCTCTTTTAACCCCATTTATTGTAGATCCAGCATGTCTCTTTTAACCCCATTTATTGTAGTTCCAGCATGTCTCTTTTAACCCCATTTATTGTAGTTCCAGCATGTCTTTTTTCAACCCATACACACAGTATAAAGCTGCTTAGGATTTACTAGCTTTTATATGCGTCTGAACGTTTAAAACAGAGATTAACTTGTAGAGAACGGAGTACTAAATATATTTTGTTTCTTTATTATTCACTTGTTTGTTTTGTACAACTACTTGTTCATTTTAAAGACATGACCTGTTAAAATGTATGTCAACTGTTTCATTGTGATGGTCAGGTGAATGATGTGAACTTTGAGAACATGAGCAACGATGACGCTGTGAGGATCCTGAGAGAGATCGTCTCCAAAACAGGGTAAGAACAGGACTGTGTTACAGTGCAGGATTGTTAGAGATAACCCAGAAAACATTTCAAGAGATTTTAAACTGTTGCGTGTGTACACAGTCACAGGTCAGGTCAGACAGTCAAAGGACATAGCTATTGGGTAAATACAGGATTTAAAGATTAGCAATGGTAAGACTCTGGAGTACATTAGCGATATGCTGACTGGTTAGATTGGATGAACAGTGGGTTTGAATTTCAATCAGCTTCAGCATTATTGACTGTTGTATAATAATAATAAAGACTAATATTTCTCTCCATAATCCTTCTAGTTCAGTGGTCACCTACCTTTTCAAGACTAAGATCACATCCCAAGTCCAAATGTAAACCAAGATCTACCACTTGCAAAAAATGACAACAAAACAAGGCCACAATGTAGTTCCACTTTGACATTCTTTATTTTGTTACCTGTCAGTCACAAGCAAGGTATTCATTTAATTATACAAATAGTATCATCAGAAGTAAGTGCAACTATCATTCAACATTTTATAACAGTCATATTCAATTGTTCAATATTTCCACAGGCCTATTACTCATTCACCATTCATATATAACCTCAATAATCAGTCAATTACAGGCCTAGGCCAATCATGTACAGTACTGTTTCACTTTCCCTTTTTGAACAACATACAACACAGATCATATCCTTTTGTAAACAATACAGCCTACAACAGATTTCAAACTGGCAATACTCACTCACTCTGATGGCTGTGGATGAGATCCCCTCCCCCCACACACACATTCAATGTGATGGCTGTGATTGCACACTATCAGCAAGTGCTCTGTAGTCTGGCTCATAGTTGTCCTCACCTCTTGTCCTCCCTTTTAATGGTAAAAGGATGAGAAAAGCCTCCTTAGTAGTTGAATCCTTAAAAGCCATGCGAACAAACACCATCAGCTGTGCAGTGTCTGTCATATCCTGGGATTCGTCAAATTGCAGCGAAAAGCACTCACAAAGTGATAAATCCTTGAGCACTTGTTGATTCACGTCCTCCGATAACGACTCTACCATACTTGTCACAGTGGCTGGGCCAAGTGGCACACTTCCGATAACATTTTTAATGTCCTCTTTGTTTTTGAATTCTTTGAATAACGTCTTGGCGGCAACAGCCATTTTCTCCTTGTATAGCTCTCCATCGGTGAACGGTTTCTTATGTTTAGCCAAGAGATGGCTGACACGGAAGGATGCCTCTGTTGCAGCCTTACTTTTAGCTGTCGGTCAAACCGACTGCTGTGCTTTCAATACAGACTTGAGCTGTCAACTTTCTTTGAAGGAAGCGTGCTCTTTAGCGGGTAGGTTTCTTTGAACTTGGGGTGGATGGTGTTGTGGTGCCGCTCCACGTTACCCTTTTTGTGAGCGCTACAGCCTGGTGACAAATCCTTTTGTCCTTAACTACGGTGAACAGAAAATCGTGTACCCATTCTACATGAAAATTATATGTTTTTTGCTTTTTCCGTTGTTCCTCCGCCATCGCTTCGTTAGCTTGCGTACCGTTAGCTTGCTAGCTCGTGAGCGTTACAACAAGTGCCCGAGCTAGTTAAGGCGGGAGTGAGGGACGTCATTTGTCAGACGTTAAACCTAGAAACTGTATTTGATTGGCCAGATATACCCCTCCCCCGCCCCTCGACCCACACCACTACACACACGGCGCATTTGAAAATTAAATTCCTAAATAATAATAAACTAATAAAAACATTTAGACATTTCAGATTTTTTTTTTTCTCTGAATGCTTCCAAGATCGACTTCCTGTTCTAGTTCAACCAAACATTTCTGATTTTTTTCCTATTGTTTCCTCTTGTTCTTTTAACTGCACAGTTTAAAGTGAGTAGGATGTATTGTAACTGACTGTCTCCCCATGTGTTCTCCAGTCCTATTAGTCTTACTGTGGCCAAGTGTTGGGACCCGTCTCCGCGAAGCTACTTCACCATCCCCCGGGGTAAGACACTCAAGCATGTTCCACCAACCAACAACAGGTTGTTAACACTTACAAACAGGGCTCTCAAACTCAGCTGGAAACTCACTTTTTAAAACCTTTTGAAAAGCAAATTGTTTGTGCTTGTAAGTTAGAGCAGAATTTCTGAGCACAAACTAGGAAACTCACAGTAGATGATGGAGGTTGTGTGTTCTAACTGGCTGTGTGTGTGTGTGTGTTTGTCCAGCTGAACCAGTGAGGCCCATCGACCCTGCTGCCTGGATCTCCCACACAACCGCCCTGACCGGACCCTACCCACACTACGGTATGACCACACTATGACCACAGTCACACACACAAACTACTGCAATCACTAGACATAGTTGCACTCTCACAGACTTAGAAAGACACACATACTGAACATGTTGTCACTCACTGTCTGTGAATGTGCTGTGTCTCAACCTCCTCTCCCCTTCAGAATTTGACGACTTGCCGCTATCTGCGAGTAAGACGGACATGGCAACCCTCGTCAAGGTGATGAAGCTACCTGACTCTGGTCTGGAGATCCGAGACAGGATGTGGTTGAAGATCACCATCACCAACGCTGTCATTGGTAAGAGGGACTGGGGGACGCTGACTACTAATAATACTGTATATGCCTTTTAAATTAACAACATTTAGGGTTTTAAGTTGGACTTAAACCAGCAATTACTTCCCTTACTGTTAGTTAAACTGTGATGTCTGTGCAATACATTTTCTTGATATTGTCGACATAACATCTACTTACATTGATTGATTGATGTGGCGTGGTTAGTGCCATCAATATTATAGTACAATATAATCATATGTGTTTGCTGTTGTAGTGCAGACTACAGTCTTCGTAACCAGTGTGTTATTGCTGGGTCAGGTGCTGATGTGGTGGACTGGCTCTACTCGAGGGTGGAGGGCTTCAAGGACAGGAGAGATGCCAGGAAGTATGCCAGCAGTCTGCTGAAACATGGCTACCTGAGACATACCGTCAACAAGATCACCTTCTCTGAACAGTGCTACTACACCTTCGGAGACCTCTGCCAAAGTACTGACACTGAGCCACTTTGGCAAGAATATATTATGCACTGTATATTATTATTATAGGTGTATTATACCTGTGTTAAATGTACTGTAGAGTCCAATGGCACTGTTTTTTTTTAGTAACCCCTATGTTGAAG
Organism: Thymallus thymallus; assembly: GCA_023634145.1. NCBI lineage: Eukaryota > Metazoa > Chordata > Actinopteri > Salmoniformes > Salmonidae > Thymallus > Thymallus thymallus. The sequence goes on from CM042399.1 coordinate 17,270,316, forward strand.
GAGTAATCATCTCTCTCTCGCTCTAATCTCTCTCTCGCTCTCTCTCTCTCCCCTCTCTCAAGACATGGCATCTCTCAACCTGAATGAGGGTTCCAGTGGTGGGGGATCTGAGCAGGACACCCTGGCCCCCCTCCCTCCCCCTGCCACCAACCCATGGCCCCTGGGGGGCCAGCCGTTCCCCTGCCCCCCCTTCCCCTCCGCACCTCCAGGCTTCCCACCGGGCTACTCAGATCCCTGCCATAGTTTCCACAGTGGGAGTGCAGGCAGCCACAACAGTGAGGGTGAGTCTGCAGGTTAGGGCTATTTGTTTTTATTGATATTGATGGGTTCTGATTGTTAATCATCAGGTATCCTATGGAAATGAGAAGGGCCACAGTCTGGTTTCTACACCAGAAGTTAATGGTTATCTGTAGGAAGAATGTATATGGTGGGGTCAATTAAGGTTGGATAGAGGAATTGTCACATGACATTATGACTGTTACTATTCATGACAGCTAATGTCGACTGTTGACAAAATATTGTATTTAAATTCCATAAGGCATTGGCCTGCTGGGAAATGAAGTTGACACACGCACACAGACACAGATTTATTTGATAGAGGGTGACAGCTCTTCAGTACTGTGTGTGTACACTGAGGACCGTATCCGTTTATGGATGATTTTTGCTAGCATGAACATATCAAATGAGGTCCCACCCTCCCATCAATATTGACTGAGCCTATGTTTGATAGCAACATTATACATTACAGTGCTCTGATGCTACTGCACTGTTTGTAATTGTGCCGACATAGCACTGCACTGAGGAGTGGAATCAGGCTGGTGTGGTTATAACTAGTCAATATGGAGGAAAGTTTATCTTTTGTTTTACATTTGTCATCATAGTGCTCTTCGGTCAGATTTCCAGCTTTTGTTTAAATCACCAAGAAATCAAGCACCCAGACGGTGTTATTACATGCTAGTCATCTCCAATTATTTTAAAAGGATTCCCATTGCATTCAATCCTTATTGTCCTGGAGTGTTCTGAATGACGGAGAGGTTTGATACAGTAATGCTACAGAGGAGGGGTCAGGGTGTAGGACAGTTGTAGGACTGAGGGTCTGTTTACATCTCTTATTTATCTTTTCCATAAGTTGTTTTATTCCGTTTTATCTTTTACAGAGTGCTTTTGATTGACATTTGCAGTTTTTTTATTTGGAAATTCCAGGTGGGCATTTGTGGATTTTCATTTTGTGTATGTGTGTGAGAGAGAGGATAGTTGTGTTGCCCGAATACATTTTCCACGAGTAGTACAGTATCTTGAGGACATTTTCTAACTCATCGTTCAGTGAGAGCGCTGTGCAGGTTAAGCCACAATATACCAGAACAGGATGGGGGATAGACTTGACTAGAGGTAGGTAGACTGGGTTAGACAGGTTAGGCTGGGCTGGGAGGTGACAGCCATAAACTGGGTTAGACAGGTTAGGCCAGGCTGGGAGGTGACAGCCATAGACTGGGTTAGACAGGTTAGGCCGGGCTGGGAGGTGACAGCCATAGACTGGGTTAGACAGGTTAGGCCGGGCTGGGAGGTGACAGCCATAGACTGGGTTAGACAGGTTAGGCCAGGCTGGGAGGTGACAGCCATAGACTGGGTTAGACAGGTTAGGCCGGGCTGGGAGGTGATAGCCATAGACTGGGATAGACAGGTTAGGCTGGGCTGGGAGGTGACAGCCATAGACTGGGTTAGACAGGTTAGGCTGGGCTGGGAGGTGACAGCCATAGACTGGGTTAGACAGGTTAGGCTGGGCTGGGAGGTGACAGCCATAGACTGGGTTAGACAGGTTAGGCTGGGCTGGGAGGTGACAGCCATAGACTGGGTTAGACAGGTTAGGCCAGGCTGGGAGGTGACAGCCATAGACTGGGTTAGACAGGTTAGGCCGGGCTGGGAGGTTACAGCCATAGACTGGGTTAGACAGGTTAGGCCAGGCTGGGAGGTGACAGCCATAGACTGGGTTAGACAGGTTAGGCCAGGCTGGGAGGTGACAGCCATAGACTGGGTTAGACAGGTTAGGCCAGGCTGGGAGGTGACAGCCATAGACTGGGTTAGACAGGTTAGGCCAGGCTGGGAGGTGACAGCCATAGACTGGGTTAGACAGGTTAGGCCAGGCTGGGAGGTGACAGCCATAGACTGGGTTAGACAGGTTAGGCCAGGCTGGGAGGTGACAGCCATAGACTGGGTTAGACAGGTTAGGCCAGGCTGGGAGGTGACAGCCATAGACTGGGTTAGACAGGTTAGGCCAGGCTGGGAGGTGACAGCCATAGACTGGGTTAGACAGGTTAGGCCAGGCTGGGAGGTGACAGCCATAGACTGGGTTAGACAGGTTAGGCCAGGCTGGGAGGTGACAGCCATAGACTGGGTTAGACAGGTTAGGCCAGGCTGGGAGGTGACAGCCATAGACTGGGTTAGACAGGTTAGGCCAGGCTGGGAGGTGACAGCCATAGACTGTGTTAGACAGGTTAGGCCAGGCTGGGAGGTGACAGCCATAGACTGGGTTAGACAGGTTAGGCCAGGCTGGGAGGTGACAGCCATAGACTGGGTTAGACAGGTTAGGCCAGGCTGGGAGGTGACAGCCATAGACTGGGTTAGACAGGTTAGGCCAGGCTGGGAGGTGACAGCCATAGACTGGGTTAGACAGGTTAGGCTGGGCTGGGAGGTGTGTGTAACTATGTTGTTCCCTCTGTTTCTGCTGGGCAACGATAGACTGATGGACCAGGTAGTCTCAGGACTCTGGGGAACCGGTAAGCTAACAGCTAACCCACTCTCTGCTAGCTCTCTACTTCTCTCTCTCATTGTCCTTTTTATCTAGCTCTCTCAATCCATCACCTTTAATTTTTAACTTGCCTTTACTCTTGCTCTTTGCACTCTCCCCTCTATACATCTCAATTCCTTTCTATCTTTATTCTCTCTCTCTCTCTCTCTCTCTCTCTCTCTCTCTCTCTCTCTCTCTCTCTCTCTCTCTCTCTCTCTCTCTCTCTCTCTCTCTATCTCTCTCTCTTTATATATACAGTATATACTGTATAAACCGCATTCTCCTAATACCATAGCTTTTAAGGTTTTTGTTTCTCGTGCCTCTCCCTCTGAGTGTGTTGGTGTCCATACTGTTTCTGCTTCTGCAGCTGTGTTTGTGTGACTGTCCTGCCCGTCTGTTATCCCTCTCTTAACCACAGGGTTGGTTGGTCCTGTACTGCTTTAATCTCAGACAGAGAGGTGCATGATTCAGGATGATCAAATCAGGCTAAAGCTTGCACTATCATTCTCACTGATAGGGGGCAATCATGCACCACTTTACCCAGTACTGTTGGGCTCATTGCTTATTGAAAGGAGGGGGACATGTTTGATAATGTGACAATAATTGGTCATGGTAATGTTGTACACCTGTATCAATACGGTCAATGTGATCTCTCTCTGTACAATTCAACAATGGAATGGTCTTTCTTTTAAAAAACCATTTGTGTTGATTTTACCAATGCAGTATGTTCCAATTTTAAAAGATGTCTTTAATGCAGGTGTATCATTGCATTTGCCTGTGACTGTTGACAATTAAGGGCCCGTTTTCAATCAGATCCGCTTTAGCTGAAATCCACATAGCTGATGTTTTGATGGTGTTTAAGGCGGAGCTGTCAAGTCCACAACGGCTCCCGGCATTGTACCTAAAGCGGACATTGCCATTGGCTGCACGGAGTCGCATTGAGAGAAATCACATGCAGTCAACCTCCATTAGGCTGATAGAAATCCTCATTATTTCATTTAATGATTTTCATTTTATCTTTAATGAAAATGATCACAAGAGAATAGAAGCTACTCACTGATTTGACAGCTCAAACGCAGTTACACCTACGAAACTGCCAAAGCATCAGCTATGCGGCTGTTGGTTGTCGCCGGTTAAAGCTTAAACTGATTGAATCTAGGCCTAGGTCTGTAATGTGGATGAGAATTATAATGAATGTCCAACCTCCATGATTATCATAGCAATGGCAGCCAATTCAGCCAACTGTTCAAAATCAGTAATAAGAAGCTGGTGAGTTGCAGCTGCTGTTGTGTGTCTGATATGGTTTAACCAGGTGTGTGGCTGCCAAGCTGACGTGTGTGTCCCTCTCTCCTTTCCTAGGAAGCAGAAGCAGTGGATCCAACCCCAGTGCAGGGACAGGGAAGGGCCCTGGCCGACACTCCTCCCCACAAGAGAAGGGTCACAGGTCCACATGCAGTGAAACCGAGCCACCGGGCATCCGAAGGGCGAGGCGCCCTGGCGATAGGTCCGCCAGCCAGCTGAGTCATCACAGTCATCACAGCAGCCACGCCCACTCAAGTCACAGCCACGCCCGCTCTGGTTTCAGCCACACTCAGTCTCACAGGAGTCACTGTCACTCACAGAACAGCCACACCCACAGCCACATATCCTTCACCTACAAACATGCCCCTTTCACCAAGCCTGGGCCCGGCTCATGTGGCCACAGCGAGCGAAGCCACGCCTCCTCCTACGGCCCCCCCGGCTTGCCTGCCCCATACTGCCTGGCCCGGCTGGCCCCTAAGACCTCCATTAGCAGCAGCACCCCTCCCGGGGCCCCCCCTGTGCGGGAGCTAGGAGCCGCCCCCCCTGAGCTCACGGCCAGCCGCCAGTCCTTCCAGCACGCTATGGGCAATCCCTGTGAGTTCTTTGTTGACATCATGTGACAGACAGGACAGTGCCTTTTATAAACTCGCTGAGCACAAACAAACCCCCCTGTCCAACCGCCTGACGCTCGTCCATCCCACCTAGCCCTCTCTTCTTTACCCCAATGCTACTGACTATTCCCCAGTTGAGAATGTAGACACTGGTCCTCTGCCCTCCCTCCCTCCCTCTGCTGTCACAACGGTCCCTTGGATGTCAGAGCAGGGGAGGACAGGAGACAAGAGCACAACAGAACTGAAGAGTCCTGCTATCATACAAACACACAGAGCCTCAGTGTCTGATCAGAAGCCCCAGCCAGCTCTTTTGTATTGACGTGACGTGTACAGTTTGTACAAATTGTCCAGCCTAACCTGTCTAACCCAGTCTATGGGATTTAATGTGGTGATCCTTGTGAGCTGCCACACAGACACGCTCTCCAGTCCTGAGAGCGTGTAGTCCTGAGAGCGTGTAGTCCTGAGAGCGTGTAGTCCTGAGAGCGTGTAGTCCTGAGAGCGTGTAGTCCTGAGAGCGTGTAGTCTTGAGAGCGTGTAGTCCTGTGAGCGTGTAGTCCTGTGAGCGTGTAGTCCTGAGAACGTGTAGTTCTGAGAGCGTGTAGTTACCAGACGTCCAGGCCAACTGACTGGGTCTGGATCTCAATCCCCCAGACCCACCCGGACCCAGAGCTCTGGAAGAGGGAAGCCTGCTCTGGACTCTGGGCAAACCTCCTAGCATGTCACCCTTTACACAAACTTTTACTATTTGGCCATTCATACCAAACCTCCTGTTTAAAGCTAGCCTCAGCCCATTTGACAGCCCTTGTATTTGTCCAACTAAGAGAGGCACTGTAACCAGTTGTTAGTTTAAACTATAGGCTGCTTATCTGCATGACTATCTCAACTGCTTTAAAAGGAAAAAACGTATTCATTTTGTTAAATATTCCAAATTTGGGGGTTGTGCCTCTTGCCAAAGTTCTAAAGGAAGAATCCATACACTGGAGAATTTTTGTGATGTTATTTATGTGATCACAATGTTGCATTGATGGTCAGTGTCATACCTTGCCTCTCTCTATGGCTGACTGACACATAGACAATCAATCAGACATTCTGTGACTCAGTGGCCAGGATATGACCACTGTCCTAGCTGTGCTTTGTCGAATGCATCATTATTATTGCAGTTAATTGACTCCTGACCTCCAACAGACTCATGTTGTGAACACATTTGAATTTTCACTGTTTGCACATACACTATATATACAAAAGTATGTGGATACCCCTTCATATTAGTGGATTCAGCTATTTCAGCCACACCAAAAGCTGACAGGTGTATATAATGGAGCACACAGCCATACAATCTCCATAGACAAACATTGGCAGTAGAATGGCCTTACTGAAGAGCTCAGTGACTTTCAACATGGCACCGTCATAGGATGCCACCTTTCCAACAAGTCAGTTCATCAAATTCTGTCAAATTCCTGCCCTGCTAGAGCTGCCCCGGTCAACTGTAAGTGCTGTTATTATAAAGTGGAAGGGCTTAAGATCACCATGTGCAATGCCAAGCGTCGGCTGGAGGGGTGTAAAGCTCGCCGCCATTGGACTCTGGAGCAGTGGAAATGCGTTCTCTGGAGGGATGAATCACACTTCACCATCTGCCAGTCCTACGGACAAATCTGTGTTTGGCAGATGCCAGGAAAACGCTACCTGCCCGAATGCATAGTGCCAACTGTAAAGTTTGGTGGAGGAGGAAAAATGGTCTGGAGCTGTTTTTCATGGTTTGGGCTAGGCCCCTTAGTTCCAGTGAAGGGAAATCTTAACGCTACAGCATACAATGACATTCTAGGTGATTCTGTGCTTCCAACTTTGTGCCAACAGTTTGGGGAAAGCCCTTTCCTGTTTCAGCATGACAATGCCCCCGTGCACAAAGCGAGGTCCATATGGAAATGGTTTGTCGAGATCAGTATGGAAGAACTTGACTGGCCTGCACAGAGCCCTGACCTCAATCCCATCTAACACTTTTGGGATGAATTGCAACGCCGACTGCGAGCCAGGCCTAATCACCCAACATTAGTACCCGACCTCACCAATGCTCGTGGCTGAATGGAAGCAAGTCCCCGCAGTAATGTTCTAACATCTAGTGGAAAGCCTTCCCAGAAGAGTGGAGGCTATTATAGCAGCAAAGGGGGGACCAACTCCATATTAATGCCCATGATTTTGGAATGAGATGTTCGACGAGCAGGTGTTCACATACTTTTGGTAATATAGTGTAGCTGCAAACAGGGTTGCAAACAGTGGCCGTCCTCCACAGGTCTACTACCTTAAACAGAACTAACTTCATCATCACCAGTTAAAGACAACAGGGTCTCTTAAAAGCGGATGGATGTCCCCCTCCAGTCATCAGTGTTGACTGAAACAGAGATCAGAGTGATAACCAATGCTTTACACAGTGACGTGTGCAGTGCTGTACAGTGTAGGTATTTTTCTGTGATATCACCAGATCATTTCTGATGAAATTCCAGCCCTTGATTCGAAAATCCTTCTTGTGAAACAAATTGGTTAAGCTGTGTTTAAGGCCTAAGGTTAAGCGTTAACCAGCGATAGCCGACACCCGGATAGCTGTGCAGCCAATGGCAATGTCCACTTTAGGTATAATGCCAGGAGCCACTTGTGGATGTGACAGGTCTAACACAGTTCCTCTTCCAACACCGCAAAAACAACCGCTATGCGGATAATGGCTTAAGCAGATCTGATTACACATTCCGTGATAGAAATGTAAAGGTCGTTTCCGATTGAGCCGACATATGCAGTGTTTACCGTGAATGCAGTCTCCGCAAACGTGGGAACATTGCCTTTAAAATCCGCAATGCCTATAACCTGCAATTGGATTGCATCCCGGCCCAAGTCTATCGACAACACAGAAACGGTGTGATTCACAAGACCTTTCTGTCGCAGCACTCTACTAATTATTTTACCACTTTTTCATTCTATCTCTTGCTCTCTCTCTGGCCCTTTGGTATGAAACACTGTTTGCAATCAAATCTTTGTCTTTCGTTTTGTTTCTTTACAAAAAGAGGAATAAATTGTACATACAAATGTATTATATATAAGAATAAAAAAATATATATGTACAAAGATTTTGTCTATATTTTGTTTCTAAAAAAAACAACGTTGTGAACCGTGCTATTTATGTGCTGTTTGGTTGAGTTTTTTACAGAAACCAGTAAAAAGGTTGGTTTGACAACTTTTAACTGTATTCCATGACAGTAAGTGCTGTACATATCTCAATGGAAGCCAATAGCCATATTAGTTGCATTTACTATATTTAACCAGCGGTAAGAGACATCCAGCCATGTGAAGGATTTCTTAACACATTTTTCCTATTCCATATTAACCCATTGACTAACGATTTGTGAAATGTTGAATTAGTTGAATATATTTAGAGAAGAAGTGGTATACATTTAAACCTGTTCAAACAGACTAGACCTGCATTTACAGCAAATCACTTGTGGATACTGTAGTGATGCGTGCCACAATTCATATATATTTTTAAAGGCTGTGAACCCATACACATAGGCCTACACTATACACTGTGTTTTGATAATGTGGTGTTATTTCTGCCATGGAAGTGTGGGGTAAGCTCTGTAGCATCATATTATTGTCCTTGTCCTCAATGTCCTGATGAAGCGATCTGCTTTGATGTTAAACCCTAACCCTAGCTTCATGTCCACATCCCAGCTCAACCCCAACCTTAGCCATAACCCTAATCTCAACCCTAGCTTCATGTCGACACCCCGGTTCAACCCCAACCCTAGCCATAACAGTAGCTTCATGTCCAAACCCCGGTTCAACCCAAACCTAACCCTAGCTTCATGTCCACATCCCGGCTCAACCCCAAACTTAGCTATAACCGTAACCACAACCCTAGCTTCATGTTGAAACCCTCGCTCAACCCCAATGGGTCAAAATCGTCATCATTTTGAAACCCTTTCTTTCTTTCTTTGACCCATTTTAGTTACAAAAAAAAATTACCTATGATTTTCTTTGTTAATATGGAGGAATGAAAATAAAAAAATATATTTTGTATACTAGTGTAGAAGAAGTAATACAGATTTGTCAAGCCGTTCTCCCACAGGAGAAGACTCGTCTCCCTGATGTAATTGACTCTGTTCACCGACTTGGTCCCAACAGCTCAAAGCCGAGAAACATCATCTTGCAGTTTTCAAAACGTGTCTACAAGGATGCAGTGTGGAAATCAGCGAAGAAATCTGCCTACCTGCAAGCACAAAGTCTGAAGTTTGCAGAGGACTGGCCCATTATTGAAGCAGCGAGCAAGAAGGGAAAGATGGCTTACTATGTCGGGCTCGAGCATTCGTCAATGGAATTGAAGTTTCACCCCACAAAGCTGTATAAGCCTAACTTTGGGCGCATGTTCTGGTATGCCCATGTTTCTAGTGTTTTGTAGACATTTCTTCATTGTTTGATGATGGTTTGTATCAAAAAAATTTGACAGAATAATTCATTTATTCTAGGAAAAAAGGCATTCTAAGTCATTTTTACTGACTGATACTAAGTTCTTACATTCTTGTTGATTAACAGTTTATTGTTATATGTGTATGTATGTATATGTATGTATATGTGTGTGTGTGTGTGTGTGTGTGTGTGTGTGTGTGTGTGTGTGTGTGTGTGTGTGTGTGTGTATATATATATATACATATTATTTTTTTCACACTCATTACAATCTACATGTGTTAAACGGTTCTTGGAGACTTTACCTCCTTACTTATCGTAGTTGCGACCAGTGAGCAGGTGACAACCCTTTATATTGTCTATTTAGGCCTGCAGTACCAACGTTTGTTGGTCATTATGTCTCTTTCTTTTATTTCTCTCAATGTTAGGGGATTAAGACAACCTGTGACGCGTAAAGCATTGTTTCTTTTTTTGAGACAATTGAAATCCGATTTTTGTTTTTTGCAAGAAACTCATTCTACTGCAAATGAAGCACAGCTTTGGAAATCACAATGGGGTCGTGATATATGGATTCACATGGCTCTGAACGGGCAGAAGGTGTCGCTAGTTTAAAAAACAGGTTTGTGTGAAGTATTTTGCATTCTGATTGTCACTCAGTTGGTCATTATCTTTGTCTAGTAATAGAAGTGAATCAAAAGACTTTGATTATTGTTAATATGTATGGGTACAACACAAAGCAAGAAAATGATGCCCTTATTGAGACTATAGAAAATCGAATTTTGTATTGGTTATCTAAATTCCCAGATTCTTTTCTTTTAATTGGTGGGGATTTTAATGTCACCTTAGATGACACCATTGACAGATGGCCTCCTCGTCAGTCTACCTCTTCTAATGCTAATTTAAAGTTACTAATGCAAAGGTTTGACCTGCTGGATATATGGCGGGAGAATTTCCCTCTTGTGAAGTCATATACCTGGAGCAATAAAGCAGGTTCCAGGCATTGACCTTTGGTTAATATCAGATAGCTTGAGAAGTTTTGCCTCTGCGAACATCCTTGCCACGCCTCTTACGATTCATAGAGCTATTCAATCACAAGTGTCTCTATTTAATTGTAACGACACTCCCTCTCACTCTTCTTATTGGAAGCTTAACAGTTCTATTTTAAAATACCAAACAGTCCAAATCCATATCAAAAGGATTATATCACACATCTGGATAAAAGCCCAGAATGAAAAGCTCTTTAGAACAAACTGGGAACTCCTAAAATTTGAAATGGCAAAATATTTAAGGAATTATGGTAGTGAGCTTGCAAAGTCTAGAAGGGCAGAAGAAGTAAGTATTATTTCTAGAATCACCTCTCTTTTTCAGATACCTTCCGATAACCTATCAGACTCAGATAGAGTAGACTTATCTAATCAACAAAATAAACTAGATGAAATCTACAAGGTTAGGGCTGAGGGTGCTTTCATTAGATCGAGGAAAAAATGGCTAGAGAAGGGAGAACAAAACTCTGCATACTTTTTTAGGCTTGAGAAAAGCCAAGCTAAAAGTAACACTATTCAGTTGCTACTTATTGTGCTGACTTTTACAGGAACTTGTATACCTCCAGATATAGTGAAGAATCTATAAATGTATTCTTTGATTCGCTTAAAGATGTTATCTCTATTGATGTACCGGAGCAAGCTTTTTGTGATGCCCCCATATCCGTAGAAGAAGTCATAGAAGCTATTGATCATCTGAAATCCAACAAATCCCCTGGTGTTGATGGTATTACGGCTGAGTTTCTCCCAAGAGTTGGTGCCCTTTCTTCTGAAAGTATTCTCAGAAAGTATAGATAATGATTGCACTCCCTCCTACCTTAACACAAGGTTTAATTCCTTTAATTCCTAAACCTAAGAAAGACCTATTACTCATTGATAATTGGCGTCCAATCTGCCTCTTAAATAATGATTATAAGATTATTGCTCTTGCTTTTGCTAAACGGCTGAAAGCTGTATTGGACAACATTATAGATGAGTCCCAATCAGGGTTTATGAGAAATAGACATATTTCTAATAATATTAGACTAGTCTTAGACATAATGGACATTTAAAACGTTATATAGTAATTGTAATAGCCCTATTAAGTTAAAAACAGGCACCTCTCCAAGGTTTGATTTAAGGCGTGGTATTAGACAAGGATGTTCATTTTCCCCTTATCTTTTCTTATTAGCCACTCAACTTCTTACTTCTCATATTAAGGCCAGTGCTCTAAACTAAAGGGTACTTCTTGTGCTAATAGGGAGGTAATTATTAGCCATCTAGCTGATGACACTACCCTATTTTTGAAAGACTCTTCTCAAATCCCTCTTGCACTTAATATAATTAATGCATTCTCAGAAGCATCTGGTCTCTGTTTGAACTTAAACAAGTGTGAATTGTTATCAGTGAAACACTGTGACATGAACTCAATTTCTAATATCCCTGTGAAAGACAGTCAGTTATCTTGGTATCGCAATAACTAAAAATCAGAAAGATAGATGTACTCTAAATTTTATCCCCATAATAGAAAAAACACAAAATAAATTGAATCATTGGTTACAAAGGGACTTATCCCTTAAGGGTAGAATATTTTCTCTCGAAAGCTGAAGGGATTTCCAGGCTTACATATGCAGCTTTATCATTAAATGTTGACCATCAGACATGTAAGAACATTGACAAGATGCTTTTTGATTTTGTGCGGAAAAATAGAACTCATTACATCAATAAATCTGTTCTGATGAACAATTATGGTCTAAATTGTCTTGACTTCCCAACTTTGAATCACACCTTTAAGATTAATTGGATTAAGCAATATCTGAAAAATCCCACTTCTATATGGAATTTTATATCTCATTATGTTTTTTCTCATTTAGGCGGCCTTAAATTTCTTCTGTTATGTAATTACAATATAGAAGAAATTCCAGTGAAACTTTCTAATTTTCACAAACAATCCCTGTTAGCATGGTCCTTGATATACAAGCATAATTTCTCACCTCACAAATACTTTATTTGGAACAATAAAGATATGCTTTATAAAGGTAAGTCAATTTTTTTATATAATTGGTTCCAAAATGATCTCATTCTGGTGAGTCAACTTTTCAAAGAGAAAGGTATATTATTCAGTTATGCAGAGTTTCTTGCCCGCTATAAAATCCCAATAACTCCTAAGGAATTTGCTATTGTTTTTTATGCAATTCCTTCAGGAGTTATTGTTCTATTTAAAGATGTGGGCAATTTTGTACCTTCTTTTCCACCATTTGATCCGGCTGGCTCACCAGTAGGTAACATTTGTTTTTCGTCCTGTACTTATAAAAACAACAGGAAAATACAAGCTTTATTTCAATGTGATGTAGTCTCAGTTCCTTATGTCATCTCTTACTGGAATGGTATTGTACAGAATATTAATTGGAAAGTTGTTTGGTCTCTTTCTCAGAAATTCCTTTTATCTAATAAGGTCAAGGAAGTTTCGTACAAACTGATTCATAAGTGCTATCCTACTAGACAATATTTAAAAAATTTAAAGACATTGATGTTTCTTGTTCATTTTGTAATGTACAATCAGAATCTGTGTTACATTTATTTTGGTTTTGTTGTCATAAGTGGAAGCTTTGGCAAGACATCTGCAGAATTGTGTTGGATAATATATACACACATTTCTCTCTTAAACTTGAAAATGTGATTTTTGGTTTCACAGATTTTGGCAAAGACTTGGAGAAACCTTTTTTTTTATCAACTTGATTATCACGTTAGCTAAGTTTCACATTCATAAAAGCAAATTTCTTAATCGAAAGCCTCTTTTTGTTATTTTCTTTAATGAAGTTGAACAAAAAGCTATGGAAACCATAGACATATGTGCATCATACAAGGTCTTTATGTAAACCAGTGTATTTGTTTGTATCCCCCTACTTGTGTTTTTGTTTCCTTATGTATACGATTATGTATACTTTGTTCTGTATTTCTCTATTCTTGTATCCTGAAAATAATTTTGTAAAATAAATAAATATATTTAAAATAATAATAATAAATAAATTAAAAAAACTCCCAAAAATGGCTGAATTTGCCGAGTAGCTGCTAGTCTGGGAATTATTTTATTACAGAGAATGAAATCATGTTAATTAGGGAGAAAATAAACTTACTGAAGCCGTTCATGTTTGAGCCGATCGTTGCCCCAGATCAAATAGTTTGTTCTCGTAGCAGTAACAACACAGATATGCCGCCTGAAACACCTCAGCTAAAGGGTCGGCATAGCCAAACAAACTGGTGTGAGTGGGGATGCTGCCAGATAATGGCTACAGTATGAGTGTGTGTGTGTGTTGTAGAGAGATGGTGGCGATACAGCACACAAACCCAGTGGCTGTATTACACCCAGGCAGAGGATGGCGATGTATTTATTGTACGTGTCACTAATCCTTATGAAGGACTTCTTGGCGGAAGAGGTTAATCGACCAGTCAGCAGCCGATATGCAAGTTAAATCATTTGAGAAATGTTGCTTGATTATAAATTGCTTAAGGTTAATATCAGGAGTGGGTAGGTGCTCTCTCTATATATAATTAGTATCCTATAACAACGTTTTATCACCTGCGCAGTGTGGCGCGATGGTAACACATTTATCTTTAGATTAGACGACCGGAGTTGGAATCGCAGACATTTTCAGTTAAGTCAGTTAAGAACAAATTCTTATTTACAATGACAGCCTACCTACAGGGTCAGCCCCTGGAGCAAATTAGGGTTAAGTGCCTTGATCAAGGACACATCAGACAGTTTTTCACCTTGTCAGCTCAGGTATTTGAACCAGCAACCTATCGATTACTGGCTCAACGCTCTAACCACTAGGCTACCTGCCACCTCCTATGTAAAAATATTATTAGTGCCATCTTTTTTGCAGTGGTGTGCTGGGGCGCCAACATAAAAGCCAGTGATGCTTCTCGGGAAAATAAGCTGATCAGGAAGGCTAGCTCTGTCCTGGGGATGAGCCTGGACACTCTAGAGGAGGTGGTGGAGAGACGGATCCTGGCCAAACTGCTGGCCATCATGGACAACGTCACCCACCCTCTGCATGCCATGGTTATTTTATTTTTTTATTTTTTTATTTCAAGTTCTCATTTGCAACTGCGACCTGGCCGAGACAAAGCAAGGCAGTGCGACAAAAAACAACAACACAGAGTTACACATGGGAAATAAACAAACGTACAGTCAACACAATAGAAAATAGAAAATTTATATACAGAGTGCAAATGTAGTGCAAAATGCAGTAAGGTTAGGAAGACAATAAATAGGCCATAGTGGCGAAATAAATTACAGATTAGCATAATCACTGGAATGATGGAATGTGCAAATGAAGATGTGCAAATAGAGATACTGGAGTGCAAAATTGAGCGGAAGTTAAAAATAAATAAATATGGGGATGAGGTAGTAGGATGGGCTATTTACAGAAGGGCTATATACAGGTGCAGTGATTGATAAGCAGCTTTGACAGCTGATGCTTAAAGTTAGTGAGGGAGATAGGAACCTCTAGCTTCAAGGATTTTTGCAATTCGTTCCAGTCATTGGCAGCAGAGAACTGGAAGGAATGGCGGCCAAAGGAGGTGTTGGCTTTGGGGGTGGCCAGTGAGATATACCTGCTGGAGCGCATGCTACAGGTAGGTGTTGTTATGGTGACCAGCGAGCTGAGATAAGGCGGGGATTTACCTAATAAAGACTTATAGATGACCTGGAGCCAGTGGGTTTGGCGACGAATATGTAGTGAGGGCCAGCCGACGAGAGAATACAGGTCGCAGTGGTGGGTATTATATGGGGCTTTGGTAACAAAACGGATGGCACTGTGATAGACTACATCCAATTTGCTGAGTAGAGTGTTGGAGGCTATTTTGTAAATGACAAGTCAAGGATCGGTAGGGTGGTAAGTTATGACGTGGAGGAGCATCCCACCACGGTGTGCCAGAGAGTGCTACAGGAGGTCCTTCCTGCCGGCGGCTATTAGGATATTTAATGCCTCACCAGGGTGCCGTGCCGTCAGCAACACAGACCTGGAACTGTTGGGGTGTTAGGACCTAGTTTAACAACTGCATCCATCCGTGAGTAACTCTGGTCCGTAATCACTCATTCACTCAGGACTTATTTATTCATTCAGGTCTGTATATACATGCTCATGTACAGTTGTTATATCATATCACGTGCAATATTGCAAGTAATTCTTGGACTGAACTTACGTAGTCATTCACTATGCATATTAGTATTCTGTCAGTTGTATCTTTTTTCATTGCTTTTAGTATATCGAATGTGCAATACGTGCATTTATCTGTAATTAAACCCTGCGCACTAAGGACTGTATTTTAAGGGAATTACTATTATTACCCCAAATTATATCATACACACATTTAGCTATTTAAGTATGTCTTCCTGTCATTTACCTGCACAGTTAATATAACCATGCTAATATTAACTCACCTGTAAATGTAACTGTATATTTTCCTGTACAGTTAATTTAACCATGCAAAATATTTACTTACCTGTTCATTTAACCAGTCTGTCTATTAAGTAAACTATTATTACCCTCACTAATATCATACGCATTTTTAGCTATTGAAGTATTTCTCTGCCATCGACCTGTATAGTATAGTTAACCATCCACCAATGTATAGTGTACATATTCAGCCAACCACCCATACTATGCAATGTCTTTTTATGGCTTTTTTGCACTCCAGACTTCTTGTATTTCTATACTTGTTTATACTGCCGCTCTGTGTATCATGTATCGTGTATCTGTCTTTTGTGTATTTTCGTTCTGGCATTTTGCACCTGCCCTATGTTTTGTTGTAGCTGCTTGACAAAGAAATTTCCCCTCGGGGATCAATAAAGTATCTATCTATCTATCTATCTATCTATCTATCTATCTATCTATCTATCTATCTATCTATCTATCTATCTATCTATCTATCTATCTATTAAAAATAGTATTAGTTAGATTGTCCACTATAACAACAGGTTCAAGCATAACCAGATTAACTTGTTTGACTATAAAACTATTTTTAATCCGCACTAATCCTGTGTCCCTGTCGCTAGAGTAGAGAGCTCCCAAGTGGCGCAGTTGTCTAAGACACTGCATCTCCGTGCTAGAGGTGTCACTACAGACTACCTGGTTTGAATCCAGACTGTATCACAACCGGCTAAGAGTACCATAGTGTGGCGCCCAGCGCCCTCCGAGTTCGGACCGTGTAGGCTGTCATTGTAAATACAAAACAATTCTAAACTGACTTGCCTACTTAAAATAGAGTAGTGACTTCAACTAGCTTATATTGGAAAGGAATGGTAACTACACTACACTGCGCAGCTAGTTGGCATAGTCAAAGTAGACTTTAATACCGTTTTTCTCAGTCGCTTTGGTGCATTTCTTAGATCAAAAGTGCAATTCTTGATACTACTTGTACAAATTCCAAATCATCTAGTCACTTGTGCACATCATTAAAGCAATTTCTTATTCCTTTGAACAAATTGCAATTGCTTTTGTACATATTGCAATTGATAATGTACAAGTGTCACATTTTCAATTGATCAACATATAGTAGATGGTTCTCTGTTGAATAGTCAAACCCCTCAAAACATCTAGGCATTAGTTCCTTGCATAAAGCCATTACATGCAAAATTATTGAACTATTTGTCATAAACTGTCAAGCATAGTTTTACACATTTCTATTAGACCTTTTGTACAAAAACGTGAATTGATGAATCGTGCAGGTGAAATTCACTCATGAAGGAATGTAAAGTGTTAGTTCAACCAACAATCAACCAGTTGTCTAAATTGCTCAAAGGTGCATCTCATGAACAATCAATTGGCAAGCATATATAGACAGACCACAACACAGAGTTACAAATTTCCAATAATGGATGGACCAGGAAACGAACAGGGTCAACAGCCAAGAGGAGGAGGAAGAAGAGGAGCAAGGATGCGTGGTGGAAGGCAAAACAGAGGAAGAGGCAAAAGAGGACATAGGTGCATATCTGATGACATAAGGGCCACTATTGTAGACCATGTTGTCAATCATAGCCTTACAATGGCTGAGGCGGGTCGAAGGGTGCAGCCGAATATTGGGAGATCAACCGTGTCGAAGAGAGAACATGTATGTCCACCAATGTACAGTGCACTGTTACTGTATATAAGCAGTATACTGTATACTTCCTACAATGCTTCATATTACAGTAGTCAACTTGTATTTCACAGCATACAGAAATATACTCTATACAGATACATACTGCACCTTACATGCACCCACCTGTATGTTTTACAGTAAAATGTGTGTTCGCATAATGCATCACTGCATTTTTCCCCACATAGGACTGCAAGATTACCTCAAACCGGTGGCAGAGGATGCCTTTCACACCTCAACAGGAGGAGGCTATTTGCACCATGGTCCGAGCAAACAATGCCATGAGACTCAGGGAAATACAAAGAACCATTATAGAAGATAACGATGTCTTTGAAAACATCCATACGGTTAGCATCTCAACCATCGACAGGGTGCTGCATAGAAACCAGATGAGTATGAAACAGCTGTACTGTGTACCATTCCAAAGGAATGAGGACAGAGTTAAGGAGCTACGGTACCAGTATGTACAGGTAAAACATATATCTATGTAACTACTTTACAGCAATAGTGATACATAGTACAGTAAGCATAAACTGCACACATTTCCATTGCTGTGGAAGGAACATGCAATATATGTACATTTTATGTCACTCTTCCTTACCAAAACAAATCCAACTGTATGTTCTGGGATATAGTGTATAATGGAGTTGGAATCAAGTGAACCCTCTCACAACTTTGTATACGTGGATGAGGCTGGCTTCAACCTGACCAAATGCAGAAAGCGGGGTCGGAATATCATCGGTCACAGAGCTACTGTGGATTTGCCAGGCCAACGGGGAGGAAATATCACCATGTGTGCTGCTATTTCGGAGCATGGTGTCCTAACCCATATCCCCCTCATAGGGCCATACAACACACAGCATCTACTCAACTTTTTAGAGACTCTCTACAGGGCTCTCATCCCTGATGATGAGAGGGGTCTGTTTAGAGAGGATTTGCCAAAGTATGTGGTCATTTGTGATAATGTGAGTTTCCATCGATAAAACATCATACGGCAATGGTTTGTGACCCACCCGAGGATGCTCATAGAATTCCTCCCACCTTGATCACCATTCCTTAACCCAATTGAGGAGTTCTTTTCTGCATGGAGGTGGAAGGTGTACGATCGTCAGCCACACACACAGATGACCCTGCTGGCTGAAATGGATGCAGCATGTGAGGACATCACAGTAGACGCCTGCAGAGGATGGATAAGGCATTCCAAAAGATTCTTTCCACGTTGCATTGGAAGGGAAAATATCCGGTGTGATGTGGATGAGAATATGTGGGCCGACAGTCAGGAACGTCTGGATGTGTAGAGACAGCACTAGAACAGTGCTGCGGGCAAAGTTGTGCCTTAGGGGTGTTTCCTGTGTTTCTTTCTAATTTAGTTTTTTTTCCTTTGTGCCCCTTGTCTTTTTCTTACTGTAAATTATTTTATTTTTTTCTTTCATAAAGTAGCACTAGTAAAAGCTGTGAAAAACAAAATCCTGTCCAGTCTCTTTCGATCAATAACCCACATACAGTAATATGTAAATAGTACTGTTGAAATTGATATACGCCATAGAAGTGCAGCCTTGTGCATTTTCAATACATTAACTGTCATCCAAACTGTAGCCTAAGTTTACATCAGGTAATACTGTCAAAGTACACAGTTACATTGACAACATGCCTAAACATTTTGACGATCTTGTTCGTGAACAATGACTCAATGACTTATCATTCTGATGACACTGACATGATCATTGGCATGAATATTTACTTTTGAGAGATGTACTTTTAGTGACTGACTAGCTTTAGAAACACATCTATTGTATATTGCAGTTTGTACAAATTGTTCTGAGAAATGCACTTATTATTTTGCACATGTTAGGGATGTGAAAAATGCACCAAAGCGACTGAGAAACTGTAATATATGCCATTTAGCAGAAGCCTTTTTCGAAAGTTAACTGGGTACATGGTAGTGGAAACAGGATTACAATTTCGATATCACGGTTGTCCTTGGATCTATAGCTCTGTCTATGAATTTGATAGTGGTTCCATTTCTCCAGCCCCATCCCTCAGCTTTTTACCAAAAGAGGAGCAGGGAGACACTTTGTTATTGTTTATACTGCTGATTGCCTCTTTAAGAAGTTAAGATGCAGATTAAATACACACCAACATATGTTACTGATACAAGGGAGCCCATCCGTTGAAACGGGTAAAGAAAAATATGTGGAAAAACAATTCCACTCAGATTCCCTTTATGGATGGGTGTATCTTTCTCAAGATAGAACTGCCAAAGGTGGCGGAGTTGCAATCTACTGCAGAGATGACCTGCAGAGTTCTGTCATACGGTCCAGGTCTGTGCCCAAACAGTTTGAGCTTCTACTCTTAAAAATCCACCTTTCCAGAAATAAGTCTCTCACTGTTGCCGCCTGTTACAGACCCCCCTCAGCCCCCAGCTGTGCCCTGGACTCCATATGTGAATTGATTGCCCCCCATCTATCTTCAGAGTTTGTACTGTTAGGTGACTTAAACTGGGATATGCTTAACACCCCGGCTGTCCTTCAATCTAAGATAGATGCCCTCAATCTCACACAAATTATCATGGAACCCACCAGGTACAACCCAAAATCCGTTAACATGGGTACCATTATTGATATCATCCTGACTAACTTGCCCTCCAAATACACCTCCTCTGTTTTTAACCAGGATCTCAGCAATCACTGCCTCATCGCCTGCGTTCGCAATGGGTCAGCGGTCAAACGACCACCCCTTATCACTGTCAAACGCTCCCTAAATCACTTTTGCGAGCAGGCCTTTCTATTCGATCTGGCCCAGGTATCCTGGAAGGATATTGACCTCATCCCGTCAGTAGAGGACGCCTGGTTGTTCTTTAAAAGTGCTTTCCTCACCATCCTAAATAAGCATGCCCCTTTCAAAAAACGTAGAACTAAGAATAGATATAGCCCTTGGTTCACCCCAGACTTGACTGCACTAGACCAACACAAAAACATCCTGTGGCGCACTGCATTAGCATTGAATAGCCCCCGCGATATGCAGCTATTCAGGGAAGTCAGGAACAAATACACACAGTCAGTTAGAAAAGCAAAGGCCAGCTTTTTCAAACAGAAATTAGCTTCCTGTAGTACTAACTCCAAAAAGTTCTGGGACACTGTAAAGTCCATGGAGAATAAGAGCACCTCCTCCCAGTTGCCCACTGCATTGAGGCTCGGAAACACTGTTACCACAGATAAATCCACGATTATCTAAAATTTCAATAAGCATTTCGCTACGGCTGGCCATGCTTTCCACCTGGCTCTGTACCCCCGGCAGCTACTTGCCCAAGCCCCCCCCGCTTCTCCTTCACCCAAATCCAGACGGCTGATGTTCTGAAAGAGCTGCTAAGTCTGGACCCCTACAAATCTGCTGGGCTAGACAATCTGGACCCTCTCTTTCTGAAATTATCAGCCAAAATTGTTGCAACACCTACCACTAGCCTGTTCAACCTCTCTTTCGTATCGTCTGAGATCCCTAGAGATTGGAAAGCTGCCGCGGTCATCCCCCTCTTCAAAGGAGGAGACACTCTAGACCCAAACTGTTATAGACCAATATCCATCCTGCCCTGCCTTTCTAAAGTTTTCGAAAGCCAAGTTAACAAACAGATAACTGACCACTTCGAATCCCACCGTACCTTCTCTGCTATGCAATCTGGTTTCCGAGCTGGTCATGGGTGCACCTCAGCTACGCTCAAGGTACTGAACGATATCATAACCGCCATCGATAAAAGACAGTACTGTGCAGCCGTCTTCATCGACCTGGCCAAGGCTTTCAACTCTGTCAATCACTGCATTCTTATTGGCAGACTCAACAGCCTTGGTTTCTCAAGTGACTGCCTTGCCTGGTTCGCTAACTACTTTGCAGACAGAGTTCAGTGTGTCAAATCGGAGGGCCTATTGTCCGATCCTCTGGCAGTCTCTATGGGGGTGCCACAGGGTTCAATTCTTGGGGCAATCCTTTTCTCTATATACATCAACGATGTCGCTCTCGCTGCTGGTGACTCTCTGATCCATCTCTACGCAGATGACACCATTCTGTATACATCTGGCCCCTCTTTGGACACTGTGTTTACTAACCTTCAAACAAGCTTCAATGCCATACAACACTCCTTCCGTGGCCTCCAACTGCTCTTAAACGCTAGTAAAACTAAGTGCATGCTTTTCTATCGAACGCTGCCAGCACCCGCCCACCGGACTATCATCACTACTCTCGACGGGTCCGAATTAGAATACGTGGACACCTACAAATACCTAGGCATCTGGTTAGACTGTAAACTAAACTTCCAGACTCACATCAACCATCTCCAATCCAAAATTAAATCCAGAATTGGCTTCCTATTTCGCAACAAAGCCTCCTTCACTCATGCTGCCAAACATGCCCTTGTAAAACTGACTATCCTACCGATCCTTGATTTCGGCGATGTCATTTACAAACTAGCCTCCAACACTCTACTTAGCAAATTGGATGTAGTCTATCACAGTGCCATCCGTTTTGTTACCAAAGCCCCATACACTACCCATCACTGCGACCTGTATGCTCTCGTTGGCTGGCCTTCATTATATATTCGTCGCCAAACCCACTGGCTCCAGGTCATCTATAAGTCTTTATTAGGTAAATCCCTGCCCTATCTCAGCTCACTGGTCACTATAGCAACACCCACCCGTAGCATGCGCTCCAACAGGTATATCTCACTGGTCACCCCCAAAGCCAACACCTTCTTTGGCTGCCATTCCTTCCAGTTCGCTGCTGCCAATGACTGGAACGAATTGCAAAAATCATTGAAGCTAGAGGTTCCTATCTCCCTCACTAACTTTAAGCATCAGCTGTCAAAGCTGCTTATCGATCACTGCACCTGTATATAGCCCTTCTGTAAATAGCCCACACTACTACCTCATCCCCATATTTATTTTTGATATTTTTCACTAATCTTGCACTCCAGTATCTCTATTTGCACATCATAATTTGCACATCCTTCATTCCTGTGTTAATGATGATAATCTGTAATTTATTTCACCACTATGGTCTATTTATTGTCCTACCTCCTAACCTTACGGCATTTTGCACTACATTTTGCACTCTGTATATAGATTTTCTATTGTGTTTTTGACTGTTTGTTTACTGTGTAACTCTGTGTTGTTTTTGTCGCACTGCTTTGCTTTGTCTTGGCCAGGTCGCAGTTGCAAATGAAAACTTGTTCTCAACTGAACTACCTGGTTAAATAAAAGTGAAATAAAAAAATAAAAAAATCTTTGAATTCGCTGTTGAATGGGCGGCTCCTTCTCCATATTCGGAACACCAGCCCGCTCCACCTAAGTGATCGATAGTATATCTTCGCTCGCACTTACATCTCTTTGCTTAGATTTACTTCATAAAGTGTTTCCATTCCCCGTTAAGGTCTTTAAAGCTGTGTCCATCATAACATTCAATAATCAATTAACTGCAGTCATTCTGGCACCATGTGATCAATTATCAGTTCTAAACATGTATTTTTCATCTCTACGTTCATGATTTATTTTCCATCGCGCATTTGACAGACAGTTGGTTGTCGGTTTACGTCGCTGGAGCCGCTGAGGGTGTATTAATCATGGTGTAGAACTCATTGCAGCCAGCACATAGCGAGATGGTCTCCCGACGGATAGAAGTAGAATATTGTATCCAGTGTTTAAAACCCCCTAGTCTATTTACCATCAAAATCCGTCCGTTTAAACTAGCGATATCGGTTTGATGTATGGGTACCAGTTAACAAAATGATTGGAAATATATTGAAATAGTTTAGTACCTAAAATAAGAGGTTAATATATACACCTGAATCATTTGTTTATATATATATATATATATATATATATATATATATATATACACACAAATGATTCCTGATCATTCCTATATGTCTCAGGTGGACACTTCAGAAAATGTATTTTCTTACTTTCTGTGTATCTATGTATGAAGCTGTTATTCAATGCGTTTCTATGGGCTAATAGCAGCAAAGCCAAATTCAGTGTTTCATAAAAAAATATATGTTTTTTTCCGTAGAAGTAGACGTTTAAAATAGTTAGGGTTACGTTTACAGTAGGGACATCCTAAGGATCCCAGATAGCACTAACCGTTGCTACAGAGTTCATGTAAACATGACTGTGCATGCAGAATATAGTCCCCTACAGAAACAAAAACCTAGAATGAGAAACGTTCTGGATGTTATGCAACTTGGGAAGTTTCTTGTTTTTTTGTCAATTTTTATTACAATTTCTTATAAAAAGAGAACAAAAAAAGGGTATCTAGTAATAGCCCATGTTATGATCATTACAGGAATAAACAACAAATGGTGCAGTTTGAGAAACCTTTATAACCTTTATTCGTCATGTGGTTGTGCCTCAGCAGTCACTTAATTAGCCAATGTCAGCTAAACATGTTCAGATTGGCAAATTAGTCTAGCGGCTAGCTATCTAAACTTGTAGTAAGCAGGGTCGAATTACCGACTGGGGTGGGGCCCATTGATCATCAGGTATCATATTTAAACATTTAAAACATTTGCCTCCATCCTATGGCAAAATGTGTAGAATTGCAGGAAATTTGATGTAAAACTGTTTTATTTTTTCTTCTCTTCGCTGTCACGACGCGGGCCGCTAATGTTTTTTTGCTCGCGGCTAGGGGGTGGGGGGATGGAGGAGTACACTGCGGCCCCTCATGATCAGTTCTGTTGTTTTGTGATCCCCACCCTCATCAAAGTTGCCCATCCCTGATCTATGATGCGCTATAGATTATGTGGCACTTTAAAGACAAGAAATAAAAGGTAATAAACAAAGATGCCTGACTTTCAAACTGTGAGAAGCAAACACAATCCATAAATGCTTTTTTGAAACGATTTTGATGAAAATAAATTATTCCAATTATTTTGTGGGTGTGTACACACTCTGCAGCTTCTGCCAACAGTTTATCAGTGCCCTGATGAGTCTCCTCCTCCTCCTCCTCCTCTTTCCCTTCGTTCTCTGGGCAGTCACACATGCTGCTTTCTGTCTTCTCACCTGAAAGAAAGCAAAAGGCAAAACACTGAGGATCCGTTTCATCTCATTACATCGTCATTGACTGATGTACCTAATTTATACATGTTAATTAACATTATAAAAAATTCATCGTAAGTGACAAAAAGCTTTCACCAGAACCATAGTGAAATCCAGCCCTGTCTTTAAAGTAGCCTCACCATGTCAGCGTGCCTGCAGTTCTGTCTGATCAGCACTCCCATCATCTCCACTGGCTTCTCCATGCCCCCCTGCTGTCTGCTGCCCCACCCATGGTCCTGGTCCCAACCCTGGCACAAGAACTGCTCCGTCATACCATGGATGGAGCGCAATACGTGCTGCACCTGCCATTATGAAGCATAGGAAAACAGTGCATTATTAGGCGTACTGTCAAATAAGAGATACACATTGGAGATACATTTTGTATAATGATTGCATTTTTATTTCATACATTCAAGCAATCAATCAATCATTAATTAAATCAATCAATCACTCAAACAAAGTTGTAATTGGAATATAAGGCAAAGGCCATAGGGGCTATTGTTTTCACAGAGGGGCATATTAGCTACGTCCCCTGTCCATGGTGCTGAAACTGGAATGTCCAACACACACACACACAAACACACACACATTTGTTTTACTATCCTCGTGGGGAGCAAACAACTATTTTCCCTAAACCCCTAACCCTTAATGAACCCTAACCTGAAACCCAAACCCTAACTCTAAACCTAACCCCTAAGCCTAAAATAAATAAAACAAACACACACACTACCTTTACTGAGGGACAATGATCACTCTCTTTGGGTGTGCCAAAAGTGCCTGTCAGATTCTGTTTTAAAAAAAGCAAACATCTCTGTTAGACAATAAAATGATATAACAGTCATAAGGCAAACTAGTGAGGGCAGTATTCTACTGTACAGACTTGCCCTGTATAATATTTGTGTAGGCTCAAACTAGAGCCAGAATTATTGAATAGGTTTTTCTCAAGTGTGTACTTTGCATCTGACATTTTCCAGAGTCAATATAATAAATGAATAACAATAAAACGAATAGTTAAGTTTGAGATAAAGCCACGTTGATCTTGTGAACAACAGTAACACACTTTCAACGATCTGAAGGCCCACATACCAAATTCTGAAGTTCAACGAAGATTATTTCTCTGTATGAGCTGAGTATCTCCGTGTAGTTGCACCTGCGTTTACTGTAGGAGACACCCAATAGCAGAAATACCACGACGCTACGGAGCACAGGCCCGTTCACGCACTGAAAAATCAAGTAGTGTGTGAGTTAGCACATACCTACCAGTCAGCTTGTTTTAACCCACATTAATGATAGATTTAATGAGTCCTGCGCGCCATGCGCGTAATTGAAATGTTATTACTGGGCGCACGACAGAGTGCGTAAACTGTGCGCATTAAGTATATGTCTATATTTAATCATGGATCAAACTGTTCAACATGCAACAGTTGAAGATACAGAAAAAACACTATAACATTAGTTGGTTTTATCTACATGAATGGACCCCATCTCCAAGTGTGATTTCCATTGATCTAGGACAGCACTCATCGTTACGCAAGTATGAATCACGTCAGAAGGGAATGGCCACCTACCATTGATCATTTTCTATAGGATGATCTTCAGACTAGCAAACCCGTGCCCTCGGGAGCCAGCAGGAGCTGCCGGAGATTTTCGTGTTTGGGCTGCGTACATTGTATCCAAAAGGTTAGTATCCTATTTGGGTGTTTAAAACTATTTCATGGATAAAGTCAACGCGTTGGCAAGCGGACCCAGGATGTGCAGTGATTTTCCCGAAGTTCCGTAATTACCCAACATCGCCGAAATCCAATTGGCGTCTCTAGTTTCCCTCTCTGTCATGGGTTGCTAGCAGTGGGTTTAGGATTTCACCAAACTCCAGTCCCATCAAGTCGAGGACAACTTCCACGATCAATCAATCACCTTTTTGGTTTCTTCCGGTTTCGTTGGAGAGATTATAGGCGCAGGGGAGCAATGCAATGCAAAACACGTCTGCTAAATGGCATATATTATTATTATTATTATTATTATTATTGTTATTGAAATTGGGTCCCAAATGGTTGGATCCCTTGATAAAGATTAATAAAAAAAAGCCTGTATAAAAATAATAATACAAGTACTAAGCTACCTTGTATGCAAAAAAACCAGGACAAATGTTATTTTATACTAATACAATTAATAAGAGAAATAGATTTTGTTTAACAAGTAAGAAAAAAAAGCACCCTCACCATGTAAACTGGAGGATAATGACGCTGAGTATTTTTCTAAAATGCTTTATGAGATTGGAGAACACATGGGAGGGATCTTAGACAATTCCTCCATACATAATCTTTCCAGATCATTGATATCCATTCGTCTGGACTGAAACCTTCTATTCAAACCACTAGTTGTTAATGGGACTGAAGTCCGGAGACTGAGATGGCCTTGCAAAATGTTAATTTAGTGCTCAATTAACCATTTCTTTGTGGGTTTGATGTGTGCTAGGGGTTATTGCCTTGATGGAAGATTCAGTTGATTCACTTGGTGGAGGCAACCAGGTTTTTGGCAAAAAAATGTCCTGGTACCAGTTAAAGTCCATGATGGGAACTGAGTCAGTCTGGGTGGGAGGGCTGCAACTGTGTGTGGTTGCTTTAAAGAATGTTTATGGCCAGTCAGTAGTGGAATGTTTACTTTAGATAGACAGATAGAATCAGCAAATCCCAACCCAAAACGTTATGGGGGAAATGCCAAACTGATCTTATATCAGTGTCTAGACACACTGTCCACTCAATCTTTGATTGTGCTTACATCCAGAGCACGGATGCATTCACGCAAAACAGACTACTTAGTGTTTTTTGGGTGATTCTCACAAATGTAATTTAAAGTGATATTCTTTGGATTTTTTAAAATCCAAATTTTCATTTGGAGCAAAAACAAGATACTATATATAAAAAAAGTATGCTGGTGTATAAAATCGAGCATGCAATCTCCATTGATAAACATTGGCAGTAGATTGGCCATGCTGAAGAGCTCAGTGACTTTCAACTTGGCACCGTCATAGGATGCCACCTTTCTAACAAGTCAGTTCCTCAAATTTCTGCACTGCTACATCTGCCCCGGTCAACTGTAAGTGCTGTTATAGTGAAGTGGAAACGTCTAGGCGCAACAATGGTTCAGCCGCAAAGTGGTAGGCCACACAAGCTCACAGAACAGGACCGATCAGCACTCACTACCGAGTTCCAAACTGCCTCTGGAAGCAACATCAGTTCAAGAACTGTTCGTCGGGAGCTTCATGAAATTAAATTCCATGGCCAAGCAGCTGCACACAAACCTAATATCACCATGTGCAATGCCAAGCGTCAGCTGAAGTGGTGTAAAGCTCGCTGCAATTGGACTCTGGATCAGTGGAAACGTGGTCTCTGGAGTGATAAATCACGCTTCACCAACTGGCAGTCCGACAGAGGAATCTGGGTTTGGTGGATGCCAGGATAACACTACCTGCCCCAATACATAGTCCCAACTGTAAAGTTTGGTAGATGAGGAATAATGGTTTGGGCTAGGCCCCTTAGTTCCAGTGAAGGGAAATCTTAACACTACAGCATACAATTACATTCTAGACAATTCTGTGCGTCCAACTTTGTGGCAACACTTTGGGGAAGGCCCTTTCCTGTTTCAGCATGACAATGCCCCCGTGCACAAAGCGAGGTCCATACAGAAATGGTTTGTCGAGATCGGTGTGGAAGAACTTGACTGGCCTGCGCAGAGCCCTGATCTCAGCCCCATCAAACACCTTTGGGATAAATTGGAACGCCGACTGCGAGCCAGATCTAATATAATATAGCCTATGCATGGTCCATATTATCAGGTATGCTATTAGCAATATGCATTATCACCTGTAGCCCAACTGATGAAGTATAGTGGCTCTAAAAATGTAGTAGTGATGCGCAGATTGACTCATAACCCGCAGTCCCCGCGGCCGGGTTTAGTGTCGTGAAATATTGGGCGGGTTCAATAAAAAGACAACAATACCTTAAAAAATCCAAGAATGTATAATTCTTGTGCAATTTATATATTCTATAGGCTACATTGAGGTTTCTCTATCATTAGTTGAGGCTATCTGGCATTAGTGCGTAAGCCTAAGCTTTAGGGCCTAACTACATGCGTCAAATAGCCTACACGCCAATCGCCAAATGCTTTTGGAAATGGACAGAAAAAGTTCATGTTGATCCACAGAGGTAAAAAACACAATGTCGGTGTTAAATTCAATAAGAGAAAAGCTGCGAAATGGAGAGTTGAAAATAAAGAGAAGGGAGAGCCAGAAAAGTAATGTTTGGGAAAGATTTGGTGAAGGGTGAAAAGAGGATGATAGCAGTGTTAGCTATGTTATGTTGATGATTGTGAGGCGCTATGCAAATTTGGCAGTTAACCCACTGTTCCTAGGCCATCATTGTAAATAAGAATTTGTTCTTAACTGACTTGCCTAGTAAAATAAAGGTTAAAAAAAAAATAAAAAAAAGTGTCCCGCTCCTTGAAAGCCTATAGGGAGGAGGTCAGAGACCTGGCAGTGCGGTGCCAGGATAACAACCTCTCCCTCAACGTGATCAAGACAAAGGAGATGATTGTGGACTACAGGAAAAGGAGGACCGAGCACACCACCATTCTCATCAACGGGGCTGTAGTGGAGCAGGTTGTCTGTATTAGGCTGTCATCTCCAAACCATATAGACAAATTAGACAGTAGCTTACAAGTAGCTAAATAGAAATGTATTGATTTAGCATGAAATGTATTTCAATATGATTGAAATAGGCCTATAGCATACTGTTTATATTTTAAATGGAATGGTTTTAAGATGGTCATACGATTGATCATTTAGCTATTTGATTTAGAATTTTAGGACCCCTTTAGACATAAGAACAATATTCATAAATGTCAAAACAGATCATAAGGAATAAGGTTTTGAAGTGTCTGTTCTAGGAGATATAAGAAAAGGTCAGGAAATATTTTTTTCTTTTTTGGACACATAATTAACCTCTTTATTTTGTTGGCACAAAACTACTTCCATAAATGTTTTAAACCGGTATGGGGTTACCATTGGAGAACACAATAGTGTTTGTGAGTCTCCCCTTCCGTTTGGGGTCATATTACTACTGTACTACTGTAGATCTGCCACTTTCCACCACAGATGCGAAAGGCCGACATAGGCTGATATAAAAAAAACGGATATCTCTAGATTCAACAGACGGATTTTGATGGGGAATTTTGTATTATGTTAATTAGATTGACGCACAGGTGCATCAATCCACTCAAGGATTAATGCAGTCATCTCGGTATGTCGCTTGTTTGTATCAACTGGAAAGACATTGGCAACTTTGTATTTATAGTTAACTTTGTTCTGAAGTTTTAGGAGGTCACAGAGAGATGGATCACCATGTGATTCTATGTTTAGTAGAGATCTTCTGTGTATAAAGTGACGCTGGAGGGCAAAAAAGCGTTTAGTTGTTCTCCAAGCGAGGCAGGCATTCGCCTCGATGTGTGTGCAACAAAAGTTAAACATTAACCTTTTGGTACTAGTTCTGTCAAATCTACGCATACAATTTGAATGCATATGTTGGTTAAATCCAATGTACAGTGCCACAGCAAAACGGGCTGTGAAAAAAAATGTCTTTGCTGTTTATCCTCTTGGTCTGTCAATCAAAATATTCACAAAAAACAAACCTTTAATTGAAGTTAAATAATTGAAAGAAAACAAATTCTTATGATAAAACAAATATTTTTCTCAAATATATGTGTGCCACAATTATTCGCACAACTTCATTCAATACTTTGTGCAACCTCTCTTTGCCAAGATAACAGCTCGGAGTCTTCTATAATGCGTAATGAGGTTGGAGAACACATGGCAACGGATCTGAGACCATTCATCCATACGGAATCTCTCCAGATTCTTCAGTTTTGCTCATATTTACCAAGGCTGCCAATATTAGTGGAATGTATGCACTTAATGCTGCAAGGCAAATGCAGCCTTCCATTGGAAATGAATGTACAGCTGAAGTCGGAAGTTTACATACACCTTAGCCAAATACATTTAAACTAGGTTTTTCACAATTCCTGAC
Organism: Thymallus thymallus; assembly: GCA_023634145.1. Classification (NCBI taxonomy): domain Eukaryota; kingdom Metazoa; phylum Chordata; class Actinopteri; order Salmoniformes; family Salmonidae; genus Thymallus; species Thymallus thymallus. The sequence goes on from CM042399.1 coordinate 17,300,784, forward strand.
ATTTAATCCTAGTAAAAAATCCCTGTCTTAGGTCAGTTAGGATCACCACTTTATTTTAAGAATGTGAAATGTCAGAATAATAGTAGAGAGAATAATTTATTTCAGCTTTTATTTCCCAGTGGGTCAGAAGTTTACATACACTCAATAAGTATTTGGTAGCATTGCCTTTAAATTGTTTAACCTCGGTCAAACGTTTTGGGTAGCCTTCCAAAATGTCAATATAGGACTCATTTTACTGTGGATATAGATACTTTTATATCTGTTTCCTCCAGCATCTTCACAAGGTCCTTTGCTGTTGTTCGCACAAAAGTACGTTCATCTCTAGGAGACAGAACGCATCTCCTTCCTGAACGTTATGAAGGCTGCATGGTCCCATGGTGTTTATTATCACGTACTATTGCTTGTACAGATGAACGTTGCACCTTCAGGCATTTGGAAATGCTCCCAAGGATGAACCAGCCTTGTAGAGGTCTACAATTTGTTTTCTGAGGTCTTGGCTGATTTATTTAGATTTTCCCATGATGTCGAGCAAAGAGGCACTGAGTTTGAAGGTAGGCCTTGAAATACATCCACAGGTAAACCTCCAATTGACTCAAATGATGTCGATTTGCCTATGAGAAGCTTCTAAAGCCATGAATGGAATTTTCCAAGCTGTTTAAAGGCACAGTCAACTTAGTGTATGTAAACTTCAAACCCACTGGAATTGTGATATAGTGAATTATAAGTGAAATAATCTGTCTGTAAACAATTGTTGGAAGAATTACTTGTGTCAAGCACAAAGTAGATGTCCTAACCGACTTGCCAAAACTATAGTTTGTTAACATGAAATCTGTGGAGTGGTTGAAAAATGAGTTTTAATGACTTCAACCTGTGTTTGTAAACTTCCGACTTCAACTGCACTTCTGGTGTACCAAAATGCAATAAATCTGTTCGTCTGACAGACAGGGTTTCACAACGCAAGACAAAATGGAGGAGGGTCTCTCGTTAGAGATCACATTTATTTCAGGAGATTGAAAAATATTACTTTTTCATTCAAAACAGGAAAAACATTGTTTCAGTTGGTAATAAAACGTTTTGTTTAGTTACTTTTTCCTCATCTTGTTTATGTCACGTTCTTACAGAGCAGCTAGCTAGCTGCATTGACCCTTTTTCCCCACTAACTCTACCCACACATACATACACTGACACTCCAACACACACACATGAATACTGACGACACAAACACACGTTCACTCATCATATATGCTGCTGCTACTGTCTATTATCTATCCTGTTGCCCAGTCACTTTACCCCTACCTATTTGTACATAGCTACGTCAAATACCTCGTACCCTTGCATTACCACGTGTCACTATTTCTATTGGGGGGGGGGGGGGGGGGGGTTACTAAGCTAACATATGGCATTGTTTTATGGTCATACCATGGATCATTTAGCTATTTGATTTTGAAGTTTAGGACCTTTAGCTATAAAAAAAATTAAAAATATTTGATAATATATTGAATTTGGCCTTTATTACTATAGCCCATAGAAACACACTGAATAACACATTCATAAATGGCTAAAGACAGTCAAAAACGTAATCAGAAGGAAAAAGGTTTTGAAAAAAGTTATCTAGGAAATAAGAAAGTTCAGGAAATATATTGAAACACAACCCACAAAACTACTTCCATACTTCGTTTTGTTTGTATGGGTTCCCTTCACACGAGTCCTGTGACACTTGTGGGGGTCGTAGAGCAAAACAGAGAACACCATCGTGTTCGTGGGAGGCCGACATAGGCGAATGTGGTAGATTGAGATGCAGTCCATACAAAAAACAAAATATCCCTACCTTAAACCGGCGGATTTTGATGGCTATTTTTAAATTATGTTACTTATATTGACGCACGGGTGTAAGTAAGCATTTCCCTGTTAGTCTATACCGGTTGTTTACGAAGCATGTTACATATAAAATGTAATTTGATTTCCTTTACTTTGGCAGTTACCTGTACGTGATCTTTTTTAAAATATTTATTTGTATTTGAACCTTTATTTAACTAGAAAAGTCAGTTAAGAACAAATTCTTATTTACAATGACGGCCTACACCGGCCGAACTCGGACGACACTGGTCCAATTATTGTCCCAATCACGGCCAGTTGTGATACAGTCTGGATTTGAACCAGGTTGTCTGTAGTGACGCCTCTAGCACTGAGATGCAGTGTCTTAGACCACTGCACCACTTGGATCTTTGAGCCCACTCATCTGACTATCATAATCAGTGACTAGTACCACTTTTTAGGATGTTAATATAAATGTATGTATTTATGGTTGTTTGTCATTTTGTTTTTGTCTTTTAATATTTACATGTTTTTACCATCGAGGACCACTTTGTAAACAAGCGTTTTAATTAATACTTTCAAGTGATATCCTCTGGGTCCACATTGTACATTTTGTTCCATATGTCTGTTACCCAAAATAAATTCAATTCAATGCCACATACAGATCTTGGAAGATGCTTGTTTTCATAAGAAGATATCTTATATCTAAGGCAATTAAAATGGTAAGGTTGGTTGGTTGATTTTCAGTTTGTTGTTTATTGAGGAATCCTCCAGAGCGGTTTAAACAGTTGTAACACATACACAAGCAGCGAATCATGACTAACTATTTACGGAGTATATCTCAATAAAGCAAATTACAGAGGAGTTAAAAAAAACAATACCATGGTCAAATTAAATGGTCACATTAACTTCTTTACAGAACTGGTATCAGGTAACTGTCTGCTCCAAGAATACCCTTGCAGATTGAATTGAAGGACACCATATTTCACAATTCCATAAAAAAAATGAAGTTCAATAAAATATCCGGTTTTCATTTTCTTTTTCCAAACAGCAACGTACTTTAAAACTCTGCATACATTGTAAATATGCAAATATTCTGTACCACTAGTGAACTGTTGTCCACTCCTCAGCCCAGGCAAGAGTGTGTGTGTCCGAAGACCGCAATGATGCTGTTACTCTCTACCACAGACATTGACAGGAGAGAACTTGGGGTGTGTATCCTTGGTTAATGGACAGAGGGACATGGAGTCAGAGAAACAGATCCATAACACACACAGTGTCTGTCTGTCCAACTTTAGAAGGTGTTTTTGATCTTGGAGGCGACCTGTGTGAGGATCTCTCCTATCTTCTTCTGCCAGTAGAGGACATGTTTGGACTCTGCACACCACAGCTCCCCGTGACGAGGCTCAGCGTTTTCACAGCGCTTACGCACCTCTTCCTGTTGCTCCTACAGGGGACACAGAGAGAGAGAAGGTGAGACAAACACAGAGCCCCCCCACACACACACCTACAAGCTCATTCACACACACACACACATACCTCTGTGCCGTGTTGCATCTCAAACTTGTAGAAGAGGGCCCAGGCGTCTCCCAGGTCTGGCTCAATCTTCACTGTCCTCAAGAACCACTCTCTGGCTTTAGTTATCTTACGCTCGCTCCAGAACAGCCTGCGATACACACACACACAAGCTGGTTATCGACAAATTACGACTAAGATGTTGACAGAGGGAGAGGAGATAGTGGGCATGTGTTGTATTGGTAGAGTGAATGCAAAGCAGAGAGAGGGAGAGCTTACGTTACTGAAGGAATGAAAGCAGAGAGACAGAAAGCTTAACCTACTGAAGGAATGCAAGTATCAAGTTACCATGTCACATGCACAAGTACAGTGAAATGCCTTTCTTGCAAACTCAAAACCCAACTATGCAATAATGAATAACAATGTAATAAAAAGTAAGTAAGCATACTATATACAGGGCCAGTTCTAATAGCATATCTACAATGTGCAGGGATACTGGAGTGATGGAGGTAGATATGTATAGGGGTCAGGTGACTAGGCATCAGGATGTAATGATAAACAGTAGAAGCAGCTTGTATGTGAGTGGGTGTGCGTGTGTGTAGAGTCAGTATAAATGTGGGATCCGTTAGATGCCAAATTAATACAACCACTAGCATCCCAAAAAACGTTTACACAATGTGGCTGATGAAACAGATCAGAATGTTTAGCTTAAAATATTGATAAACTATTAGGCTATTTCTTCACATTATAAGCACAATAATAGGCTATAAGCGCAAAGGTACCTTTAGCGGGAAAACACCATTATCAAAAGTGACCGCATATGCGATTATGCATGTAATGCTTTTATTATAAATGTGCATTTTTTATGGTGAAAATAGTCTTCCCCAAATTTGAAACTCACTCGCTGCTTATGTATGCCAGTTAGGCTCTACAACCCTATTAAAGTGCTTAATTTTAAGAAGTTATTTGGTAGTTGTGATACAAACCTTATCAAAACATATAGGCCTATGGGCTACAAAATTAACAAGTGATAGTCACTAATATTGTCACCTATCAGACTATTCCTGATTTAATCAAGTCTGCATATACTAAATATGTGAAATTTGTTTTGATTTAGAATGGACGATTATCATGCACCGTCTCAATGTCATCTATGCACTTAAATAGTGAATGGAGGACGCTTTTCCCGTGGTTCATTTTCATGCCAGCCAGGTAGGCTAACATAAGCAATGTGCTTAATATTAGGAATGTTGAGAAATAAATAGTAGGCCTAGCCTATAGAAAGCTGATTGGATCCTCCTCTTTTTAATAGAGGCCATCACTGTTTTATCACGCCATTGCATAGCCTATAGAAAATAAAAAAAGGTCAATAAGGATACAAGGTGAACTCAGCTATTCTGTTAGCTATTTATCAGTCTTATTGGTTGGGGATAGAAGCTGTTCAAGAGCCTGTTGGTGCCAGACTTGATGCAGCCGTATCTCTTGCCGTACAGAAGCAGAGAGAATAGTCTATGGCTTGGGTGGTTGGAGTCTAACAATTTTCAGGGCCTTCCTACCACACCGCCTGATATAGATGTCCTGGATGGCAGGGAACTCGGCCCCAGTGAAGTACTACACTGTCCACACCACCCTCTGTAGCGGCATGCGATCGAGGGTGGTGCTATTGCCATACCAGGCAGTGATCAGCCTGTTAAAATGCTCTCAATGGTACAGCTGTAGAACTTCTGGAGGATTTAAGGGCCCATGCCAAACTTTTTCAACCTCCTGAGGGGGAAGAGGCACTGTCGCGCCTTCTTCACATTGTGCAGTTGTGAGTGGACCATTTTAAGTCTTTAGTGATTTGGACACAGAGGAACTTGAAGCTCTCGACCTGCTCCACTGCAGCCCCGTCAATGTGGATGGGGGATGAGCTCACCCCCCATTTCCTATTGCCCACGATCAACTCCTTGATCTTACTGACGTCGAGGGAGAGGTTGTTGTTCTGGCACCACACTGACCTCCTCCCTGTAGGCTGGCTCATCGTCACAGGTGATCAGCTTGGTGACGAGCTTGGAGGGGACAATGGTGTTGAACGCTGAGCTGTAGCTAATGAACAGAATACTCACATAGGTATTTATCTTATCTAGGTGGGCGAGGGCAGTGTGGAGAGCAATTGAGATTGCGCCATCTATGGATCGGTTGGAGCAGTACGCAAATTGGAGTGTGTCTAGTGTGTCTGGCATGGTAGAGTTAATGTGTGCCATAACCAGCCTCGCAATGCACTTAATGATTACAAAAGTGAGTGCTACAGGGCGGTAGTCATTGTGCGAGATCACACAATCCTCTGGGTCGGTGACGGCCCTCCCACCCAGCAAGATGTTGGGGTTGTCAAAGCGTGCATCAAATGCATTGAGTTGGTTTGGCAGAAAGGCATCGTTGGGCAGATCATGGTTGGGTCATCCTTTGTAATCCTGAATGGACTGTAGCCCCTGCCACATGCGGCGGGCGTCAGAGCCTGTGTAGTATGATTCCACCTTATTCCTATATTGTCTTTTGGCTCGTTTGAGGACTCTGTTGAGGGCATAGCGGAACTTCTTATACAGGGTTGTCTACAATAGCTCTGTGTGCGGTAGCCATGGCCTTTATTTTAGCGCCAACCTCTGTTAATCCAGGGCTTTTGATTGGGGAAGCAGCGAACCCTCACCCTGGGGCAACGTTGCCGATACATATATTATGAACCCAGTAATGGAGGTGGTTAGCTCGTCACGGTAATCAACGAAGTCTCAAAACATACTCCAATCAGTTGTTATCTTTCTTATGCTGAGGTGGAATGTTTACAACAGTCACAATAACAGCTGTGAGAGAGAAAGAGTGAAAGATGAATGTTCAGTAGTTTGGTAGTGTGTCGTACTTGGCCACGGCTAGCAGGACGTGTGGGTCGTGTTCACACTTCTTCAGAGCATCAACACTCTTAGTCTTCCTCTGGGGCCGTGCCTCCAGAAACACTGCCTCAGCCCACAGGATACCTACAGAGAGCGAGAGAGATACATGTAAATACAATATGTAAGAGTAGGGTTGCACATTTCTGGGAATATTCAGAGGTGGAAACTTTCCGTGGGAATTAACGGGAAAATTAGAATTAACAGGAATATATGCAAATTAATATTAATACTATTCAAATGTTTTTTGCATTGGATATATTTACAATATCATATGGAGACAATTGCAAATGAATAAATCCTTCCAATACAAATAAAAAAACAATTTAGTTACAACTTGAACTTAAATTAAATGAGTTGACTCTTTTACATGGGATGATTTCACTGATCAACAAAAGGGAATATTGAATGATCCCCAATGATCCATCGCATCTCCCAAAAACGATTTTGAAAATACATCTGTAAAATGATCTAGTCTAGAAACTAAAGCTTTGGTTGTCTTCCTCTCAGGCTTCCATGTCTTCTCCCTGGACCTCCTCAATGTCAACCTCTTGAACATCAGACTCTGAGGCCTCATCTTCACTGTCACTTTGCAACCTTGTTGAGGATGGCTCGTTGTCAGGCTCAAAAAGCCTCAGATTTGCCCGGATGGCCACCAATTTTTCAACCCTTGTATTGGTCAGCCTGTTGCGTGCTTTGGTGTGTGTGTTCCCAAACAAGGACCAGTTGCGCTCTGAGGCGGCTGATGTTGGTGGGATTTGGAGAATGATGGAGGCAACAGGGGAAAGAGCCTCAGATCCACAAGGTCCCTTCCACCAGGTGGCTGATGAAATATGTTGGCACGACTGCCATATTTCATCTCCATCCCAAAGCCCTTGCTTGGAAGTGTACTTCGCCAGACTGCCAAGAACCTTGTCCTCATCCAGGCCAATGTGGCGAGACACGGTAGTAATGACAACATAGGCCTTGTTGATCTCTGCACTAAACAGGATGCTCTTGCCAGCATACTTGGGGTCCGACATGTACGCTGCGGCGGGTATGGGCTTCAGGTAGAAGTCTTCACGCTATTTGATGTATTTCAGAACTACAGTCTCCTCTGCTTTTGGAGCAACAGTGAAATGGGCAGGGAAGTACGGATTTCTTCTCTTACATCTGCAAGCAGTCTTAACATCAGATAGGATAGCATTGTCTCCCTCAATCCGTGCAATGGCTACTGCTATAGGTTTCAGGAGTTTCAGGCTGCTTACCACTCTCTCCCAAAATACATAATCCAGGAGGATCCTCTTGATGGGGCTGTCCATATCGGCAGACTGTGATTTGGCCATTTCTTGGAGAGACTCCTTCCCCTCCAAGAGACTGTCAAACACAATGACAACACCACCCCAATGGGTGTTGCTGGGCAGCTTCAATGTGATGCCAATTCATTTCACTGTGCATGGTGAGGTAAATTGCTGCTATAACTTGATGACCCTTCACATACCTAACCATTTCCTGTAGAGTGTATCCATTGTTTCCAGTGCCATGAGGTCCTTGATGAGCAGATTCAATGCATGAGCAGCACAGCCAATGGGTGTGGTGTGAGGGTAGGACTCCTCCACTTTAGACCAAGCAGCCTTCATGTTCGCAGCATTGTCTGTTACCAGTGCAAATACCTTCTGGTCCAAGGTCATTGATGACTGCCTTCAGCTCATATGCAATGTAGAGACCGGTGTGTCTGTTGTCCCTTGTGTCTGTACTATTGTAGAATACTGGTTGAGGGGTGGAGATGTAGTTAATTATTCCTTGCTTCCTCTATGATTTGCTTGACCTTCACTTGAACTCTGCATCCATCAAATTAGTAGATAAAGCATGTCTGGTTGGAGGGGTGTATGCTGGGCGAAGAACATTCAGAAATCTCTTCCAATATACATCGCCTGTGAGCATCCGAGGTGAACCAGTTGCATACCCAGCTCGAGCAAGACATTCATCAGCATTTCTCTGAATACGTTCCTCTATTGAGTAAAAAAAAAACTATAGACCATGAGCTGTTGAAATCGATAAGGTGTCTGATTCATCATTTTCAGCTTGAATAGAAGTAGAGGGACTTTTGTCAGAGGTTGCTTGTTGTGAGCACTGAGGTAACTTTATGCACTTGGCCAGATTTATGCATCTTTGTTGCATTCTTCACATATGATTTGGCACAAATGTACACAGCTTTTCCTTCTACATTAGCAGCAGACATCAGATAGTGCCTGTGGCATTTTCCTGTAAAGTTTATATAAAAAGGAGTTTAAAAAAACTAATACAATTCCATGTACAGATACAAAAGAGTTGTTTAATCTAACTGCTTAAATATGTAAGATAAATGTTTTAAAATGAAACATGTATGGAAACAGGTGAATTAACACTACTCAGTTAGCAGGCTCAAGCAAGCTAAAACCCAAATGTTAGCAAAAATTAAAATTAAGTTAGAAATTATTTAAAACACACTTTGCTGTAGGCTACTATTTACTAGTTAACCAAAAAATCATGTATGTCATATAAAATATTTTCACCCCACCCAGTATTGTAATCAAAACTTACCAGAAAGACCTTGGCTCAGACAGTGTAGTAGTGTGGGCTCAATAGCATCTCATTAGTGTGCAAGATCTTGAGAATCAGCAGTACATGTGATGGAAGAGTGCACTGTACATGTGATGGAAGAATGCACTGTACATGCAGAGGGTTGCAATTTCATTGAATTGGGGATAGTTTAACCAAAATATGCCACAAGACCTAGAATTGCCTTATGTGTATCCCACAAAAAAGGTTCAATGTTATAAGCAAACTTCTTTTATGAATTTAAGCTAAATTCCCCAAATTCCAGGGCTTAAATTCCCATAGAAAATTTCCGGAAAGTTTCCGACCCTATGTAAGAGTATTTTTTCCACCCTGAACTGTTTCCTGTTGATTATGGGGCGCCAACAGCCGGTGATGCTTCTCGGGTAAATAAGCTAATCAGGAAGGCTAGCTCTGTTCTGGGGATTAGCCTTGACACTATAGAGGATGTGGCGGAGACACGGATCCTGGCCAAACTGCTGGCCATCATGGACAACGTCACCGACCTTCTGCATGCCATGGTTATGACGCAGAGGAGCACCTTCAGTCACAGACTGATCCCACCACGGTGTGCCAGAGAGCGCTACAGGAGGTCCTTCCTGCCGGCGGCTATTAGACTATTTAATGCCTCACCAGGGTGCCGTGCCGTCAGCAACACAGACCTGGAACTGTTGGGGTGTTAGGACCTAGTTTATCAATTATGCATCCATCCGTGAGTAACTCTGGTCTGTAATCACTCATTCACTCAGGACTTATTTATTCATTCAGGTCTGTATATACATATTCATGTGCAGTTGTTATATCATATCACGTGCAATATTGTAAGTCATTCTTGGACTGAACTTACGTAGTCATTCACTCAGGAATGAATATTAGTATCCTGTGAGTTTTATATTTTTTCAGTGCTTTTAGTATATCGAATGTGCAATACGTGCATTTATCTGTAATTAAACCCTATATATTAAGTAAACTATTATTACCCTCACTTATACCATACGCACTTTTATCTATTTAAGTATTTCTCTGCCATCGACCTGTATAGTATAGTTAACCATGCACCATCTATCCGTCTATCCGTCTTACCTGAACTGGGGCACTCCTGTAGGGCTTTAGCCATCAGTGTGTTGGCAATGTTCTTCAGCCCTGCCCTGAACTCCAGTCTCACTGACTCCAACCTGACAACACACATATACATGTTACTGTGCATGCATCAACCAGTGTGTTTTTTAAGTGTGTGTGTGTGTGTGTGTGTGTGTGTGAGCATAATGCGTCTGGATATCTCACCATAGCTCTGGACTCTGTGGGTTCTTGAGGCGTGATTTCTCCAGAATGGATCTGGCCCTGGTTAGCTGGCCAACCCTCTCCTCCAGACGAGACAGCAGCAGCCACAGGGACATGGAGTGGGGACACTTCTTCAGCTACACATACGCGCGCACACACACACACACACACACACACACACACACACACACAGAGTTAATATGAATCAGTGTTAAACACACATCTGTTTTAAGACCGGATCAATAACTGGACGACATTGAACTTCAGATCGCCTACTGTCTCTCTAGCTGTATGCATGTATTCAGATATCTCTTATCACATCCAATCTCCCTTCCCCCTCTCTCACCCCCTGATTGTAGGCCTCCCTGGCCTTCTCTCCCCCCCTCCTCACACCCTGGTTGTAGGCCTCCTCTCCTCCCTTCTCACCCCCTGGTTGTAGGCCTCCCTGGCCTTCTCGTTGTGCTCAGACTGCTCCTCTATCTGTCCCCTCATCATCCAGAGCTTGGGGAAGTCCTCATAGTGTTTCAGAGCCTCGGTACACAGCTCGTGGGCCGCTTCGATGTTCCCCAACACCCACTCCAGCTTAACGGACTTCATAAACACCTGCAATGGGACAAACACACATTAACTTTTCATCTTAGTCATTACATTAGAATACTTATCCTCAGCAACATTTAATTCTGAACAAAAGCTTCAGAAGAAACAGCTTTGAACAAATACTATTAGACAACCATTTAGAAACATGATCTAATATGGTAATGCTGCCAGTTGCAACATCCTTAAGTCTAGCCTGGGTGTTTCTACCTTCAACAACACCACATTGTTACTTTATCTGGCAAGGCAATGCTATGATCTCCTGAAGACAAACAGCACTTTGGCAGGTTCCATTCCAGTTTTGAATCTAGCAAGCCTGGGCATATGGAGAAGACTAAATGCATGACGCACCCTTACATTCATATAATACTTCCTCCCAAAACAAGTCTGAGGTCAGGTCCATCTCCATCTCACCAATTCCTCCTGTTCTGCCTGACCGAGAAGCAACCCCTGCACACCTAGCACAGCCACCAGCTTCCAGATTAACATTTACACCTGATAGTAAATGACTGAGGAAACTGTGTGTGTACTGTATGTTATCTATATATCCCCCTGGGCCTTTCTGACAAGACAAAAGGAGTTTGGAAATATCCCCCTGTACTCTCGTTCTCTTTCACCAGACACTGATGTTGAGCAAATTGGAAGATGGATGACTATATGACTCTCTCTGATTTAGCTATTTGTATCAATAGAGGGGTCTTGTCTGAGTCTAACAGTTAAAGGTTATGGCTAAATACAGATGTGCTATCTTAAATTGGATCACTCTTTTCACAGAGAACTGTGCCACAGGAAATAGAAACTTGTAGTGTAATATCTAAAGTTGGTAATTTCCACTTAGAAATGATATGCCCTAACAAAAAAATGTATCATCAACCTCTACAAAAATGTCTATTCATTATAATCCATGTGTCTCGTAGCTGCAGGATTATTTTCCTGCGGTGAGAAACAGGTCAAGTTAAGAATAGACATCTGTACAGTGGAGAAACATAACATTGTCTTCTGTCCCCCCTCCTCCCCCTCGACCCCCCGGTCAAGTCGCACATGTAAACCATACACAAGCACCATATTACAGCTGAAGTCGGAAGTTTACATACACCTTAGACAAATACATTCAAACTCAGTTTTTCACAATTCCTGACATTTAATCCTAGTAAAAATCCGTATCTTAGGTCAGTTAGGAACACTTTATTTTAAGAATGTGAAAAGTCAGAATAATAGTAGAGAGAAATATTTCTTTCAGCTTTTATTTCTTTCCTCACATTGCTTCCTTGCGCGCACATGCTTTTTCAGTGGCTTCTTCTTTGCTGAGTGGCCTTTCAGGTTGTGTCGATACAGGACTCGTTTTACTGTGGATATAGATACTGTTGTACCTGTTTCCTCCAGCATCTTCACAAGGTCCTTTGCTGTTGTTCTGGGATTGATTTGCACTTTTTGCCCAAAAGTACGTTCATCTCTAGGAGACCACGTCTCCTTCCATGGCTGCGTGGTCCCATGGTGTTTATACTTACATACTATTGTTTGTACAGATGAACGTGGTACCTTCAGGCATTTGGAAATTGCTCCCAAGGATGAACCAGACTTGGAGGTCTACAAATATTTTTCTGAGCAGGTTTCTTTAGATTTTAACATGATGTCGAGCAAAGAGGCACTGAGTTTGAAGGTAGGCTTTGAAATAGATCCACAGGTACATCTGCAATTGACTCAAATTATGTCAATTAGCCTTTCAGAAGCTTCTAAAGCCATGACATCATTTTCTGGAATTTTCCAAGCTGTTTAAAGGCACAGTCAACTTAGAGTATGTAAACTTCTAACCCACTGGAATTGTGATATAGTGAATTATAAGTGGAATAAATCTGTCTAAACAATTGTTGGAATAATTACTTGTGTCATGCACAAAGTAGATGTCCTAACAGACTTCCCAAAACTATAGTTTGTTAACATGAAATCTGTGGATTGGTTGAAAAATGAGTTTTAATTACTTCAATCTAAGTGTATGTAAACTTCCGACTTCAACTGTATCTATCCTCTATCACACACCCGCTCAATCCAACCCATACACTCACACACAACCCAGGGAAGATTTTAATTCACCAGCCATGAATGAAATCACATTTAGATTATGGTAATGCATATTTAAAGAACATGCAACTTATGTAATGAAGCAGCCAATTAAACATAATTTTCAAACATTTGTTAAAATGCAATTCGCGGGAAAACACCATTCTGAACAGTACACCTGGGAAAACACCATTCTGAACAGCACACTTGAAAGCAGTTCCATATGTGATGGAGATGAAAATCTGTTAAACTTAGAAAGAGGGGGAATTGAAAGATGCAACAACTAGGATGGGATGCTAATATGACTAGGATTGTGCCTTTGGCTTTTGGACAATTAAAGGAAGTTGATATGAAACTCAATAGAACAGGAGAGAAATAGCATAGCGGGGGGTCCAATAGGGATGTAGTGGCAAACACATTAGCCAAAATTATATTCCTCCTGTCTATACAGAAAGAAATAAAATCATTGAAAAAAACTTCAACAGAAAGCATGACTACTGCATGTCTACAGAGGAATCGAGGATCATTAGAACGGTAGAAATGGTAGGATAAATTGCAAGCTTCCCCAAACTTGAAACTCATGCACCACCAATGAAGTATTTTTTAAATAATTGCCTCCATGTTTGAACAGTCATATTTTGCCTATAGGCTACTTTGAAGCAAGGTAAGCCATGCCCTCATGATATAAAATTAAACATTCAGGTTTCAAACAATTAAGTATGTTTTCAAAATGCATACTGCCTCCATTATAAAGTGGTGGGTGACGCGCTGATAGCCTGCACTTGAATGGGAGGCGTGCTTCAATTATCAGTTGAGAAATAAAAATAGTAGCTCTTTTTAAATGGTGCAGCAAAACGGTTTGTAACGTGTGATTGTATTTAGAATTGTCACGCAATGAATGGGCTTGTAAAACCACGTTTTACTCCATCAGGAGAAGTCCTGCTGAAAATAGCCTCTGTATGTTGGGCGCATGTGATAGTTGTGTAGGATACATAAGACAGATAATGACTAATACACACAGGCCAATTTAATAACATTAACCTATAGACCGATACGCATGCCGGTCAAATGTATTTCCATCAATGAATATAAATAATTATTTTGCAATAGGATTTTCTTTCTCCCGGCAACAGTTTTATTTATCGGCTTTTCATTTTGATTTAAAAAAAAAAAAATCGTCCAAAAGCAGGCAATTGCAGGCTAACGGAAACCCTGACACCCCCCCACACTCACCCTGGCAGTAGGAGCACTGCTGCGGGCCTTTGCCAGTAGTCGACGTGCTCTCTCATATTCATTATTCTCTGACTCCAGCTTCACAGCAGCCAACCAGATCTCCTCACTGTTAGGGTTAGCCTGGACACAGACAGATAGAAGGAACGTTGTTTTACTTCTACCAAATCTTGGTTTGGACTTTGCTGTGTACACTATTGTTATGAAGAAAGATACTGTTGGAATAAGCATGTTTACTCCAAGCTCTAGCAATCTCATTGTTCGTCTCTCACCTGGAAGGCCAGAGCCAGGATGCTCCGGGCAGCAGGCACGTCCTCAGCCAGCCACTTAGACTTGGCCCCCATCAGCCACAGCACCTCAGCCTTGGGACAGTGAGCCACCGCCCTCTGCAGCAGCGCCTCCAGAGACTCCCTGAGGGGGGGGGGGGGACAAGATGGAGGATGAAGACACACAGGGAGGGAGGAGGGAGGGTGGATAGTGGATAGTGAGGTGTAAAAGGGTGAAGCATGGAGGGATACAGGGAGAGATGTGGGTAATGATAGACAGAGGAGAAACCAGTTGCGGAGAAGGGAAAGAGAGAGATTGAATGAGTAAAAGTAGAGAAAGTGTGAGAGAGGGTGAGAGAGGACAGGCAGGCTTTGAAACAGTGATTGATCATAACTAACCGTATTGTTAGCTAAACTAGCAAGTCTGTTTGTTGGGTTACCAAGGCAACTACTGTAGCCATCTAGTAAACTTGTTAGCTACTTCAGTAAAATAATGCAACTCCTTGGAAGGTTAGTTCCACTTCGCTAATGTGTCGTGGAACACACCTTCCACGTCGTTAATTATTTTCCAGAGAACGCATAGCCCCTCATTGATTATCCCTTATATAAATAATCCCTATAATACACACATTAAAATATAGAAAGGCAACTAATTAAATTAATTGGGTTCTATTGAATCACTTGTCACAGTGATGATATCTACTCTGAGACTATTACAATCAATATGTACAGGCATTCAATTAAACTTAATCTGCTTTCAACACACACACACACACCTGGTGCCGTGGTTCTTCTCGAAGTAGGCTGCACGTAGCCACACACTCTTCTTGCTAGGGAACATCTGCAGGGCGTGGGCATAGATGGCACGGGCACACTCCAGAGCCCCGTGAGACACACACTGAAATAAAAATAACTCATTAAACTATGTTAATGCCATATGTTTCTAATATAAACTCAACGTGGGGTATTGAGATATTAGGCCCAGGGGTGTTGAGAAGATAGAGGAGAAAGAAAGGGTGAAAGGTAATCATGCTTACGCTCTCTGCATCCTCCATCCAGGTGTGCTTACAGTCCTCTTCCTCGATGCCGATGCCAATAACGGCCCGGATCACCGCCTGGCACGTTGCCACGCTGTCCGCCTTATCACACTCCTCTGCATCCTGGAGACAGAAAGAGGACGAGTGTTAAAGAATGGGTTGAACAAATAAATACACGAGGGAGGGGAGGGAGAAGAATAGGGAGGAAAGGGAGAGGGGGAGTTGAAAGGGAGAGGGGGGGGGGGGGTTGAAAGGGAGAGTGAGCCAGAGAAAACTTGTGCCTTGAAGGGTCTGGCAAGCCAGTGGAATGCTGGAGCGACTACAGAGTGATTTATGTGAAAACATAGTCTAAAAAAAACAACCAGGGATCCTCAACCATTTATAGAGGGATATCTTAAATAATCTCTGATTTATGGGCGGCTAGGGCTTCAAACCGTACTGGGGAAAAAATGACATGAGCTCTTCATTTGAGTTGAATCAAGTCAGTGTTTGATCTGGTTCTGCAGTACCAGACCCATTTGTTTAACTTCCATGCCCGTGCCAGAGAACAGTTGATGGACCACTTCCCTTTAGAGGGAAAACAAGAGAAAAGAAAACAAATAAATGAATGACATAAGTGCAGTCCAAAGCTTGGTTGCACAACACCAAGTGCAAGTGGAACAGAGGTGAATTGCACAGGAGTCAGCAAGACATGTCACTGACCTGCAGCAAGTGACACACACACACACACACACACACACGCTGTGCAAAGTGTTTGAGTGCCCGCTGCTTCTTTTGTGCTGCAGTGATTAAAATAAGATGGACGAGACCGTTGTTCCAAATGACTCTGGCCTCTGTAAAATTATACTGTAGTCACTTCCTCTCTTCAGAGGGGAGTCAAGGGCAACACGGGCATGATTTGGGTAAAGGGGGAAGAGACTTGTCAACATTAGACGTTTTAAAAATGCTGGGGTGAAGCACAAGGCTTTTGGATAATGGCTGCAGGAGACTGCTGTTTATTTAGTGGGTCACAGGAAAATAACAGGAGCTGGAAGAGGGTCCCATCACTTTGTGCTTTGGAGCACACCCGTGTTTCCTACTCTAAATTCTCCCCACCTGTATCCACTGTTCTCTGTTGATCTCGACCCCGTTGGCCCCGAGTGATGTGATGGCTCTGTCAACGATCTTCTCCACCATTTGAGTATTCCCGTTGGCCTCCTCCAGCTTGGCAGCGGTGATCCAGATGTGGCGGTCTGTAGGGATGTTCTCACGGGCCTTGTTCAGGACACGCCTGGCATTCTCATAGGTCTCCAACCGCGCCAGTGCTAGCCACAACTACACAGGTAGAGGGGGCAGGAAGGTGAGGGAAGGGGGTATTAAAACAAACATTTTCACATCAGCAGTCAGGGTCAGAATGCTGAAGGTAGAATTGTATGAGACTGGGTCCTTGTGAATATACTGTGTGTACCTCCACACTAGTTGGACAGCACTCCACAGCTCTGCTCAACATGATCCTGGCATCCTCTGGCTCCTCCAATTCTACAGCAGTTTTCCACAGACGAACTGACTTAGACACATTCTCCAGAGCTGTGGGACACACAGAGAGAGATAGGGGTTACACCAGTGGTTCACAAACTTTTGCCTTTTGGTAGGACATCATTGTAAATAAGAATTTGTTCTTAACTGACTTACCTAGTTAAATAAAGGTTAAATAAATGCAAAAGTAGGAAGAAAACTGAAACAGCTCTTTAGGGTTAAGTGCCTTGCTCAAGGACACCGACAGGATTTTCACCTTGTCGGCTCGGGTATTCGAACCAGCGACCTTTCGGTTACTGGCCCAACAGTCTAAACGCTAGGCTACCTGCCGCTTTTAAGTAAATACCTGTAGTCAACTTGTGCAATACATTAGGAGATAAAGCAGATTGTGTTCTTAATTTCACCCGTCACAATTTTACATTATGAACCACCTTAGTTCCCCAGAACAGTTGAGCCAGTCACGTGTTTGTTTGCAAATAGCACAAGGGGAGAAAGTCAGGTGTGTATTTGTTTAAACTTGCTAGTTAGCTAAGTAAGTGGCTGAATTAATAAGGAGATGTGTGTGTGTTCCGGCAGTAGTGATTGGCTGACAATACTACACTAGTTGTCATAGTAATGACGGCGTGGCGCAGGCTGATAACTTCCCATCAGTCAAAAGTTACGTAGCAATTTAAGGTGACAATGTCTGCCATTGGCTGTTCAGACTGCAAGAAAAATAACAGATTCGAATTGGATATGCAACATTTTTTTGATTTGAGTCACTTCAAACTGCCAATGTGAACAAGAATTTACAGGTCTCAACAGTAACTGGTTTGCATCATTGTAGCTTTGACAGGGTACAAACTTCTCACCCTTCCTGAGGACGCGTTTCTTGGCCCTGACGTCCGTCTCCAGCTCGGCTGCTCTGATGTAGATGCGGACAGACCCAGGGAGGTGACGCACCGCCTGGGCCACCACTGCCTTGGCTGTGTCCCCTGGCTGCAGCCTGGCGGCCTCCAGCCACACATCCTCACTCTGTGGACAAAACACACACATTAACCTCACACACATTGCCTGGGCCACCATGACCTTGGCTGAGTCACCAGGCTATAGCCTAACAGTCACATCCATCAATCATCATCACCAATGAGGTGAAGGTTTTTTTAGCTCTATCTTTAGTCTGTAGTATTGTGCAGGTTACAGACAGCCAGAGAGACCTCTAGGCTAGACCCATCTACAATCTAATACAGAGTAATCAGGCCAGCCCACTGTTAATGTCTGGTAATCTAAGCAGGTCAGCACAGACACTGACTGGTGGAGAAATTGAATGCCTCATTTAAAATCTAGTGAGTACACAAATATACAGACAAGCATCACCGGGAAAAAATAATTATACTTTGAAAAGATACTTTACAGTTTATGCGCGTGTTACCTTGGGACACATCTCAGTGCCCTTCATGATGAGGTTCCGGGCCACCTGTAGCTTCCCTGTCACCTCCTCTAGCCTGGCCGAGGCGATCCAGGCGGGGGGGTGGTGGGGGTTGGTCTCCCTCACAGACTTCAGCAGCAGACGGGCCTTCTTAATGTCGCTGCACATTCACAAGAAGACAGTCAACAACACAGCCAGAGATATAGATAAGCAACAAATGTGTGTCCGTAGCTTAGCTCAGAGTGTGATTATTCTCCAGGCCACTCACCTGATGTCTCCTCCGTGTGTGGGGATCATAGAGTTTAGGTCAGTGAGGTAACCTTTAGGATCCACCACCGTCTGTCCACTCACGGAGTCAGACACCTGAGAGGAGAGAGATGGAGACCAGCATAGATATACAAAACAGGTAAAAGTTATACTAGGGATCACATGCTTCCTGGAGACTTTTGATACCATCTGACCAGTCCCTTCCATAACATATACAGTGAGACCAAAAACTCAGGGAGAAACATATGTTGTTTTGGCTCTGTACTCAAACAATTTAGATTCAAAATGATACAATGACTATGAGGTTAGTGCAGATTGAAAGTATTGGGACAAATTCACTTATATGTGTATTAAATAAGTCAAACGTTATGTATTTTGACCCATATTCATAGCACACAGTGATTACATCAAGCTTGTGACTCTACACATTTGTTGGATGCATTTGCAGTTTGTTTTGGTTGTGTTTCAGATTATTTTATGGCCAATAGAAATGAATGGTAAATAATGTATTTTGTCACTTTTATTGTAAATAAGGTTAATATGTTTCTAAACACTTCTACAGTAATGTGGATTCTACCAAGATTACGAGTAGACCTGAATGAATCGTGAATAATGATCAGTAAGAATGTTAGACACAAATATCATACCCAAAAGACTAACCTCTCACCATTACAATAACGGGAGGGTACCATTTTTTTATGAAACATTATTTCCCATTCATTTCTATTGGGCACAAAATAATCTGATAGATAGGTACTTTATTGATCCCCGAGGGGAAATTTCTTCGTCAAGCAGCTATGAAAAAACACAGGGCAGGTGCAAAATGCCAGAACGAAAAAAACACAAAAGACAGATACACGATACATAGAGCTGCAGTATGAAAAAGTATAAAAATACAAGAAGTCTGGAATGCAAAAAAGCTATAAAAAAGACAGTATGGGTGGATGGCTGAATATGTACACTATACATTGTTATAGAGTGATAGGTGAAAATAAAAAAGTATAAAAATATTGCAAGTTGATCTAGATAAATAAGGAGTATTTGAATGGTTAACTATACTATACAGGTTGATGGCAATAATAGTTTACTTAATATACATTCTGGTTAAATGAACAGGTAAGTGAATATTTGCATGGTTACATTAACTGTACAGGTAAATGACAGGAAGAGATACTTAAATAGGGTGTATGATATCATTTATGATATATAAATGTATGATATAAGTTAGGGTAATAATAGTAATTCCCTTAAAATACAGTCCTTAGTGCGCAGGGTTTAATTACAGATAAATGCCCGTATTGCACATTCAATATACTAAAAGCAATGAAAAAAGACACAACTGACAGGATACTAATATGCATTCCTGAGTGAATGACTACGTAAGTTCAGTCCAAGACTTAATTACAATATCGCATGCAAAAAAAAAAAAAGTCTGCTCAGGTATTCGAACCAGCGACCTTTCGGTTATGGCCGAACGCTCTTAACCACTACACTACCTGCGACCCGATATAGATAAAAATACCTTTAAATTAAATCGGACAGTCTGCACTTTAACCTCATAATCATGGTATCATTTCAAATCCAAAGTGAAGGAGTACAGAGACAAAAAATATATATACTTTTGGAATGTACTGTAGGTTAGTGAATAACAGTCAAACTACTAGACAAGCTTTTAAGTCAGTAGGACAAAGTGGTGCGTCACCTGGCTGAGCCTCATGTCCATCAGGGTGTTCCTGGCCTGGCCGATCTTCCTCATGTCCAGCTCTCCTGTCCCAGGGGTCATCAGGCCAGGGGTCATCCCTCCAGGGTACGGGCTTTCCAGACCACCTGGGAGGTTCAACTAGAGTCAGGGAACCAACAACAAATAAAGGTCTGGATGAGAAACGGTAACCGAGGAAGACTTTTTTTTTGCATAGGTAGGATTAGGGCTGTGGCAGTCATGACCTTTTGTCAGCCGGTTATTGTGTTGAAGAAGACTGCCGGTATCAAGACTATTGACCATGAATTAACATGAACACGTTTAGCTTCTCCAGGTCTCCACGTATACAAGCCTCTGATACGCACATTTGGAACCTCTACATTTAAAGTAGTCTAATAAGTCAATGTAATATACACCATCACAATAAATAAATTCATTATTTATTTTAGTCAGGTCTAAAGAAACATTATGACGTGAAGAAAATGTTATTTATGGAGGCCTCACGCTTTCCCACCGGTCCGTTTTGTAGGCTACTTCGGTTTTATAGTGGAGCATGTGCTTAATATGAACAGCTGAGAATTAAACATAAGAACACTTATTTCACTCCACGCATCAACCACTGTTTGAGGAGCATGCTCTCGCTGCCCAACAGGGGATATTCCACCCAAACTCTGTATGCCCTGGGCTCTCCAACCTTGTTCCTGCAGCTACCCAGTGCATAAGTGAAATCTGTTCGGGAACATCAATACTAACATGTTTCACTAAACTGTTGACAGCCCGTCTGCTCGCTCATGTTAGGAATGCAAGGAGAGAGGAGATGGAAATGCATGGTGGTGAGATATTCTGTATAGCTGACGGTAATGTGTCACTCAATTAATTATTAAAATAGAAAGAATTACCAGGCAATTCAAAATCACTAATTGTAGGCTAAACTGTAAGCTGCCCTGCACAATCAATGAACCAACAGCATCGTGTAGGGCTATACGTTCTCTCCCAGACTGGATAGACATCGTCGAGCATAGCATAAGATAACCAGTACATACTCAAAGGTGATTACTAGAATTTGTTTAATTTTGGAGTAGAAGCTAGACTAATTATGTACCAAAGATATCTTAAATCAGTTGTTTTATGTCTTTCTGCCATGTGTAATATGTGGTATGCTATGTACTGTATAACGGGGCAATCATTTTAATATAGTCCCCCCCCCCCCACCATCTGCTCTAATATGCATATGAGGTTTTGAATTAATCATCACCTTAGAAAGCGCTGTCCATTTCATCTGTTAGGCTTTGAAACCTCCACAACAACCGTTTTACACTCTTTCTTCAAAACGGATCATCACAGTGAGGTGAGTTGTAAAAGTACGATGGGCCTACTGTTTTGATGATAAGTGCTTGATGTGATTTTAGATTGGATTTGCATTGATGTCAGAGTGGTTAGAGGGACAATAAAGCCCTGAGTACCAGGCCATTAGGACCTGATGATAGTTAGTGAGTTAGGTACAGTAACGACCTGATGATAGTTAGCATGTCCAGAGTGCATAAGAGGAGATTACTGTGACTCAACGGTCACATGGAATTTTACTACGTTCATGACTCATGACTGCCGTGTCGAATTAATATAGTCACGGCCCCAGGTAGGATTTGGAGAACGTTTCAGTGGTAGAAGTCGACTCCTACAGGCACATAATGAAACTGCAACATGTGACAAAACAGAGCGGTATGAGAGTATGGTCATGCATGACCCGCAGAAGTTGGGGAGTATGCTTGAGTGAGTGTGTGCGTCTGTGTGTGTAATGTTACTAACCCCCTGCAGTGGGTCCACGGTGGTATGCTTGTCTCCTGTGGTCAAGTGTTTGGAGAAGAAGCTGTCTGGTACAGGGGTGAGTTTCTCATAGCGTGGGTTCCTCTGGCGCTTGTTCCTGGCATCGCCAACCTCCGGGATACTCAGCCACTCCTCATCTGACATTCCTGACAGCTTCCTCTACACACACACACACAGAGAAAGGGAGAGAGAATGAAGAGTAAGAGAGGAGAGAAGGAGAATAGACTTATTGCTTTCAATGTCATCGTCCATTAAGAGATGGAAAATGTGTATTTTAGTGACCAACCTTGAGGTCAGAGAACTGCTGCTGGATCTTGGGGCGCTCCATACGGTACTTCTCGATCTCATCCTTCTCCCTCAGCTCCCTGGGGACCACACAGGACAGACCGGGTTAACACAACAGAGGAGCGGTAACACACACATCCCCTCAGGAGCAGTAACCCACACAGAAACACTAATGAACACACAGATTTCTCTTCTCTCACCTCCTCTCCTTGCGTCGTTCATCCATCCTCTTGTCCAGAGCTGCGTAGATGGCGTCTGCCTCCTCATCGTCTTTCTCATAGGGCCCACTGGAGAACAGACTGCCAGCATAGCCGTTGAACTGAGACAAAGAGGAGAGGAAAAATGTTACTATACACTGTGAGCGGAGCTTTGTCCTTGGGTGTCATGTATAAAGAAGCACCTCATCATAGTTGGTGTCATTCAGATCCTCTTCGTCGTCTTCCTGGTTCTTCTTCATCTTGTCACCCACCGTCCTCTGCCCCGGGGGAGCATGGCGGTCATCCACTGGGTCATTGGCATCTCGGGCAGGACCAATATCAGACCGGGTGGTGAAACCTGTGGCTCTGGAGACAGAAGAGATTGAGTTAGATGGAGAGATTCAACAACGGACTATAACATTATTCTCAATCTAGCCAGCAGATCCGACCCGCTTGCTTACAGCTGCACTAGGGTCAGACAGGAGTCTTGTGTAGATTAATACACAGCAAAGCAGGCGCGAGATATGGCTCGGAAAGCGTACCTCAATCCAGGGATGAGAAATGTGGTGTTCTCCAAATTGTCTAATTATCCCAACTGTTACACCGTGAACATTAAAACAACTACTAAAAAAACACAGTTCAGTTGAGATAATGGGACAATTCAGAGTATAACGCATTCTCATCCCTGGATTGAGGTACGTTTTTCGAGCCATATCTCGGGTCGGCTCCTTTGTGTCTTAACCTACACTGGAAGTATGTCTGACCCTAGTGCAGTTGTAAGCAAGCTGGTCGAATCTGTTGGCTATCTTCAATCCTGGTCCTGGAGACCCACAGCCTCTGTAGGTGTTTACATAGCTAGGTAGCTAGCAAGCCAAACACTGCATTGATGCACAAGTAGTTCCTAACGTTAGTTAATAGTTATTAAGAATAAATTAGTGGAAGGCCTAGAAGAAGGAATGTCAGACGTACTGAATCTTATGTATATAAGCAAGATATAGGTACAAGTGATTGATTGCCAGCAAAGGTAACGTTAGCTTAGTTGCTGTAGCTAGCTAACGCTAGCTAACGCTAGCTAACGTAGCTATGTGGCTAAGCTAACTAACATTAGCTAGCTAAGATCATGCTTGCTTACCCTCTGCCGAGTCCAGGGACATAGCCTAGCGGCGCGGCCATCCCAAGGAAGGGCTTTTTTTTCTTGCCCATGAGCGGGGAGGACATGGGCATTGGCGGGGGCTCGGCATTTCGCCCGCCACCCCTGCCACCTCCAGAGCCTCTACCAGAATTCTGCCCGCCGCCCCCGAAACCTCTACCATCATTCTGCCCGCGGCCCCCGGAGCCTCTACCGAAACTTTGTCCACCGCCCCTGGAACCTCTACCATCATTTTGATTTCTGTTATTATAGTTTCCGTCTCTGCTAGCCATCGTTGCTAGTACTGCCTACAACGCGGTTCACTCACGGAGGTATAATAAGAACGGGTTCACTTCCGGAATAATCTTCTTCTTGTGAGTTTCCGGTAGACTGGACCTCCTGGAATAATAACATACGCACTTCCTTTTACAATCGTGGCATTGGTCTGCAGCAGCGCCCCCTGTGGCGCACCACAACTACTACTGCCATGCTCTACCAGCAGAGCGCAGCAGATCACAGGAAATTGTGCAGGCTAGAATAGCCTACATTAGGCCCAATGCACATATCCCAGACATGGCAACTGATAATTGGAGTCTAAATGGTTTGGTCTACCTGTAACTACAGGGAATAAATATGCATTGGTTTCGGGTCATGTATTTGATCAACACATAGTTGAGTGAATCTGCTTGCCCCTCATCAACAGAAGCTCATTAGGCTACCTCAGCCTATCTGGTTTGACTGCCAGGTCAATTTGAGCCTGCATTTCACCATTACTGACATAATGAAAGTGGACGCTGTCCTATTTCTTGAGAGAACCAATTTAAAAATACAGCTGATTGGCCCACACATTTTAAACAGTGTTTTGACAGAGATGCATTACCTAATATACTGTATATTGAACCAGGCTAACATGGACACCAAAGCCTTCTCGGGTGGTCCATTGTCAATCACAAGACGGGCTCACTGCAATAAATGTAATTACAAGCTAATATGACGTTTCTGTATTGTCTGTCTTGAGATTAAGTGCCTCCGCCTATGCATCAATTTGATTCCATCACCTTTAACTTTAGCCATCTACAGCCAAGGCCTCAGCATTTTCATTTCTCTTCATTTAATTTGCCTCCAGGGCAGACATTATTTTACTTCTGGGAGAGGATCCTGTGATGAAAATGGTCTGTCAGCTGCATTAGAGGATGTATGGCTTCAACAGCCCAGAACC
Source organism: Thymallus thymallus (assembly GCA_023634145.1). NCBI lineage: Eukaryota > Metazoa > Chordata > Actinopteri > Salmoniformes > Salmonidae > Thymallus > Thymallus thymallus. The sequence goes on from CM042399.1 coordinate 17,325,618, forward strand.
ATTTCACAGATCCCAACGAGCCACATGGGGCAAAACTCGACGCACCTGGTTTCAGTTAACCATTGCCAAGGTGTATGGAGATAGTTGATAGCCTGTATATTCTTCATACAAAATTATGATCGATTATCTAACTGGAATATGTTTAACTTTGCCCCAAAGTTTAATGCTATCATCCACAGAGTGTGTAGATGTGTGTTCCAGTCAATATTAACATACCTGAGTCAACTGATCTTCATGTTCTTGACTAGAATCAGGTATCAGGTAAGTTAACAAACAGATAACTGACCACTTCGAATCCCACCGTACCTTCTCTGCTATGCAATCTGGTTTCCGAGCTGGTCATGGGTGCACCTCAGCTACGCTCAAGGTACTGAACGATATCATAACCGCCATCGATAAAAGACAGTACTGTGCAGCCGTTTTCATCGACCTGGCCAAGGCTTTCGACTCTGTCAGTCACCGCATTCTTATTGGCAGACTCAACAGCCTTGGTTTCTCAAGTGACTGCCTTGCCTGGTTCGCTAACTACTTTGCAGACAGAGTTCAGTGTGTCAAATCGGAGGGCCTATTGTCCGATCCTCTGGCAGTCTCTATGGGGGTGCCACAGGGTTCAATTCTTGGGCCAACCCTTTTCTCTATATACATCAACGATGTCGCTCTCGCTGCTGGTGACTCTCTGATCCATCTCTACGCAGATGACACCATTCTGTATACATCTGGCCCCTCTTTGGACACTGTGTTTACTAACCTTCAATCAAGCTTCAATGCCATACAACACTCCTTCCGTGGCCTCCAACTGCTCTTAAATGCTAGTAAAACTAAGTGCATGCTTTTCTATCGAACGCTGCCAGCACCCGCCCACCGGACTATCATCACTACTCTCGACGGATCCGAATTAGAATACGTGGACACCTACAAATACCTAGGCATCTGGTTAGACTATAAACTCAACTTCCAGACTCACATCAACCATCTCCAATCCAAAATTAAATCCAGAATTGGCTTCCTATTTCGCAACAAAGCCTCCTTCACTCATGCTGCCAAACATGCCCTTGTAAAACTGACTATCCTACCGATCCTTGATTTCGGCGATGTCATTTACAAACTAGCCTCCAATACTCTACTTAGCAAATTGGATGTAGTCTATCACAGTGCCATCCGTTTTGTCACCAAAGCCCCATACACTACCCACCACTGCGACCTGTATGCTCTCGTTGGCTGGCCTTCATTATATATTCGTCGCCAAACCCACTGGCTCCAGGTCATCTATAAGTCTTTATTAGGTAAATCCCCGCCCTATCTCAGCTCACTGGTCACTATAGCAACACCCACCCGTAGCATGCGCTCCAGCAGGTATATCTCACTGGTCACCACCAAAGCCAACACCTCCTTTGGTCGCCATTCCTTCCAGTTTGCTGCTGCCAATGACTGGAACGAATTGCAAAAATCATTGAAGCTAGAGGTTCCTATCTCCCTCAATAACTTTAAGCATCAGCTGTCAAAGCTGCTTATCGATCACTGCACCTGTATATAGCCCTTCTGTAAATAGCCCACACTACTACCTCATCCCCATATTTATTTTTTGTTTATTTTCACTAATCTTGCACTCCAGTATCTCTATTTGCACATCATAATTTGCACACTTTTCATTCCTGTGTTAATAATGATAATTCTGTAATTTATGTCACCACTATAGTCTATTTATTGTTCTACCTCTTAACCTTACTGCATCTTTGCACTACATTTTGCACTCTGTATATAGATTTTTCTATTGTGTTTTTGACTGTTTGTTTAATGTGTAACTCTGTGTTGTTATTTGTCACACTGCTTTGCTTTGTCTTGGCCAGGTCGCAGTTGCAAATGAGAACTTGTTCTCAACTGACCTACCTGGTTAAATAAAGGTGAAATAAAAAAAATAAATAAAAAAAATGATAGTACTCAGTTGGAACAAAACCCTGCAGTCAATGTGGATCCCCCAAGTTACAGTACTGAGTAACATTGGAAGTAGACATCCTCATACACTCCTCTGTCTGTCTGTCTGTCTGTCTGTCTGTCTGTCTGTCTGTCTGTCTGTCTGTCTGTCTGTCTGTCTGTCTGTCTGTCTGTCTGTCTGTCTGTCTGTCTGTCTGTCTGTCTGTCTGTCTGTCTGTCTGTCTGTCCAGCCATCCAGATCTGCGTGTCAAACCCAAGTTCACGTCTAATCCCCTGGTTACTGCTCTGAATGCATTCAATCCCCTTTGTTTGAGGTCAGAGTTGGCAGATGCAGATATGGGTCAATGCCAGATGAAATCAGTGGATGAGCAGTGAGTCGCAATAAAAGGTATTTTTGGAACTTGCATCATCTTGTTTTTTCTATTTGTGTTGCAGGATATTTGTGGTAAACAAGCTGCATCTCTCTGCTGACACGCACAGACACAAACATGCATGGAGGAGACAACGAGAACACCGTGTCTGTCACACAAACACACACATACACACACACAGAGAGAGTCTGGCATGGCGGGGGCCCTGGCAGCCAGCATAGAGAATGGATGTTGTCTCCCTTTGATGGATTACAGGCAATATTCACACTGTGCTAAAAGCTAGAGCTACCACTTAAAAGTAACAGGATACAGACATGGACGAAAGAAAGCCCGGTACAACCTCCGACGAGACATCAAACATGCAAAATTACAATTACAAAACATTAGGAACATCTTCCTAGTATTGAGTTGCACCCCCTTTTGCCCTCAGAACAGCCTCAATTCGTTGGAGCATGGACTCGTCAAGGTGTCTAAGTGTTCCATAGGGAAGCTGGCTCATGTTGATTACAAGTTTGCTGAATGTCTTTTGTGTGGTGGACACGGTAAATCCAGCAGTGTTGCAGTTCTTGACACAAACCGGTGCGCCTAGCACCTACTACCATACCCCGTTCAAAGGCACTTAAATCTTTTGTCTTGCCCATTCACCCTCTAAATGGCACAGATACACGATCCATGTCTCAATTGTCTCAAGGCTTAAAAATACTTCTTTAACCTGTCTCCTCCCCTTCATCTACACGGATTGAAGTGGACTTTACAGGTGACATCAATAAGGAATCATAGCTTCACGTAGATTCACATGGTCAGTCTATGACATGGAAAGAGCACGTGTTCCTAATGTTTTGTACACTCAGTATAGGAGAAAGGTGGAATCATATTACACCGGCTCTGACGCTCGTCATATGTGGCAGGGCTTGCAGACGATAATGGATTACAGAGGGAAACCCAGCCGTGAGTTGCCCAGCGATGCAGAACTTCCAAACGAGCTAAATGCCTTTTATGCTCCCTTCGAGTAATACAACACTGAGTCTTGCGTGAAAGCCCCTTTTGTTCCAGATGACTGTGACCTCGCTCTCAGTGTTCTCATAGCATCCGCAGACCAGCTGTTATGTGTCTTCACTAACATTTACAATCTCTCCCTGTCCCAGTCTGTAATCCCAACATATTTCAAGCTAACCACCATTTTCGCTGTTCCCAAGAACTCCAAGGCAACCTGCCTAACTGACTATCACCCTATAGCATTCACATCTGTAATTATGAAGTGCTTTGAAAGGCTGGTCATCACACACATCAACACCTTCAACGCCTTGTCGTGCCCTCTTCACAACAGTCTGATATGATAGTTTGTTGGTGATGTGGACAAGCTCTCAACCTCCTCTACTACAGCCCCGTTGATGAGAATGGTGGTGTGCTCAGTCCTCTTTTTCCTGTAGTCCACAATCATCTCCTTTGTCTTGATCACGTTGAGGGAGAGGTTGTTGAAGCTCTCAACCTGCCAGGTCTCTGACCTCCTCACTATAGGCTGTCTCATTCTTGTTGGTAATCAGGCCTACCACTGTTGTGTCGTCGGCAAAGTTAATGATTATTTTGGAGTCGTGCCTGGCCATGCAGTCATGGGTGAACAGGGAGTACAGGAGGGGACTGAGCACACACCCCTGAGGGGCTCCCATGTTGAGGATCAGCGTGGCAGATGTGTTGTTACCTACCCTTACCACCTGGGGGCGGCCCATCAGGAAGTCCAGGATCCAGTTGCAGAGGGAGGTGTTTAGTCCCAGGGTCCTTAGCTTAGTGACCAAGCCATAGACTGTTCACTCTGCTACCATCCGGCAAACAGTACCGGAGCATCGGCTCTTGGACCAACAGGCTCCGAGACAGCTTCTATCCCCAAGCCATAAGACTGCTAAATTGTTAATTAAATGGTTCCCCAGACTATCTGCAATGACCCTATCTAGCACTAACTCTATGCACACTCACAATAATATATATGCACACCAAATACACATATCACTCACACACAGTACACTGACACTCTCACACAATACCCCCACACATTCACATACACAATATTCTTAGAAAAACAGGTGCTATCTAGAATATACTGTAAAACGGTTCTTCTGCAGTCATCATAGGAGAAAGTTTTGAAGAACCCTATTTGGTTCCAGGTAAAACCTTTCGGGTTCCATTTAAAGCTCTTTCCACAGAGGGTTCTACATGGAACCAAAAAAATGTCAAACTGGAACCAAAAAGGGTTCTACCGGTATCCAAATGGAGTTCTCCCATGTGGACCAGTGATTAACCTGTTTCTTTTTATTACTATTAATAATTTGCTATAGCCTAATGTTAGAGCCCCCCTGTCAACCCTCCCCTAACCCAGACAACTTATGCGCCACTGTATTGGACTCCCTGTCACAGCCATTTGTGACACAGCCTGGGATCAAACCCAGGTCTGTAGTGAAGCCTCAAGCACTGTGATGCAGTGCCTTAGACCGCTGCGCCACACGGGAGACCTTAACAATAATGTTTTTGTAAGCAAGCATTTCACGGTAAAGTCTAATTCCATTGTATTTGACGCATGTGGCAAATACATTTGGATTTGATTTGATTGTATGTGTTGCTAATGCCATTGAACAGTCTGAATGCAGCAAATCTGCCTTGAGAAATAAAAAGATAAAGAATGAGAGAGTTCGAAAGAGATCTAGAGAGATCGAGAGAGATCGAGAGAGATCGAGAGAGATCGAGAGAGATCGAGAGAGAGGGAGAGAGGGAGAGAGGGAGAGATAGAGAGAGAGGGAGATACAGAGACAGAGAGAGAGATTGAGAGAGAGGGAGAGAGAGAGAGAGAGAGAGAGAGAGATAGAGAGAGAGAGAGAGAGAGAGAGAGAGAGGGAGAGAGGGAGAGAGAGAGAGAGAGAGAGAGAGAGGGAGGGAGGGAGAGAGAGAGAGAGAGAGAGGGGGGGAGAGAGAGAGAGAGAGAGAGGGGGAGAGAGGGAGAGAGAGAGAGAGAGAGAGAGAGAGAGAGAGAGCGAGAGAGAGAGAGAGAGAGAGGGAGAGGGAGAGGGAGAGTGAGAGAGAGAGAGAGAGAGAGAGAGAGAGAAAGCGAGAGGGAGAGAGAGAATGAGAGAGAGAGGGAGAGAGAGAGAGAGGGAGAGAGAGAGGGAGAGAGGGAGAGAGAGAGAGAGAATTTTGAATTTTGAAAGACGACTTTATTACAAGTTTTCAAACAATCAACATTTACCAATCTTTTTCTACATTAGTAGAAGAGAAAAAAATATTTTTCCATCAATAACAGAGCACAGAGCTTCATTCTTACACCATTTCATTTCAAATGTAATAACATCATCCATGGAACTATAAAAACGAAAATCAATGAGTATTCTGGATTTAACCGTGGCTAAAAACAGAATATTAATATCTTGATCTGCACCCATTTCTATCTTGTTTTTTCTACTCATATAGATTGCCAACTTTGCTTGACCTATAAGAAAATTTAAACACTGACAAATAAACCTATTTCTTCTAACATATTTAAAACCAACAATAAATACGTCTATAGAAAAAGATTCATTGAAACTATAAAATAAATCATATAATAAACTAAACAACCTTTTCAGTCTAAAACAATCCATATAGGCATGAAAAACAGTTTCTCTTTTTAAGCAAAAAGGGCATTCTGTAGTGACATCAGGATTTAAAACTGAAATAAAAGCATTAACTGCTATTGCACCATGTAAAAGTCTCCATTGTATGTCCCCAACTCTTTTACTTAAAGGTGGCTTATACAATGATCTCCATTCTGGCTTATCATCAACACGTAGTTTTAAAACATTACGCCATGGTGTATCAACCCTCTTATCAAGCACTTTTTTATTAAAAACAAGAACACAAGCTTTATAAAAAGATTTACCAGTACTTGAAAAAAAGTTTAAAACTAGGGATTTACCAGAGCTTAAAAACATTCCTGAAACATCATCTAACACAGGAAAAATTAAAAACTCAGATAATACATCTTTATCATTAGGAACATTTTTTTTTTCACTATAGTCTGATAAAAGTTTCAGTTCATCAGAAGTGAGTCTTTGTTTCCATTTTTCTAATAAATGAAAAACAAATCGTCTAGACTTAATTTTTAGACTCAAAGCAACTTCTTCCATGTTCCCAAAGTCTGGTCCTGTCAAGTTAACGAGACTCCCCATTGTACATATTTTGGAAGCCACAAGTGTTTCCGTGAGTCCAGGAAATGTACAGTCATTGTGTGTTAAATCAAAGCGTGCTCCATATATTAACGGTTCTTCAAGGATCCAGTGAAGAGATTCAAAATGTCTTTCTCTTTGCACTTTGAACATGTTCCACACTTTAAAAACATTCCGATAAAAAATAGGCATTCCATTGAGGTTCAGTTTTGACAAGTCCATAAAGAAAAGATTTCTGTCCATTTTCAAATTTCCAAGATTTTGTAGTATTTTACACGCAACTACTTTCCAGCTTGAAATTATTGAACCATCAAGAAGTCTTTGCAAAAACTGTAAACGAAAAGCTGCTGCTCTACTTTGAAGGTGTACCAATCCTTGTCCTCCTTCTTCTTTAGGTAAAAACAATACACTCTGAGGAACCCAATGTAACTTGTCCCAGAAAAAATCTACTAAAATCGCTTGAGTCTCTGCTAAGAGACGCAAAGGAGGATCAATGCAGGTTAATTTATGCCATAAAGAGGAAGCTACTAAATTATTTATAACTAAAGTTCGACCTCTATATGACATATTTGGGATTAACCACTTCCATTTTTCAAGTCGACCTTTAACTTTTTCAAGAGTTCCTTCCCAATTTTTTTGCACAGTTGCTTCATCTCCTAAAAAAAACCCCAAATATTTAAAGCCTCCTCTCTTCCATACTAAACCAGGAGGAAGGGAAAAATAACCATTTTTCCAATCCCCTATTAGTATTGCTTCACTTTTCTCCCAATTAGTTTTAGCAGAGGACAGTTTTTTAAAATCATCAAGTACACTCATTAAAACCTGTACATCCCTCTGTTGACTAACAAACACTAAAACATCATCAGCATATGCAGAGACTCTTATACTTTTTACAAAATTAGGCAACTTAAAACCTTGTACATTTTTTCTCAATTGTTGTAACAGAGGTTCTATTGCTAGCGAATATAGCATTCCAGATAGCGGGCATCCCTGCCTCACTCCCCTAAACACTTTAAAAGGAGTGCATAAGCCACCGTTCATTTTGAGTATGCTCTCAACATCACTGTACAAAACTTTAATTTTATCTATAAAACTTTTACTAAAACCAAAAGCTTTTAACGTTTCCCATAAGTATGTGTGTTCAACTCTGTCGAAAGCTTTCTCTTGGTCGAGTGAAATCAGTCCAATGTCACTATTTGATAACTTAGAGACATCAAAAATATCCCTAATAAGGGAAATATTATCAAAAATTGACCTTTTGGGGACACAGTAGGTTTGGTCTGGATGAATCAACTCATTCATAATTATTGATAATCTGTTTGCTAAAATCTTTGAAAGAAGTTTATAGTCACTACACAGAAGTGAAACAGGTCTCCAGTTTTTGATCTCTGTGAGATCTCCTTTTTTGGGAAGGAGGGTCAGGACTGCTCTCCGGCAACTCAAAGGTAGAAGACCTTTGTCCAAACTACCATTGAGTACTTCTAAGAGATCCTCTCCTAAAACTTCCCAAAAACATTTATAGAAGTCTATTGGTATGCCATCAATTCCAGGCACCCTTCCGGATTCCATGCTCTGAACGGCCTGATGCAGTTCTCCCAGGCTAAGCACACCTGAAATCTCTGCATTAGCTTCATCAGACACCTTTGGTAAATCCTCAAAGAAGACACTCTCATTGATATTGTCTGATCCTAGTTCACTTCTGTACAGTTTCTCATAAAAACCAATTGCCCTCCTTCTAATCACTACAGGATTGGACAATAGAATTCCTTCCTCAGATCGCAAAGCATGAATGATTCTTTTTTGCCCATTTTTCCTTTCAAGGTTAAAAAAATACTTTGAAGGTGCATCCATTTGATCAAGACTTATAAATCTTGACCGGACCAAAGCCCCTTGTGTTTTAACCCCTAATAATTCTGCCAATTGATTCTTTTTCTTAGAAAGAATTTTCAAATAGCTTTGTTGTTTTGTTGATTCTGCCAATTCCTGTATCTTAATTATGTCATTCTCTAAGTCTTTCATTGACTGATTTAAAACTTTGGTGCTGTTGTGAGCATACTGCTGACAATACTGTTTAATTTGTACTTTTCCAAAATCCCACCATTTTTGTACTGATCGAAAAGATTCTTTTTTTGTTCTGTAATCAGCCCAAAACAATTTAAAAGTGTGTATAAAATCCTTATTATCTAACAAAGTTAAATTAAAATGCCAGTAAGCACTTTTAGGCTTGACAGAATTCAAAATAAAAGAACATTGCACCATGCAATGATCTGAAAAACCAACAGGAAAAATACAACAATTTTTAAAAATACCAACATGATGCTTAAACACATAAAATCTATCCAGTCTTGCCAGAGATAAAACATTATCACGTGCATGTGCCCAAGTATATTGTCTTTTATCCTCATGATAAAACTTCCATACGTCACTTAACTCATGCCTATTTATTATTTGAATGAGACGTTTTCTTGAAGGCATATGGGGTTCAATATGATTTCTGTCACAATTACTCACTGTACAATTAAAATCTCCTCCTAAAAATAAATAATCATCATTAGAAACATCTTGTAAAACAGAACATAATGTGTCTAAAAACAACATCCTATCAATTGTTGAGTTGGGGACATACACAGAAATAAAAACAAAATTATAATTCTCCATTTGTGCTGTCACTTTTAAAAGTCTACCCTTCAAAAACTCTTTAACTTGATATGAACATGGATTAAAGGTTTTTGCAAATAATATTGCTATTCCTCCACTTAACGTGGTGTTGTGGCTGAAAAAAGATAAACCTTCCCATTCCTTCATCCAATCATTAACGTTGTTCACGTCACTATGCGTTTCCTGAATCAAAGTGACATCTATTTTTTTCTGCTTGATAATTTCATACAGCTCAGCTCTTTTTCTATAATTTCTAGCACCATTAACATTCAAGGAGGCAATCCGCACTTCAGCCATACTGAAATAAATAAACAAACAAAAAAAACCAAGCAAAACCAGATTATTCTTAGTCCTCATTTTCATTTAATTCCGTGCCAACTTTGCTCACAATCTTTTTCAACCTATAAACCTCCCTGTCTGAAAGGCACCCAGCTGTTATTAGGCTTTTGGCTTTGTCATGAAACTGCGTTAAGTCATGGAAATATTCTTTTACAATAACACCTCTTTTGTTTTTAGTGGTATTAAGGAAATGTTTTATGTCATCAACATCATAGCTTCTGCTAATACCTTCGATCTGTGACAACACTGTACTTGAGTCAGACATTTCACTTCCACTTTCTGACTCTTTCTGATCGTCAAACACTTCTTTTTTAAAACACTTTGCCTTACTGATCTTTGCGACATTTTTTCGTTTTTTTGGTATTTTAAACATCCTATTTTCCGCTTCTGTGTCAGACACGTCATCTTCCCCCATGTGTTCTACATCACTGTTCAACAGCCCAGTTTCTGCAGCTACAGAAGTATCCCTACCTTCATTCACCGATTCCGTCGAGGTCGATCCAGCTTCCACAGGCCCCTCAACAGATGTTCCTTCCCCAGCAGGTGTATCCACGGTCGGCACTGCTTCAGCCAGACCGACCCCAGACGGTTTAACAGTAGTTTCTTCAGTCGAACCACTATCCTTACTACCTCCCGCTGCATTCTTGTCAGGACATGAACGGATTAAATGGCCCGATTTACCACATCCAAAGCACTTCATTTTGTCAGTAGTAACAAACACTACATATTCAAAATCGTCCACACGGAAATTTAGCGCCAAGTCCAATTCTGCGTCATCTTTAATAATCATGAAAGCAAATCTCCTAAATGAAACGATATGTTTCAATAAAGGAGATTCACACCTGATCATAATCTTCTTGATCGGCGAAACCAACTTTCCATACCGTGACAGCGCTTGTTTCAAAATATCATCACTGAGAAACGGAGGGATATTCGATATTGTGACTTTTTTAGACGGTAACAACAGCGGTAAAACAGGTGTAAGTATTTCGTCAATGATTATACCTCGCGCAACCACCTCGTTTGCTTTTTCCACCGAGTTCAAAAAAATCACGGTCGCGCCATTCATTCTGGATGCGGAGACAATGTTTAGATGGCCAACAATCTCTCCTACACCCAGACAACAAGCCTCTACACTCGCCACGGTTACTATTTTGACTCCGTGACGGCGTGTGAGGACATCAAGCCCACTCCCAGCCTGAGCTGCCATGCTTCCTAAGAAAGCAGGCAGCACAAACAACCCACAAGATAAATACTAAATCAAATAAACAAACTTAGAAGTAAAAAATAAATACAAATAGAATAGAAATATATAAGGAAAAGACCCAAATACACGCGCTCAAAGCTCGAGCTCTCACACACGCTCCACAAACGCCCACGCATGCGCAGAGAGAGAGAGAGAGAGAGAGAGAGAGAGAGAGGGCGAGAGAGAGAGAGAAAGAGAGAGAGAGGGAGAGGGAAAGAGAAAATAGAGAGAGAAAGAGGGAGAGAGAGAGAGAGAGAGAGAGGGAGAAGAAGAGAGAGGGAGAGAGAGGGAGGGGGAGAGAGAGAGAGAGATAGAGAGGGTGAGAGAGACAGTACTTTGTAGTCTCATACATTATGCAAACCTTTAGCCTGGATTGACTTCAGCGTCAGAACACAGAGGTTTAGGCAAGTGGATGATCTCTGATGTTGTTTTGATGGTGTAGAGTTTAGTCGAGACATGCACACACACACAACTCTCACTCACACACACACACACA
>CM042399.1:17341846-17356846 GCA_023634145.1 Thymallus thymallus
CACGCTACTTGCCACCATCGTTGGCAGAGAGACACAACTGTCTTATCAATGACCTCACTATGCCCGTCCTCGCCGCGGGTGAACCCCGCTCTCTCCTTTGGGAAGGTTTGACGTTGTCAGGGTAACAGAGCAGAGATCTGTTGGCATGACGATGGCCGGCCAGATGACAGAACATGATGTGATGAAAGTTTAATCTGACGTCTGTTAGTTAACTTACAGGAAAGCCCTGCCTGCCAAGATACCCGTCTGGAAATTAAACTAGTTAAAGAATGCAGTTCACCATCTTGTGGAGAGACACACTGGGATAGCAGTTTGGACCAGACACTAATGATCTCAGCACATGATGTTCCATCATTGTTTACTGCTCTATCTGGACAGTTAAATATTGACTGGTTGAATTCTTTACAAGACAGGATGTCCAAACTAGCGATCACCTCTTGAAACAGGTCCAGTGTGTGTGTGTGTGTGTGTGTGTGTGTGTGTGTGTGTGTGTGTGTGTGTGTGTGTGTGTGTGTGTGTGTGTGTGTGTGTGCATGTCATTCACATTCCACTCACACCCCGGTCCCAAGCGTGTGGGAGTGCATGCGTGTGTCTGTTTGTGACAACAAAGTCAAGGTATTGGAGTAGCCATCACAAAGCCCTGACCTCAATCCTATAGAAAATGTGTGGGCAGAACTGAAAAAGCTTGTGCGAGTGTCACGAGTTGGAGGAAAAAGAGACCAAGGCGCGGCGCAATCATAGTTCGACATTTATTATTACGAATTCAAAAAATGACGAACTATCAAACAAAACACAATATGACAAAACGTGACACACTTACTTTCACAGTGACTTGATGAAAATGACCCACACCTAGGATGTGGGATCTACCAACATATGTTGGATCCCTATTTAGAGACAATGCACAGCAGCTGCCTCTAATTAGGGATCCAACACAAAACCCCCACATAGAAAATAAATTATAGATCTGTCAGACTCTGACCATGGCTATATAGAGAAGCAATAGGCTTCTCTATGGCCAGAGCCTGACAGCGAGCAAGGAGGCCTACAAACCTGACTCAGTTACACCAGTTCTGTAAGGAGGAATGGGCCAAAATTCACCCAACGTATTGTGGGAAACTTGTGGAAGGCTACCCGAAACATTTGACCCAAGCTAAACAATTTAAAGGCAATGCTACCAAATACTAATTGAGTGTATGTAAACTTCTGACCCACTGGGAATGTGATGAAAGAAATAAAAGCTGAAATAAATAATTATCTCAACTATTATTCTGACATTTCACATTCTTAAAATAAAGTGGTGATCCTAACTGACCTAAGACAGGGAACTTACGACTTCAACTGTATTTATATATATATTTATTCCACAAATAAACTTTTACCAAGGCACACCTGTTAATTGAAATGCATTCCAGGTGACTACCTCATTTTTATTTTTATTTTTTATTTCACCTTTATTTAACCAGGTAGGTCAGTTGAGAACAAGTTCTCATTTGCAACTGCGACCTGGCCAAGACAAAGCAAAGCAGTGTGACAAATAACAACACAGAGTTACACATTAAACAAACAGTCAAAAACACAATAGAAAAATCTATATACAGAGTGCAAAATGTAGTGCAAAAATGCAGTAAGGTTAGGAGGTAGAACAATAAATAGACTATAGTGGTGACATAAATTACAGAATTATCATTATTAACACAGGAATGAAAAATGTGCAAATTATGATGTGCAAATAGAGATACTGGAGTGCAAGATTAGTGAAAATAAACAAAAATAAATATTGGGATGAGGTAGTAGTGTGGGCTATTTACAGAAGGGCTATATACAGGTGCAGTGATCGATAAGCAGCTTTGACAGCTGATGCTTAAAGTTATTGAGGGAGATAGGAACCTCTAGCTTCAATGATTTTTGCAATTCGTTCCAGTCATTGGCAGCAGCAAACTGGAAGGAATGGCGACCAAAGGAGGTGTTGGCTTTGGGGGTGACCAGTGAGATACACCTGCTGGAGCACATGCTACGGGTGGGTGTTGCTATAGTGACCAGTGAGCTGAGATAGGGCGGGGATTTACCTAATAAAGACTTATAGATGACCTGGAGCCAGTGGGTTTGGCGACGAATATATAATGAAGGCCAGCCAACGAGAGCATACAGGTCGCAGTGGTGGGTAGTGTATGGGGCTTTGGTGACAAAACGGATGGCACTGTGATAGACTACATCCAATTTGCTAAGTAGAGTATTGGAGGCTAGTTTGTAAATGACATCGCCGAAATCAAGGATCGGTAGGATAGTCAGTTTTACAAGGGCATGTTTGGCAGCATGAGTGAAGGAGGCTTTGTTGCGAAATAGGAAGCCAATTCTGGATTTAATTTTGGATTGGAGATGGTTGATGTGAGTCTGGAAGTTGAGTTTATAGTCTAACCAGATGCCTAGGTATTTGTAGGTGTCCACGTATTCTAATTCGGATCCGTCGAGAGTAGTGATGATAGTCCGGTGGGCGGGTGCTGGCAGCGTTCGATAGAAAAGCATGCACTTAGTTTTACTAGCGTTTAAGAGCAGTTGGAGGCCACGGAAGGAGTGTTGTATGGCATTGAAGCTTGATTGAAGGTTAGTAAACACAGTATCCAAAGAGGGGCCAGATGTATACAGAATGGTGTCATCTGCGTAGAGATGGATCAGAGAGTCACCAGCAGCGAGAGCGACATCGTTGATGTATATAGAGAAAAGGGTTGGCCCAAGAATTGAACCCTGTGGCACCCCCATAGAGACTGCCAGAGGATCGGACAATAGGCCCTCCGATTTGACACACTGAACTCTGTCTGCAAAGTAGTTAGCGAACCAGGCAAGGCAGTCACTTGAGAAACCAAGGCTGTTGAGTCTGCCAATAAGAATGCGGTGATTGACAGAGTCGAAAGCCTTGGCCAGGTCGATGAAAACGGCTGCACAGTACTGTCTTTTATCGATGGCGGTTATGATATCGTTCAGTACCTTGAGCGTAGCTGAGGTGCACCCATGACCAGCTCGGAAACCAGATTGCATAGCAGAGAAGGTACGGTGGGATTCGAAGTGGTCAGTTATCTGTTTGTTAACTTGGCTTTCGAAAACTTTAGAAAGGCAGGGCAGGATGGATATTGGTCTATAACAGTTTGGGTCTAGAGTGTCTCCTCCTTTGAATAGGGGGATGACCGCGGCAGCTTTCCAATCTCTAGGGATCTCAGACGATACGAAAGAGAGGTTGAACAGGCTAGTGATAGGTGTTGCAACAATTTTGGCTGATAATTTCAGAAAGAGAGGGTCCAGATTATCTAGCCCAGCAGATTTGTAGGGGTCCAGACTTAGCAGCTCTTTCAGAACATCAGCCGTCTGGATTTGGGTGAAGGAGAAGCGGGGGGGGGGCTTGGGCAAGTAGCTGCTGGGGGTGCAGAGCTGTTGGCCGGGGTATGGGTAGCCAGGTGGAAAGCATGGCCAGCTGTAGCAAAATGCTTATTGAAATTTTCGATAATCGTGGATTTATCGGTGGTAACAGTGTTTCCGAGCCTCAATGCAGTGGGCAACTGGGAGGAGGTGCTCTTATTCTCCATGGACTTTACAGTGTCCCAGAACTTTTTGGAGTTAGTACTACAGGAAGCAAATTTCTGTTTGAAAAAGCTGGCCTTTGCTTTTCTAACTGACTGTGTGTACTTGTTCCTGACTTCCCTGAATAGCTGCATATCGCGGGGGCTATTCGATGCTAATGCAGTGCGCCACAGGATGTTTTTGTGTTGGTCTAGTGCAGTCAAGTCTGGGGTGAACCAAGGGCTATATCTATTCTTAGTTCTACGTTTTTTGAAAGGGGCATGCTTATTTAGGATGGTGAGGAAAGCACTTTTAAAGAACAACCAGGCGTCCTCTACTAACGGGATGAGGTCAATATCCTTCCAGGATACCTGGGCCAGATCGAATAGAAAGGCCTGCTCGCAAAAGTGTTTTAGGGAGCGTTTGACAGTGATAAGGGGTGGTCGTTTGACCGCTGACCCATTGCGAACACAGGCGATGAGGCAGTGATCGCTGAGATCCTGGTTGAAAACAGAGGAGGTGTATTTGGAGGGCAAGTTAGTCAGGATGATATCAATAATGGTACCCATGTTTACAGATTTAGGGTTGTACCTGGTGGGTTCCTTGATAATTTGTGTGAGATTGAGGGCATCTATCTTAGATTGAAGGACGGCCGGGGTGTTAAGCATATCCCAGTTTAAGTCACCTAACAGTACAAACTCTGAAGATAGATGGGGGGCAATCAATTCACATATGGAGTCCAGGGCACAGCTGGGGGCTGAGGGGGGTCTGTAACAGGCGGCAACAGTGAGAGACTTATTTCTGGATAGGTGGATTTTTAAGAGTAGAAGCTCAAACTGTTTGTGCACAGACCTGGACAGTATGACAGAACTCTGCAGGTTATCTCTGCAGTAGATTGCAACTCCGCCACCTTTGGCAGTTCTATCTTGACGGGAAATGTTGTAGTTGGGGATGGAAATTTCTGAATTATTGGTGGCCTTCCTAAGCCAGGATTCAGACACAGCTAGGACATCCGGGTTGGCGGAGTGTGCTAATGCAGTGAATAAATCAAACTTAGGGAGGAGGCTTCTAATGTTAACATGCATGAAACCAAGGCTTTTACGGTTACAGAAATCAACAAATGAGAGCGCCTGGGGAATAGGTGTAGTACTGGGGGTTACAGGACCTGGGTTTACCTCTACATCACCAGAGGAACAGAGGAGTAATAGAATCAGTATTCGACTAAGGGCTTTAAGAACAGGACGTCTAGTACGTTGGGTACATAGAATAAAAGGAGCAGATTTCTGGGCGTGGTGGAAAAGATTCAGGGCATAATTTATAGACAGGGGTATAGTAGGATGTGAGTTCAGTGGAGGTAAACCTAGGCGTTGGGTAATGAAAAGAGAGGTTGCATCTCTGGAGACACCAGTTAAGCCAGGTGAGGTCTCCGCATGTGTGGGGGGAGGGACAAAAGAGCTATCAGAGGCCAGTTGAGCAGGACTGGGGGCTCTACAATGAAATAAAACAATAATAGCTAACCTAAACAACAAAAGACAAGGCATATTGAAATAAGAAAGGGGCAAAAATAAAATAAATAAAATGACAGTTAATTAAGAGGGCTAAGACAACGACGGGTGATGGCGACGAATGGACAAAGAGGGTCAGTTAGAAAAAAGTGATGTACTACACACAGGACCTGAGGCTTGATAGTTAAACAGAAATAAATACCATATAACCAAACAGTCCTGCAGGCATCAGCTATGAAGCTGAGCAATCATAGTATCCGATGAAATAGCAAAGTGGTGAGCCGGGGATCAGTTCAATGGGCACGGCGTTCAGAGTGTTAGCAGGCTGGGCTAGCAGGCTGGGCTAGCAGGCTGGGCTAGCAGGCTGGGCTAGCAGGCCGGAGCTAGCAGGCCGGAGCTAGCAGGCCGGAGCTAGCAGGCCGGAGCTAGCAGATGGATCTTCGGCGACGTCGCAGAGGAGAACCCTGTTGAGACCACGTCGGACAATTACGTCGGCAGACCAGTCACGGTGGCTCGGTGGGGCTCCGTATCGACAGTAGAAGGTCCAGGTGGGTTGACAAGGTACTGGGGCCCGGGAGAGTAGCTAACACACGTCGGCTGTCCGGGAGATGAGCCTAGCTCACGCTAGCATTGGTAGCATGTAAACAATGGAGCTTAGCTATAAACGTCGGTCACTCGAATGCAGCTAGCTAGCTGTGATGAGCCGGTGTGGTGGTCCGGTACTTTCAGTGGAAATCTGGTGAAGTGGAAGGGAACGCAGTCCGATAAGCGCTGGATAGGTAGCGCGCTGAGCAGACTGGCCAATATTGTCCGAACTGAAAGCTGTCTGAGCAGCCAGAGCGGTGGTGAGGACCGCTAGCAGTGGTTAGCGATGGAAGGTTAGCAAGCTAGCTAGCAGGCTAACTTTTGACTGCGGTTCGGTTAAATAATGGAAAAGCACGGATATTTGACCCGATATTTGATCCGTTTCACGATGGGTAAGGTGGCTTGCAGGAGGGGTAAATCGGGAACAAATAAAAATGTATGGAAAGACAAATTACAAACTATTTACACGGGACATGAGACAGGACGAAACAAAAATACGTCTACACTGTTACGCCATCTTGGATTAAGATGAAGCTGGTTGAGAGAATGCCAAGAGTGTGCAAAGCTGTCATCAAGGCAAAGGGTGGCTACTTTGAAGAATCTCAAATATAATATATTTTTTATTTGTTTAACACTTTTTTGGTTACTACATGATTCCATATGTATTATTTCATAGTTTTGATGTCTTCACTATTATTCTACAATGTAGATTCTGGTTAGAGCCAGTTTGCGCTGTCAGTTGAGAACTTGTGAGGTGTCTGTTTCTCAAACTAGACACTCTAATGTACTTGTCCTCTTGCTCAGTTGTGCACCGGGGCCTCCCACTCCTCTTTCTATTCTTGTTAGAGGCAGTTTGCACTGTTCTGTGAAGGGAGTAGTACACAGCGTTGTACAACATCTTCCGTTTCTTGGCAATTTCTCGCATGGAATAGCCTTCATTTCTCAGAACAAGAATAGACTGACGAGCTTCAGAAGAAAGTTATTTGTTTCTGGCCATTTTTAACCTGTAATCGAACCCACAAATGCTGATGCTCCAGATACTCAACTAGTCTTAAGAAGCCCAGTTTTATTGCTTCTTTAATCAGCACAACAGTTTTCAGCTGTGCTAAGATAATTGCAAAAGGTTTTTCTAATGATCAATTAGCCTTTTATAATGATAAACTTGGATTAGCTAACACAACGTGCCATTGGAACACAGGAGTGATGTTTGCTGATAATGGACCTCTTTATGCCTATGTAGATATTCCATAAAAAATCAGCCGTTTCCAGCTACAATATTCATTTACAACATTAACTGTATTTCTGATAAATTTTATGTTATTTTAATGGTAAATGTTTTTGCTTTTCTTTCAAAAAGGCACAAAACTACCATCATACTTCCATTCATTTTTTAAAACCGGTACCAGTGTTGTGCCGAACACCCCCCCCCCCCCCCCCCCACACACACCCTACATGCATACACTAAATTCTTAATTGCTGCGACTTGCTTGCCAGTTGAGATTTCTGCTCTTCACTCCTTTGTCAGTTTAGACTACATTTCACTGATCTTAATAGCAAAAAGTATTTTTTATTTGTGGTGTCCATCCGTAGCGGTTGTAGCTTCTATGGCGCCTTGGGCGAACCCACCCCTTCAGCGTCCGCGCCCGCCCGCTGCCCCCGCCCACACAGGACACTCCCGGCAAGATGCCGCCCTGGGTGGCTGTCCATGTCGCCCGTACCTAAATCCGCTACTGCAAGTACACTTTAACAAATACTAGTTGAATAAGACATGGGAGAGATTAATTTTGGCAGAGAATTATTTATAGACCAATACACTTGAAACAAATAGCCAAACGAAGACGCGAAGGGTGAGATGGGGGGGAATTCTGGCAGGGGGAGATTTTCGGCACAACACCGGTTACCTCCAGACTATCCCTGTGACACTTGTGGGGGTGGTAGAGCAAAACGGAGAATACCATCGTGTTCGTGACAGTCTCAAAATGTCATAAGAGTTTGTAGGTCAAACCATTCAGACCCTACATACCTTTTCGTGAGAAGACTGATTTTCGGGATGTCTCATGGTCTGACAAACACCTCTCTAGCTCTGCCACCTTTCACCGCAGATGCGGAAGGGCGACACTGTTTTTTATTTTTTTTATTTAACCTTTATTTAACTAAGCAAGTCAGTTAAGAACAAATTTTTACTTACAATGACGGCATACCTGCAGGGTCAGCTCCTGGAGCAAATTAGGGTTAAGTGCCTTGCTCAAGGACACATCGACGGGTTTTTCACCTTGTCGGCTCCGGTATTCTAACCAGCGACCTTTCGGTTACTGGCCCACAGCTATAATACTGGCGGATGCGGTCTGAGTTGGCAGATTACATTTAAACAGACACTTTCTCCACTTTCTTTCTCTTGTAGTGCAGTGGATCATGTTGTTCTTCATCCAACAGAGCTGATGGCCAGTAGCGTTCTAGTCACAGAGAGACAGAGATAGTTGTCTTCTGTAGCTCCTTTGGTAAAGCATGGCGCTTGGCATATATTATTATATGCCAATATTAAATGGCATATATTATTATTATTATTATTATTATTATTATATTATTGTTATTATTATTATTTGTATTATTATTATATTTAGATAAGTAGCTGAAATGCAGTGTGTGTCTGTTTGTATTGAGTGTTTATGGAGCTTTGCTGCAGGCCTTTCATCCCAGTGATCTAATGTCAGTACAGATGCAACAGTCAAGCTGAGGGCTTCAGGGCTTACTTTGACCATGCAGAGTTCTCAACTCATTCTTTTCTCTCCTCTCATCCCGATTCTTTCATTCAGGAGATACGGATCCTGTTGATGAACAATTAGGTCCAGACATCCTCTGTGATCAGACAAATCCAGTTACTGTAAAAACACAATACCTGGAATGAATTATTTTAGTTCAATTCATTTGATTATTCTTGAATCTAACTAAATTAACTCCCAATAGCTTAGGCTATATAATTGTTTTATCTATTGCTATCTTGGTAATTGCAGCCATTGAGGAAAATTACAGAGGAAAGGAATGTGGGGGTTCAATATAATACTATTGTGTAATATTATGGTCTACTCCAGGTTTTACCCCAATGGGTACATATTTTTTCTTATAGTTGAACATAGTTGTTTTTTTTAAACAGAAATGATTAATATATCTAAGTATTTATCTTATAGCCTGCATAAACCATCTTATAGCCTAGAGGGGGCGCGTGCGCAATCTCAGAGCACTCGCGGGTGTTCGTTGGTGACCTTTTGTTTTTAGGCACAGTCAGGAACGAAAAAGCTAAAGAGTTAACAACAACGGAGTCGGTTGGTAGCGTACTACCGAAAATACGGTATGCTCTGACTATCTGTCTGTATAGTCTTCAAGGGTCTTCACACACAGCTACACACACACACTCACGCGCGCAGTAGCCTACTTCCAAATCGTGCGGTCTCACACTCGCATACTCTCTGCTAGCCAGACAGATACAGAAGCAATGGGAGACAATTACTGAGGCAACTACGGAGAGATACACACTGAGACCGATTATGGCTGTGGACGGTAAGAGCGCTGCTTCATTCATGAAACGACTCATTTGAAACATTCGTCTACCTTTTCTAAAACATAGATAAGGGTATTTGTAATAGGCTGTGTATATTTGTATTAAGCATGAGGTAAAATCAATAGGGGCTTCTTTCCTTCCCAGATCGGTTGTTTGCTCAGCTTATTAGGGTGCATATATTAAGATGTCAATAAACTGGGGGACTTGAGAGATATCCTTAGTTCTTTGTCTATTTTGCGTAAAGGTCAACATCCATATAGGAGAAATAACGCGGTACATTGTCTTTCACAGTTCCCCTCAGAGCAATGTTCTGATTTCTCATGTTAACATTTCTAGGAAGTTTGAATTGGTATATCAGTAATTGGTCACTGTTTGTCCACTTGGTGAGAATTGTGTCAGTAGCCTCAGTCCATTAACTTATCTTTCATAAGGAGCTTTACTGTGTCCTATTGGGTTTTCATGGGTGAACTTCACATCGCTGTCGCGGTGTCCAGAATATCATATCCAGATTCGTATTTAGGAGATGTGGCATTTTTCTATTTAACACAGTGTTAATGGTTTCAGTAATTGATTCGTTAGCCCACAGCCCACTCAAGATACACGATGTCCGTCCATCTGTCTTCGTGAGAAGCGCATGACCCTTGTCTGTAGAGCGGGTTTCATTGTGGTGCTGAAAGGAAAGCAGAGGTGATTTCGCAGCGGTTTAACTGTTCACAGTGGTCCTCAAACGGGATGGATGTGTAGTGGATAAATTCATTTGTTCCATTCCTAAAGTTTTGGTTCAGAATTTATTTGGCAGCATATGATCTGCTTCATTGTACAGCCAATGGTAACATATAGCCTATCCTAATACATCATTACTTGATTATAACTTTAGGTTTCTTTGGGATTCATTGAAATAAGTAGCATATCTAGCACTACATCATTTGGTTTGATTTAATTCTTGCTGAGATTAGACACTGAGAGTGTGATTGTTCTCTCCTCACTATACTGTTGGTGGGACAGTAACCTACTAGCCACTCCTAGCTAAATGAGTAATCACAGGAGTAATCAGTTAGTCAGAGAGCCTTCTTCCCTCCAGGACAGTGCAGTGTGAGGTCCGTCTCTCCCTTTCTGTTCCTGCCTGCTGGAGCAGGTTAGCACTTCATTAACATGACTGCAGGTAGAGGTAGGCTGAAGCACAGAGACATATTGTCCTATCTATAATTAATCTGCAGTTTACTTAAGCATCATTAATTTTGCACTGCTGCAGACCCTAGCACCATGGCATTACTTTGTGTGTGTGTGTGTGTGTGTGTGTGTGTGTGTGTGTGTGTGTGTGTGTGTCTGCCCATGTATCTTTAATGAGTTTGGGTAGTATTGGTATATGAAGGCTTTGCCAGACCAGGTTGGCAAATCTAGTCCTGCGGACTCAGAACCCACCGTGTCTGTTGGTTGTCTTTCTGTGAGTCACTTCATTGATCCATGTCACTGATTGGCTCAGAGAGTGCTCACCTAATGTCTATGTCTGAATTAGAATTAAACACTGTTGTCTTCCTTTTGTGTATTTATTTGATATCCGCCCTGGTTAAAATTGGATATCAGGTTGGTGAGATCTGATATCTTCATCCAACAGAGATGATGGCCAGTAGTTCTAGTCACAGAGAGACAGAGATAGTTGTCTTCTGTAGCTCCTTTGTTAAAGCATGGCGCTATTAAATGGCATATATTATTATATCTGTTCGTATCGTCACGTCTCATAGGAGCAACAATACAAATCTTGACACAATTTTCTCCATTGAACATTTCTCCCGACTGATTGCCCCCGTGTGAACAGCAGCTCACGGTGTGTATAAAGAAGGCCCTTATCAGAGAGAGCAGCAAGGCTGTGCTTAGAAGCACCTCCTCCCCTATTTCACACTACAAACAGGATGGGTAAGCCCAGCAGGAAAGAGGGTGTGTGTTCACACGCACGCACACACACAAACACACAAACACACACACACACACACACACACACACACACACACACACACACACACACACACACACACACACACACACACACACACACACACACACACACACACACACACACACACACACACACACACACACACAAACTCATTTTTCAACCACTCCACAGATTTCATGTTAACAAACTATAGTTTTGGCAAGTCGGTTAGGACATCTACTTTGTGCATGACAAGTAATTCTTCCAACAATTGTTTACAGACTGATTATTTCACTATATCACAATTCCAGTGGGTCAGAAGTTTACATACACAGTTGACAGTGCCTTTAAACAGCTTGAAAAATTCCAGAAAATTATGTCATGGTTTTAGAAGCATCTGATAGGCTAATTAACATCATTTGAGTCAGGTGTACAAGTGGATGTATTTCAAGGCATACCTTCAAACTCAGTGCCTTTTTGCTCGACATCATGGGAAAATCTAAAGAAATCAGCAAAGACCTCAGAAAAATAATGGTAGACCTTTACAAGTCTGGTTCATCCTTGGGAGCAATTTCCAAACGCCTGAAGATACCACGTTCATCTGTGCAAACAATAGTACGCAAGTATAAACACCATGGGACCACGCAGCCATCATACCGCTCTGGAAGGAGACGCATTCTGTCTCCTAGAGATGAACGTACTTTGGTGCGAAAAGTGCAAATCAATCCCAGAACAACATCAAAGGACCTTGTGAAGATGCTGGAGGAAACAGGTACAAAAGTATCTATAGCCACAGTAAAACGAGTCCTATATCGACATAATCTGAAGAAGCCACTGCTCCAAAACCGCCATAAAAAAGCCAGACTACGGTTTGCAACTGCACAATGATTGTATTTTCTGGAGAAATGTCCTCTGGTCTGATGAAACAAAAATAGAACTGTTTGGCCATAATGACCATCGTTATGTTTGGAGGAAAAAGGGGGACGCTTGCAAGCCGAAGAACACCATCCCTACCGTGAAGCACAGGGGTGGCAACATCATGTTGTGGGGGTGCTTTGCTGCAGGAGCGGCTGGTGCACTTCACAAAATAGATGGCATCATGAGGAAGGAAAATGATGTGGATATATTGAAGCAACATCTCAAGACATCAGTCAGGAAGTTAAAGCTTGGTCGCAAATGGGTCGTCCAAATGCACAATGACCCCAAGCATACCTCCAAAGCTGTGACAAAATGGCTTAAGGACAACAAAGTCAATGTATTGGGGTGGCCATCACAAAGCCCTGACCTCAACCCTATAGAACATTTCTGAGCAGAACTGAAAAAGCATTTGCGAGCAAGGAGGCCTAGAAACCTAACTCAGTTACACCAGTTCTGTCAGGAGGAATGGGACAAAATTCATCCAACTTATTGTGGGAAACTTGTGGAAGGCTACTCAAAACATTTGACCCAAGTTAAACAATTTAAAGGCAATGCTACCAAATACTAATTGAGTGTATGTAAACTTCTGACCCACTGGGAATGTGATGAAAGAAATAAAAGCTGAAATAAATAATTCTCTCTACTATTATTCTGACATTTCACATTCTTAAAATGAAGTGGTGATCTGAATTGACATAATTTTTACTAGGATTAAATGTCAGGAATTGTGAAAAACTGAGTTTAAATGTATTTGGCTAAGGTGTATGTAAACTTCCGACTTCAACTGTATATACTGTATATATAAAAAATATATATAATTCTGTGTCTGTGGGTTGGTGGACTGACTCCTGGAGAGGTTGTGTCCAGGGTTGTGGTCAATTCCATTTCAATTCAGTCCAAACAGGAGATGAATTGGACAGTTATTACAACTGACCCTGGTTGTACAACTCTACACTAATATTTTACAGTTCTCTGAATTAGCTATTATAATAACCAACCCACGTATTGTTAGCCTCTGATTGAAAGTGTGTGTTTATCCCATAGACATAACAACCTGTAGGTAGTTATGGCACTGGCGCCATCCATATATTCCTTTGGAAACCTTTGGCGCATGAAGCTGGAAGTATTTGATTTTGAAGCGTGCCGTATTGCTGAATGGGGCTGGGTGGCACCAAAAAAACACCAAGGATCATGGGTAAAGTGACCGTAACTAGCAAAGGATCATGGTCGATGTAGTTGTTTTCATCCTGGCTGAAATAGTCAACCCAACACTGCTTCATGACATCGGCGTCAATAACGGTAACCCCATAGACATTGGTCAGCCCCTCCATCTCCACTTGACAGGCGTGCTCTCAACCCTTTAGGTGCATGCGCAAATAGCGTGCACGAGGTCATGAGTCTCCTCATAGCCTGCCGGCCCGGGATTGGTCTGTGTCAGCACGTGGTCCTGTGTGACGGTTATGGATCACAATTTCATTAAATATCTCGATGTGTAGAGAACTGTAAAATAATTCACTTTGGGGATCAAATTTGATAATAATGAACATATTTTAGAGCCACTTTTTCTCCTCAACCTCGAGCTTGTCTCAACGCTGTAACTCCCCAACCGGCTCGGGAGACGACGATTGAGTTATGCGTCCTCCAAAAAAGAAGCAGATGTTATAAAACGCCAAACCGCGCTTCTTAACACCCACCCACTAAACCCGGAAGCCAGATGCACCAATGTGTCGGAGGAAACACTGTTCACCTGACGACCGAGGTCAGCTTGCAGGCGCCCAGCCCGCCACAATGAGCCAAGTAAAGCCCCCCTGGCCAAACCCCTTCCCTAACCCTGACGACGCCGCTGGGCCAATTGTGCACCGCCCTATGGAACTCCCGATCACGGCAGGTTGTGATACAGCCCAGGATCAAACCCAGGTCTGTAGTGACACCACCTCTAGCACTGCAATGCAGTGCCTTAGACCGCTGTGCCACTTGGGAGGCCCTTACATAGGCTTTCTAGGGAAGATCAGGGCTTTTGGCCCCACTAGGTTTCTACGCAGGAGCCGACCAGCAAAGCTCATGAGCTCATGCAGTGCCTTAAACCACTGCACCACTTTAAGTGTGACGTAGCCTATTTAGAACAAGTTGCCTTATCAATAATGAAATTAATCTTGCTTATTGACAATATTTGGCATGTACATGCTCAGCCATAATGCAATCTACAGTAGGCCTGCCTCCTATATCAGTGTGAATGCTATTGAAGCCATGCAATTACTTTGAACAATGTGGACTGCAAATGGGTTCAAGTTAACCTATTCAGCAAAGATGGAATAGGTCTACATTTTGTTATTTCGTTTCTGTAAGCAATTTAACTGTAATAGACTAAAATTGGAATTGGAGTTGACTCCTAGGCAACACATAAAAGACGTAAATACACAACCTAAAGCAACCACATATTTTGCCATGGAGCACGTTCTGATTGGCCAGTGAGGGGCCAAGCCTCCACACACCCACAACTTGTTAATTCATCAAAACTCAGCCATTTCCGCCAATACCAGCAAGTGCGCAGATAATTGTGATAGTGAAAATAGCAAAAATATTTTGGGTAACAGACATATAGATCAAAATGTACAATGTGGACCCAGAGGATATCACTTGAAAGTATTAATTAAAACGCTTGTTTCCAAAGTGGTCCTCGATGGTAAAAACAATAACACATGTAAAGATTAAAAGACAAAAACAAAATGACAAACAACCATAAATACATTAATTTATATTAACATCCTAAAAAGTGGTGCTATTCACTGCACTTTTCCCTGACCTTAAAAATCAACTATATTAATTTCACATTATAACAATCTACAGTATTCATTGCACATCCTACCTATCATTCAAATAAATACACCTTACCAGCAGTAGGGGGCACTAGGGGCAGTGGAGGGGTTTCTCTTACTTAGACAACGTTGTCC
>CM042399.1:17373452-17450952 GCA_023634145.1 Thymallus thymallus
CTCGGTCACATAAGGCTACTCTGCCTTCTGTTTGTGTGTGTGTGTTAGTGTGTGTATTATTGTGTGTGTGTGTTTGTGCCGAGGGGTAGTGGGGTAACAAACCCTTTAGGACCAACAACACACACACACGCACGCACACACAAAACCACACGTAACTACGCACACACACACACACACATAGTAGGTCAGTGTGTAGTGGTCTGAGCTTGAGGATAGTCAATAAAGTATCGAGTGGTGGATGATTCAGTTCATCGCTCTGAGGCTTTTATGAGGTCACAGAAGGGGAGAACGTATCGATCGACACACTACATGTGACCATTACAATGAACTGTAGTCCACTCCACTTGCATCACTGCAAGCTAGTGTGCCAATGGACCTTAACTGTCCATGCAAGCAACAGTTCTTCCTCCCGCTTACAT
This sequence comes from Thymallus thymallus, assembly GCA_023634145.1. Taxonomy (NCBI): domain Eukaryota; kingdom Metazoa; phylum Chordata; class Actinopteri; order Salmoniformes; family Salmonidae; genus Thymallus; species Thymallus thymallus. The sequence goes on from CM042399.1 coordinate 17,373,872, forward strand.
TAAAACGAATATTGAGAATCAACTAAATCCTATGGAGACTTGGGGTTTGTAGTTGAAGCTGATGATCAGACCAAGGAGCACACTGGTTTCCTCAGCCCACCTACCGCCCTGCAAGACTACTCTGCAGGCCATCGCTGAAGGTACTCATTTTTAGTGTGTCAGTGTGTGTGTGTTTAGACTGTAGCCAGTACACTCTTAGAAAAAAGGGTTCCAAAAGGGTTCTGCGGCTGTCCCCATAAGATAACCTTTTTTGGATCGAGGTAGAAACCTTTTCGGTTTCACGTAGAACTATTTTGGGTTCCATGTAGAACCCTCTGTGGAAAGGATTTAATGTGGAACCCAAAAGGGTTCCATCTGGAACCAAAAGGGTTCTACCTGGAACCTAAAGGGGTTCTTGAAAGGGTGATCCTAGCCGAAGAACCCTTTTTGGTTCTAGATACCACCTTTTTTTCTAAGCGTGTAGGCCTGTCAGAGGTGTCAGTGTTTACTCAGTAACATCGAGGCAGACATTAATCCATCCAGACAGCCTTTCTCCCAGTCACCGGAGAAAATAAACAAGTATATAAAATGTACAAAGGAAATTTTGTCTGAGCTGGGATATTATGCACTTCTGTTTGTTTAAAAAAAAGAAAAATCCATCTCACCATGAATTCTATCTCAAAGGATTACAGTGATTCTCCAGGGGAACTTGGGCATACTCTTAAGACATTTTATCTCATGAATTATGCATGTATTATTTAGAATATGCATATGTGATTAGGTGTCTGGGGAGATGGCGGGGCTGGACAATTCCCTGATATATCTTAGGCCTACTTATAGTTAAGATACACTGTATGCTTCTTCAAAGTTTGGAATTGCAGTTGATTACTATAGCGCTTCCCTTGGGCCAACCATTGTAAATTCCAGATCTCTATGGCAAGACGCATCATTCACCCAAGTTTCATCAAAATTGGTCTAGTGCTGTCTGAGATATTGCATGTTACTAACTAATTTACACGCATACTAACGTACGTGCGGACGGAGACAGATCCATAGTCCTCATTTGGATTTCATCGTGGATGAACATGGCTGATATAATCTAGAAAGTTAAAGTTTCTGTCGAAACTTTGTATGCTTGGTTCGATGGAAGGATGGATAAACATTGGATGAATTGAGGGATGAAAGAAGGTAGCTATGATGAACAGATGGACAGATTGAATCAGACATCTAATAATGCAACACAGCCCTGTCTGGCTGTTGTCTATGCGAAATATGACATTATTTAATAATTCAAAGTCATACAGGCAACAGACAACTGTCCTTTTAGGTAAGAGTTTTCTTTGATATTTGAAGGTAATTTGATCCTTTTGATGGTTTATTTTCCTATTGAATGGGTGTCTTTGATTCTATGAGTTGTGGTGTTCTCATTGATACACTACATGACCAAAATGTATGTGGACATGTGGACATCTAATTCCAAGATCATGGGCATTAATATGGAGTTGGTCCCCACTTTGCTGCTATAACAGCCTCCACTCTTCTGGGAAGCCTTTCCACTAGATGTTGGAACATTGCTGTGGGGACTTGTTTCCATTCAGCCTCAAGAGCATTAGTGAGGTCGGAAGCTGATGTTTGGCGATTAGGCCTGGCTCGCAGTCGGTATTCAAATTAATCCCAAAGGTGTTCGTTGGGGTTGAGGTCAGGGCTCTGTGCAGTTCTTCCACACCGATCACAACAATCCATTTCTGTATGGATGTCACTTTGTGCACGGGGGCATTGTCATGCTGAAACAGGAAAGGGCCTTCCCCAAACTGTTGCCACAAAGTTGGAAGCACAGAATCATCTAGAATATCTTTGTATGCTGCAGCTTTAAGATTTCCCTTCACTGGAGCTAAGGGGCCTAGCCTGAATCATGAAAAACAGCCCCAAACCATTATTCCTCCTCTACCAAACTTTACAGTTGGCACTATGCATTGGTGCAGGTAGCGTTTTCCTGACATCCGCCAAACCCAGATTTGTCCATCTGACTGACAGATGGTGGAGCGTGATTCATCACTCCAGAGAACCCTGCTCCAGAGTCCAATGGCCGCAAGCTTTACACCACTCCAGCCAACGCCGTCCCGCTCTGTAAGATTCTGTGGCCATTGTTGCTCCTAAATGTTTTCACTTCACAATAACAGGATGTAGTGATTCCCTGTACTGTACTATAAAGTACTATACTGTACTGTACTATACTATACTATACTATACTATACTATACTGTACTGTACTATACTGTACTACACTATAATGTACTGTATTATACTGTACTACACTATACTGTACTGTATTATACTGTACTACACTATACTGTACTACATTATACTGTACTATACTGTACTATACTATACTATAATTTACTGTACTGTACTTTACTGTACTACACTATATTATAATATACTGTACTATACTGTACTGTACTGTACTATGCTATACTATACTATACTAAACTATACTATAAAGTACTATATTGTGCATACTGTATTATACTATACTGTACTACACTATAATATACTGTTCTATGCTATACTGTACTAATATGAACTTTACTGTCCTATACTATACTGTACTGTACTGTACTATACTGTACTACACTATACTGTACTGTACTGTACTATACTCTGCTATACTATACTGTACTATACTATACTGTTCTAATACGTACTTTACTGTCCTATACTGTACTGTACTATACTGTACTATACTATACTGTACTACACTATACCATACTGTACTATACTGTACTGTACTATACAGTACTAATATGTACTATAGTGTCCTATACTATGCTATGCTATATTGTACTGTACTATGCTATGCTGTACTTTACTATACTGTGCTATACTATACTGTACTATACTCTACTGTACTATACTGTGCTATACTATACTATACTATACTGTACTGTACTGCACTTTACTGTACAACACTATACTAGAATATGCTGTGCTATACTATACTAAACTGTACTATACTGTAATATACTGTACAATACTGTATTATACTATACTGTACTACACTATACTATACTGTGCTATACTATACTGTACTAATATGTACTTTACTGTCCTATACTATACTGCACTGTACTATACTATACTATACTGTACTATACTGTACTACACTACACTATACTGTATTATACTGTACTATACTATACTGTACTAATATGTACTATACTATACTGTACTGTACTATACTGTCCTATACAGTCCTTTACCTTATTGTACTATACTGTACTATATGATACTGTACTATGCTGTACTTTACTATACTGTACAATACTATACTGTACTATACAGTACCATACTCTACTGTACTATACTCTACTGTACTATGCTGTACTATACTGTACTGTACTCTACTGCAGGGTATCCCAAATTAAACAACCCCAACTGCCTGGACTCACATTGGACAGCATGGTAGAGACAGACAGAAGGTCTCTGTACTGTGTGAGTGGTTCATGTTGTAAGGTTAGCACTTGCTTTCTAAATGAAATTCAGAAAAGGTAGAACTAAAGGGTAAGTAGGTGAAGGATAAGATTCCATGTTTTCAGCTCAATCTTTGATTCTATTCTGAAATGAAAAGGTGCAAATGTGGCGTTAAGGTCACATGGTTGTGATTGGTTACTGATATTACTCTCAAACATCAATACTTATCATCTTCCCCTCCCTCACAACCCTCTCCTCCGTTGACATTCCTTCCGGGCGGTCGAGAGTTATCGTCTGTCAGTGACATTCAATTTGTTTCTGCACATCGTCTTACAAGAGCTGCAAGCAGCACCCAACACCACTTCTCCCTCTACCACTCCAACCCTTCCTCTCTTTTATCCCTCTACCACTCCAACCCTTCCTCTCTTGTATCCCTCTACCACTTCACCCTTCCTCTCTTTCATCCCTCTACCACTTCATCCTTCCTCTCAGCCCTCTCTATTCATCTCTCCCTCCATCATGTCGTCCCTCTCTAGTCATCTCTCCCTCCATCATGTCGTCCCTCTCTAGTCATCTCTCCCTCCATCATGTCAGCCCTCTCTAGTCATCTCTCCCTCCATCATGTCAGCCCTCTCTATTCATCTCTCCCTCCATCATGTCAGCCCTCTCTATTCATCTCTCCCTCCATCATGTCAGCCCTCTCTAGTCATCTCTCCCTCCATCATGTCAGCCCTCTCTATTCATCTCTCCCTCCATCATGTCGTCCCTCTCTAGTCATCTCTCCCTCCATCATGTCAGCCCTCTCTATTCATCTCTCCCTCCATTATGTCATCCCTCTCTAGTCATCTCTCCCTCCATCACGTCAGCCCTCTCTAGTCATCTCTCCCCCATCATGTCATCCCTCTCTAGTCATCTCTCCCTCCATCATGTCAGCCCTCTCTAGTCATCTCTCCCTCCATCATGTCAGCCCTCTCTAGTCATCTCTCCCTCCATCATGTCAGCCCTCTCTAGTAATCTCACTCTCCATCCTCCCATGTTATCATACCAGGAAGAAGAGAAACTGACAGCCTGAGGGGTTTCTATGACAATCAGAGGGGAAAGAGCTAGTCAGTCCTGGATATAACAGAAGGGAGAGGAGAGGAGAGGAGAGGAGAGGAGAGGAGAGGAGAGGAGAGGAGAGTGTATTTGTGTGTTTAATCAATAGTTCTGTTCCTCCCTACAGTCACATTATACATTTATATGGGGCTTGTATAAATCTGGGACAGCTGGGACAGTGGGTCTCACTGGAAATACAAGTCCTGTCCTCCTAACACTGTGCCCCCAGGTCTTTTGGACACAGAGTGCCTGGAGGGACTGAGGGGTAAGGTCAAGGTCTGGCATTTTAGTCATTGACCTTAAACACTCCCCTTTCCCCTTCTCTAGAGTACAGATGGGCGATTATTTCACTGTGTCTGAGAGCTACAGTGCTCCTAGTGATTGTGGCTTGTACAGGAAGGCCACATGGTCAGAGAGTTGTTGTTGTGTTGTTGTCCTCTGTCTGTTTGACCCTGTCTCTCTCTCTCTCTCTCTCTCTCTCTCTCTCTCTCTCTCTCTCTCTCTCTCTCTCTCTCTCTCTCTCTCTCTGTCTCTCTGTCTCTCTCTCTCTCTCTCGCATCATGTTGTGACTGCCATTGTTTACTCCTTGTGTGTCCTGCCTGTATGTGTATGTCCTCCAACTGATTGGCTGTGAGTGGTAGTGTGTCCTCCAAGGACACTGATTGGCTGTGAGTGGTAGTGTGTCCTCCAAGGACACTGATTGGCTGTGAGTGGTAGCTTCAGCTGGAGCCCTCCGCAACAATGTCTCCTGTCGGCGTGGATAATGGAGAGAGATGCATCATGGGAAAAGCCCCTGGGAGTTTTAAGAGAGGGTATTATTTATATATTTTTAGAGTTCCCTTCTTGCCTCCCCTGCTCTGCTCTGGGAGATGAACTAATTTCATGGCTCATTCCTGGGGTTAAGGATAGGTCCCATAGAGAGGGATGGCAGTAAATACCTTGATCCTATTCCATGAACACATCCACTGAGGTACATCATTTGGACCGTACAGGTAGATTTAGACCTAGAGATAATTAGTAATGTATACTCTACTGTCCATTCCATATTTAGCATTGTATATTTGATGTGTTACAGAAAGTGTAACATTTTCGCTCTCAGGTTATGTGGGCAAAATGTGGTAGTGGAGGGTTATTTTCTCCAGAAATGATCATCATATGAATGAAAATGTTTCACAATAAATAGGAACATTATCTTGGTATTGAAAGAAGACGCTTTGGGGGGAAATTGCTATGTAAGTTCAGGGAGCTGAAATTCACCATGTAGAGTGTCTACAGTACGGTGTCGAAAACGTCTCGCTTCAGTCAAATCATCATACTTAGTGATGAGTACAGACAAGGTTTAAAAGCAACTCAAAACTTTTTGAAAAAGTCCCTACATAGCATAACTACTCATGGACCAAATTAGAATGTCCTATTTTGGGGCAAATTATTAATGTCCAAAAGTGCTAGGGTAATCTACCGTGGGATTTGGATTGGAACGACCTTCCAGAGTACATAATAGCTAATTGCCTTTTCAAAAGGGGAATACCTTGGAGATTTCAGAACCTTTCACTGTGATATGGTGCATGGTGAGGAGGAGTTGTCTCTGTCTCTCTTTTTCCCCTCTCTGTGGGCTTTGCCCTTGACTCTCTCACCGTTCGCCAATGATACATACAGTATGTCTGATGTGTCTATGTGGTTAATGCTCTGCAGTGGACATCAAAGGTCACTCAAACCTCCTTCTCTGGATAGAAGACTGGAATTCAAACATCTTTAACTTTCCTCCGTTCCTATTTCTACACTCTCTGTCCTTCATTGTGCCCTCTACCTCCATTCATGCGTTCATCCTCCTCTCCTCTCCTCTCCTCTCCTCTCCTCTCCTCTCCTCTCCTCTCCTCTCCTCTCCTCTCCTCTCCTCTCCTCTCCTCTCCTCTCCTCTCCTCTCCTCTCCTCTCCTCTCCTCTCCTCTCCTCTCCTCTCCTCTCCTCTCTTCTCCTTTCCTCTTCTCTCCTCCATCCCTTTCCTCCCTCTCATACTCTCTCCTCCATCCCTCCCTCCTCTAGGTGATCAAGTCCTTCTGTCATTATTGAGAAGCACTTAATACAACATCAATTACTGAGAAGGTCGAGAGGGGACAGCTGGCCTGGCTGCAATCTAATCAAATATGTACATACAGTGCCTTTAGAAAGTATTCATACCCCTTGACTTATTCCACATGTTTCTCACCCATCTACATACAATACCCCATAATGACAAAGTGAAATCATGTTTTAGATTCATTTTTCTGCAAATGTATTGAAAATGCAAACCAGTATTCATACCCCTGAGTCAATACTTTGTAGAAGCACCTTTGGTAGCGATTACAGCTGTGAGTCTTTCTGGGTAAGTCTCTAAGAGCTTTCCACACCTGGATTGTGCAACATTTTCCCATTTTTCTTTAAAAAACTCTTCAAGCTCTGTCAAATTGGTTCATTGCTAGACAACCATTTTCAGGTCTTGCCATAGATTTTCAAGTAGATTTAAGTCAAATTTCTATTTCGGCCACTCAGGAATATCCAATGTCATTTTAGTAAGCAACTTAAGTATATTTGGATTTGTGTTTTAGGTTATTGTCCTGCTGAAAGGTGAATTCATCTCTCAGTGTCTGGTGGAAAGCAGACTTAATGATTACAAGCATACCCATAACATGAGGCAGCCACCAATATGCTTGAAAATATGGAGAGTGGTACTCAGTAATGTGTTGTATTGGATTTGTCCCAAACATAACCCTTTGTATTCAGGACAAAACGTTAAAACAATTTTTTTTTAGCAGTATTACTTTAATACATTGTTGCAAACAGGATGCATGTTTTGGAATATTTGTATTCTGTATTTTCACTGTCAATTAGGTTAGTATTGTGGAGTAACTACAATGTTGTTGATCCATTCTCAGTTTTCTCCTATCACAGCCATTAAAAACTGTAACTGTTTTAAAGTCACTATTGGCCTAATTGTAAAATCCCTGAACTATTTTCTTCCTCTCTGGAAAGTGAGTTAGGAAGGACGCCTGTATCTTTGTAATGACTGGGTGTATTGATACACCATCCAAAGTGTAATTAATACCTTCAACCATGCTCAAAGAAATATTAAACGTCAGCTTTTTGTTTTGTTTTGTTTTACCCATCTACCAATAGGTGCCCTTCTTTGCCATTTGAAAACCTTCCTGGTCTTTGTTATTGAATCTGTGTTTGAAATGCACTGCTCGACTGAGGGACCTTACAGATAATTGTATGCGTTGGGATACCGAGATGAGGTGGTCATAACAAAATAATCTTAAACAATATTATTGCACACAGAGTGAGTCCATGCAACTTATTATATGACTTGTTAAGCAAATTTTTACTCCTGAACTTATTTAGTCTTGCTTTAACAAAGACATTTCAGCTTTTAGCCTATCAGAAGCTTCTAAAGCCATGACATAATTTTCTGGAAATTTCCAAGCTGTTTAAAGGCACAGTCAACTTAGTGTATGTAAACTTCTGACCCACTGGAATTGTGATATAGTGAATTATAAGTGAAATAATCTGTCTGTAAACAATTGTTGGAGGAATTAGTTGTGTCATGCACAAAGTAGATGTCCTAACCAACTTGCCAAAACTATAGTTTGTTAACATGAAATCTGTGGAGTGGTTGAAAAATGAGTTTTAAAGACTTCAACCTAAGTGTATGTAAACTTCCAACTTCAACTGTATATCCTGTACAGTGGATCCCTGGCCATGAGGTTAACTCTTATTATAAACTAGGTGGTTCGATCCCTGAATGCTGATTGGCTGACAGCTGTGGTATATCAGACCGTATATCATGGGTATGACAAAACATTAATTTTTACTGCTCTAATTTCGTTGGTAACCAGTTTCTAATCATGATATACGGCCCCTCTGGGGTTTGTGGTATATGGCCAATATACCACAGCTAAGGGCTGTGTCCAGGCACTTCACGTTGTGTTGTGCATAAGAACAGCCCTTAGCCGTGGTATATTGGCCATATACCACACCTCCTCTGGCCTTATTGCTTAATTATCCCTGTACAGAGGCCAGTCTGGTGTATTATGACCTCTGTGAAAGGGAGGGGCTTATGGGAGCACTTTACATAGAAGGCTTTAAACGTGACTAAAAGATATTGGTTATATGGGTGGTGCTCGTAAGCTTTATCCAAAACTGATTTTAAAACACTAAAATATTTAGACACTTTTTTCTGCCTTCTTTTATTTTCTGGACAGTACTCAATGAGTGAGTCCAACATTAGGCAATCTTCTCAACTACTTTTCTCTTTCCTCAGTTATTCACAAAATCACTCCTTCTTCCTCCCCCTCTCTGTGTCTCTCTACTCCCCCTCTCTGCGTCTCTCTACTCCCCCTGCTCTCTGCGTCTCTCTACTCCCCCTCTCTGCATCTCTTTACTCCCCCTCTCTGCGTCTCTCTACTCCCCCTCTCTGCGTCTCTCTACTCCCCCTCTCTGCATCTCTCTGCGTCTCTACTCCACTCTCTCCATCTTTCTCTCTCTCTTCGCCCCATAAACCAGTTTCCAGGTCATACACTGACATAGCACTCTCCGCTCCCCTCCTTCCTCCTCTCCACCCCCCAACCCCCCCCCCCCCCCCCTGACAAGTTGACTATGATGGACAGATACCAGATTCCAGTTCTCCCCCCCCCCCACCCCCTATTTCTGTTCCCTCCGCCCAGTCTCCTCCTCTCTCAGACTGAGTGACAGTAATGAGACAGGCTGGCCTGTGTTTTACAACCCCACAGACCTCACAGCATAGGAGAGCAGACAGAGAGTGGACAGAGAGAGAGAGAGAGTAGTAGAGAGAGAGAGAGGGGGGGGGGGTAGAGAGAGAGAGTAGAGAGAGAGAGAGAGAGAGATAGTAGAGAGTAGAGAGGGAGAGGGAGAGGGAGAGGGAGAGTAGAGAGAGAGAGAGAGGAGGAGAGAGAGAGAGAGAGAGAGAGAGAGAGAGAGAGAGAGAGAGAGAGAGAGAGAGAGAGAGAGTAGAGAGTAGAGAGTAGAGAGGGAGAGGGAGAGGGAGAGGGAGAGTAGAGAGAGTGAGAGAGAGAGAGAGAGAGAGTAGTGACAGTAGTACCAGAGAATGAGAGAGAAACCTTACTGAAGGTTGTGCATTATCCTCTTATAACCCATTTCATTATCCTCTTATAACCCATTTCATTATTCTCTTATAACCCATTTCATTATCCTCTTATAACCCATTTCATTATCCTCTTATAACCCATTTCATTATCCTCTTATAACCCATTTCATTATCCTCTTATAACCCATTTCATTATCCTCTTATAACCCATTTCATTATCCTCTTATAACCCATTTCAGTATTATCTTATAAACCCATTTCAGTATTCTCTTATAACCCATTTCATTATCCTCTTATAACCCATTTCTGTATTCTCTTATAACCCATTTCATTATCCTCTTATAACCCATTTCATTATTCTTTTATAACCCATTTCATTATTCTAGTATAACCCATTGGGTTTTTGAAAGAGATGTACGCAATTATAATATCGTTCATGACTTCTTAACTTCTTTGTCTCTCTCGCTCTCTTTTTCACCCTGTTTCTCTCCTATTTCAGTATTTTTCTCTGCTCTCCTTGTGTCCGTTTGTGATCTGGTATCATGGTTTATCCTTCATTAGATATTTGGTACTTGAAAAGTTCTTCTTTCTGTAGCGGTAATCATGTTAGGGATGCCAGCAGACTGGCTTAAAGACTGGCTTACATAACACAACCAAGCAGGAGAGAAGGAGAGGGAGAGAGAGGGAGAGAGAGAGAGAGAGAGGCTTCTTTGAACTTTTTCAATTAAAGACTCATTATTTTCATAAGTCTACGGAGTGGCATCTTCATTTGCAGATGTGTGGCTCAGTTGGTACAGCATGACACTTGCAACACCAGGGTTGTGGGTTTGATTCCCACGGAAACCAGTACTGAAAACAAGTATGAACCACCAATTTAAGTCACTCTGGATAAGAGTGTCTGCTAAATTACTTTTAATGAGTGGAGGAAGTTAAAGAGAGAGGGATGACAGAGAAGAGAAGATGCAACCTCTAGGGCAGTCTCTATCCGCTCTACAAAACAAAAGCAAGCATATTGGGTCTTTCTCTCTAGCATTCCTTCTCTCTCTCTCTCGTTCTCTCTCAATTTAATTAAAAGGGCTTTATTGGCATGGGAAACATAAACTAGATGACCAAAAGTGTGTGGACACCTGCTCGTCGAACATCTCATTCCAAAATCATGGGCATTAATATGGAGTTGGTCCCACCTTTGCTGCTATAACAGCCTCCACTCTTCTGGGAAGGCTTTCCATTAGATGTTGGAACATTGCTGCGGGGACTTGCTTCCATTCAGCCAGAAATCATTAGCGACTAACTTTACAATTGGCACTATACATTTGGGCAGGTATTGTTCTCCTGACATCCGCCAAACCCAGATTGGTCCGTCAGACTGCCTGATGGTGAAGCGTGATTCATCACTCCAGAGAACGCATTTCCACTGCTCCAGAGTCCAATGGCGGCGAGCTTCACACCACTCCAGCCGACGCTTGGCATTGCGCATGGTGATCTTAGGCTTATGTGCGGCTGATTGGCCAGGACTTCTGTGAGCTTGTGTGGCCTACCACTTCGCGGCTGAGTCGTTTCCACTTCACAATAACAGCACTTACAGTTGACCGGGGCAGCTCTAGCAGGGCAGAAATTTGACAAACTGACTTGTTGGAATGGTGGCATTCTATGACGTTGCCACGTTGAAAGTCACTGAGCTCTTCAGTACAAAAAAGATTGGAGAAGTGATTTACCCATACATCTCTGTTTTGGATAGTGTTGTTGTTTGTTTAGTGTTTTTCCCAGAAGTGGTTAGAGTCTATGGATTCTTCGATTACATTGAGCTGATTTCTGACGTGCTGTTCCTTCTTTTTCCGTAGTGTATTTCTGTATTGTTTTAGTGATTCACCATAGTGAAGGTGTAGGCTCAGGTTTTCTGGTCTCTAAGTTTTTGGTTGGATAGGTTTCTCCATTTCTTTCTTAGGTTTTTGCATTCTTCATCAAACCATTTGTCATTGTTGCTTTTCTTAGGTTGACTTCTTAATTTTGTTAGGTTGTCTGCTTAACATTTTTAGATTTGATAGGAAAGTTAAAAGGTAAAATATACTTTTTAGGCTTTCTACTGCCAAAGTTTACACCTTCACTGTTAGATTAAATATTTTGTCCAGGAAGTTGTGTAGAAGGGATTTAATTTGTTTTTGCCTAATAATTATTTTGCAGGTTTCTACACTACTTTCCTTCCATCTATAGCATTTGTTAATATTATGCAGTTCCTTTGGCTTTGATGCCTCATGATTGAGTATTGCTCTGTTCAAGTAGACTGTGATTTTGCTGTGATCTGATAGGGGTGTCAGTGGGCTGACTGTGAACGCTCTGAGAGACTCCGGGTTGAGGTTAGTGATAAAGTAATCTACAGTAATATTGCCAAGACATGAGCTATAGGTGTACCTACCGTAGGAGTCCCCTCGAATCCTACCATTGACTGTGTATAGATCCAGCGTGAGACAGAGCTGCAGGAGTTGTGACCCATTTTTGTTGGTTGTTTGACGTAGTTGTGTCTAGGGGAACATATTTGGGAGAGAATGCTGTCATGTCAAGGTAGATGTTCGCCCCCCCTGTGTGCTGACTGTCAGTTTCTTGTCCAGTTCTGGCATTCATGTTGAGCATCTGATACATACCTCTTAGGTTGCAGGACAGGGCTTTGGAAAGCCCTGTCCTGCAACCTATAAGCGTTTTGCTACGGCTGGCCATGCTTTCCACCTGGCTTGTTCTCAACTGGCCTACCTGGTTAAATAAAGGTGAAATATATAAAATAAATTAAACAAACAAATAAAATGGGCTTGGGAAAGGGGGATACCTAGAGAGTTGTACAACTGAATGCATCTTCCACATTTAACCCCTATGAATCAGATAGGTGCGGAGAGCTGGTGTAATCGACATCTACGGGGAACAATAGGTTAACTGCCTTGCTCAGGGGCAAAATGACTGATTTTTAACTGGTCAGCTCAGGGATTTGATCTAGCAACCTTTCGGTTACTGGCCCAATGCTCCTAACAGCCAGGCTACCTGCCACCCCTTTGTCTAATGGTCACTGAACAACCTACGAAGAAGAGTGGCAGCAATAACACTCCGAATGGATGGCTCAGAAAAAATAAATCATTTTTAACACACCTGAATTATTATACTCAGGTAGGCCAAGTCACCTTTTTTACAGAATAGTGTGACAGAATTTGCAATTCCATATGTGGAAACATTGCTACTGCAACATTTTCACCACCACATGTGAACTTGCAGTTAGATTTTCTTTCAAGTGAGACTGCAAATAAGATTTTCAAATGTGAATGAATTAGATTTTCATAAGTGGAGTTTCCTTATACTAATTAGATACTAATTAGATAGACCTACAGTATATAAGCAATATAACACTGGAGATGTACAATCTATGACATAAGGGAGCGAACTAGGATGGACGTAGTCAATACAATTTTGAATCATGACGTCAGTGGAGTTTCCTTACATTTGTGAAAATGTGATTTTTTAAAAGTGATTATTTTTTACAATGCATATCTGATTTTCACATGTGGAATTTTTTAACATGTGAAACAGAAATTTAAGCTCAAAATGTGAAAACAGCTATTTCACATGTGAAAATGCAATTTTGTGAAAATGTGTGTCTTTAGTAGTAGTACTTTCTATGTTAATGTTTTAAAAGTATTTTTGTCTGTAATGTTTTTTTTCGTTATGTGTCACCACAGGGAGACTAGCTGTCACCATTGGCGTCGGCTAATGGGGATCCTAATAAAAATCCTAATCAAACTGTTAGGCTTTCTCTCCCTCTCCTGTGTGTGATAACAGGGGACTTGGGGCTGTGCCACCCAGGGCTTTAGACTCAGTTATCAGCTCTCACACTCACTCAGCCTGGCAGCTGCCACTCACACACACCATAGAGAGAGAGAGAGAGAGAGAGAGAGAGAGAGAGAGAGAGAGAGAGAGAGAGAGAGAGAGGAGAGAGAGAGAGAGAGAGAGAGAGAGAGAGAGAGAGAGAGAGAGAGAGAGAAAGAGAAAGAGAAAGAGAAAGAGAGAGAGAGAGAAAAAAAGAGAGGGAGATTTAATCCTGGATTTGAGTTTAATCTCCTAAAAATCTCTTATGTATATGTTTGATGACCACTGTAACATGGTGCCCTTTTCGTGGCATGGCCACATGCTACTGAGAGTGGCTTTAATGGAATGTAATGGTTTTGGGATTTTAATTTTGTTTAAAAGTGGGATGGAAATTAAATCTCTCTCTCTCTCTCTCTCTCTCTCTCTCTCTCTCTCTCTCTCTCTCTCTCTCTCTCTCTCTCTCTCTCTCTCTCTCTCTCTCTCTTTCTCTATATATATATCTATATCTATGTCTCTGTCTCTCTGTCTCTCTGTCTCTCTCTTTCTCTCTTTCTCTCTGTCTCTCTCTCCCTCTCTCTTTCTGTCTCTCTTTCTCTCTCTCTCTGTCTGCAGCAGCGTCCAGCTTCAGTTTCTGCCGTGCGTCCCTGGAGCACACAGTGTCTGTGGAGGAGCTCAGCTACCAGCTGCCTCGTCGGCCAGGGGCCAGTCTGACCTGGCACGATGGGAGGGGGCAGAAGAACACACACACGCGCACCGTTAAACTACTGCAGCAGCCTGGCACAGAGGGCATACAGGTATCATAATGGGCATGTGCGGACACACGCATAGACATACACATAACATACACACACCACAAACACATCCACACACACACGCACACTCACACACCCACACTGTCTGGACAGTAACAGGTTAATTAGGTTACTGTCTGTCAGGAATATTACTTTACAACAGCAAGGACCTACAGTGAGCTGAGCAGCAGATGAAGGAGTTTCATTGGTAAAAGTAATTGCTCATTGTACAGTATGGTGCTAGAATACAGATGACGATTTAGGCACCAGAACTGTGAGAGAGATCAGAAAAAATGACACATCCTTAAACATCAAGAGATCTAAACACATGCTTCGTACATCAGTAGCACTGCCTTGTGTCTCTCATTATGGAGTCTCAACAGCGTACTACAAAGGATGTTTGTTTGTTCTTCCCTCCTCACCACTGCTACAGCCTCAGAAACCCACAACAGAGACTGATTATGTAAGAGATGACTGATTAAAACACAGGTAATGAGACTGATGCAGGTACAGAATCCTCTCTGGGAGAGAAAAGAAGAAAAGAGTGTAGTGCTATGCCACTGAGCAAAAGCACATTGGACTTGAAAAAAGTAATCAACTTTTGTTGTTCTGAGGGTGAAATTTCAACTGCAAGATTGTGTCACCATGGTAACCAAATTTCAACATTGACAAACCTTGTATGAAATATGTAAAATTTGTACCTTTGAAACAACATCAGATCTTCAACGTAATATCCAATGTAAGAAAAAAACAATAGGCTCAGCGGCACCTCCTACTGGACTGTTGATCTATCTACAGCTACCCATTGGTTTCGCAGCAGCCCTGCTTAGCTTCGATATATGTCACCAACTCTTACCAATGTGCTATTGTGAGAGTGATTTTTGAGAATTCTCCACTTAATAGATTCACTGTTGCTATTAAAGTGTAGGTTTAACAGAGCAAATTAAATATAACCATACGTTATTAATCATATATCATCAATGAAGCTAGGCTATTTATTGAATTGTCAACACAACCAAATATCACATTTTGAAGGAGTTTTATCTTCTGCTTGGACAGTGTCAATTTTAGCATGTAAATCTTGGTGGTGCAAACTCAACCAATTTTCTTTAGATGTGTGCCAACTCAACACAACACAACACAACACTAAACAATGCATTAATAGGCCTTCGTTCAGCACTTTCCAAATGGACACCGACAGAAATTCTGATGTTAGTTCAGATAAATTCAGCAAGCTGTTGAGGCCTTAACTTTACTCTTCTTTAAGCCACAGAGAGAGAGAGAGAGAGAGAGAGAGAGAGAGAGAGAGAGAGAGAGAGAGAGAGAGAGAGAGAGAGAGAGAGAGAGAGAGAGAGAGATGTAGTTAGTCTACCATTTGAAGTATTTTATTTGGCCTGTGGTCTAAAAAGGAAGGAAAATATAATCACTAGGATCTACTTTTATAGACAATATACCGACGCACAGAGACTGCATTGCTCAAACAAAACAACCCTTGCAATATTACCTGGAATTGCATGGGTCTATTACTGAACCTTCTGTTATATTTGAATGGGAAGAGACTGTCACTGGAGAAAATCACATTAAGTATTTATAATACACAAAGTAAGCAAAACAATGAAATGCATCATTCCAATATTGCCTAAAACGATGAATAATATACTAATTAGATAGACCTACAGTATATAAGCAATATAACACTGGAGATGTACAATCTATGACATAAGGGAGCGAACTAGGATGGACGTAGTCAATACAATTTTGAATCATGACGTCAGTGATGTTCAGGTCGGAAAGTCGGAGCTCTAGAATTGGAATTCCGAATTGGCTCATTTTTCGCAGTTGTCTTGAACACACTGAAGTTGGAAGTTAGAGATTTCCCAGTTGTTATGAATGCGGCAGAAGTCATGCTGGATTGACAGCATGGCCAATGATGTATTCAACCTTTTCTGGCCCATGGTGTTGCGTGTAAATGTTTATCCTTTTAAGAATGGAAAAGAGACCCTTTCAGACAGATGTTTTAAATCCTTAAACCCAGACTTGGACCACCCACCCTCTCCACCAAATAGCAGGCAGGGGACTGATTCGCAGCCACTGATTCCTTCCAAACCACTCATTGTTGAATTAGCGATTTCAGACTTGTGTAATGTTTATGTCCAATGGCCGATGAGCACCGATACGTTTTATCTATAATTTCTATTGATATGACAAGGTTGAAAAGGATTTGCCAGTAGATTGTGACATGATTCATTATGATGACTGCTTGTCTAGCTAGCTAGCTTGCTAGCTAAGATTTTGAAAGCATGACGGTGACATGATCAGTCTATTCAAAGCTATGGTAGATATAACGTGATTTCAAGTAATTTTATCTGTGGCCAATGACCTTAAGCCTTCTTGGACGGGCACTTCTAATGTTAATCTATGGCAGCACCCAAGGAGGCTTGAACTGCCGAGCTCTTCCGGTAGATTCTGCGGTGACGTAGTGTCCCCATGAGTGACAGAACACTGAGCCAATCACGGTGCAAATAGAGAAGATTACCAACGCCTACACTCTGTTCTCTCGCTGGCAGCCCCTCAACCACAGAAAGCTGATTTTTTTTTACATTTGAAAACTGATATGTAATGACAAAATAACATGCAAAACAGGCAAATATAGATTTTATTATTCATAAAAAAGGTTTAGCTTAAAAGGTGGGGCTCAACACCCTGAATGATGGGTCACCACTGTGCTTGGATAGTTCCATCTGTGCCACTGACTTAGTCTGGCTTTAATTACAGTTTGTTAAAGAATAGGACTAAATCACATCAAATCCAAACTTTAAATGCACTTTAAATAAAGTTTTATTTGATTTAGTCCTATCATGGTCCAAACACACCAAGACAGTCATGAAGAGGGCACGACAACACCTTTTTCCCCTCAGGAGAGATTTGGCATGGGTCCACAGATCCTCAAAAAGTTATACAGCTGCACCATCGAGAGCATCCTGACTGGTTGTATCACCGCCTGGTATGGCAAATGCTCGTCATCTGACCGTAAGGCGTGACAGAGGGTAGTGCGTACGGCCCAGTACATCACTGGGACCAAGCTTCCTGCCATCCCAAACCTATATACTAGGCAGTGACAGAGGAAGGCCCAAAAAATTGTCAAAGACTCCAGTCACCCAAGTCATAGACTGTTCTCTCTACTACTGCACGGCAAGCGCTCCGGTACCGCTTGCAGTAGCTGTGTTACTTTTTTTAAATTAATTTTTTTACTTTAGTTTCTTTAGTAAATATTTTCTTAACTCTTTCTTGAACTGCGTTGTTGGTTAAGGGCTTGTAAGTAAGCATTTCACAGTTAGGGCTACTGTACACCTGTTGTATTCGGCGCATGTCACAAATAAAAATGTATTTCATTTTGATTTGATTAACATAGATGTTTGATTGAGATGAGACATGAACACAACATATACATTATTCATTTGTAGACAAACTGTCATTAAAGCCAGGCTAATTCAGTCGCACAGATGGAACTGTCCAAGCAGAAGATACATCTCCTTCAAATGTTGATATTTGGTTGTGTTGACAACCAAACACAATTCAATATCACTAAAGATAATTACATTTAAAATAATCCAGAGCTTGAAACCCAAGAACTATAATAGTTTGTTTTGTTTATTTTGAGTAGAAGATAGATCAATTCTCCAGTAGGAGGTGCTGCCCAGCCCATTATTTATTTTCTGATAGTGGATATAACGTTGAAGATCTGACGTTGTTTTAAAGGTACAAATTCAACAAGGTTTGTCTATGTTGAAATGTGGTTACCATGATGACATAATCCTGTGGTTGATTATGTGACCCTGCATAGTAAAGACACACTTCAAAAAGCCAGTCTCTTCCACAAGATGCTCTCATGCAATATGGAACCCCATCTGTGCACTTCTAGAACAAAACAAAGTAAAGAAAAAAAACCATTCTATTTTAAGACATTTACAGTGCCTGACCTAAAAGAGGGCATGACATAACAACACACTTCCTGGTTGCCGTGTAAGCCAACGGAATCATGGGAGGAAGGAGGTTCTTTGTTACATTTTTCCAAAGCCCTGGAGAAACTGTGGGCGACAAGAAAATGCAAACACGCACCACACTGTTTAATAATTCACAGCTACTCTAACCCCTAAGACAGGTCTGAAAGGTTTAATCAAAGATGGGTTATGAAGCTGTTTCCATGTGAATATGTAGAGGATTTATCATTAACAACATTGTCTATAGTATGAAGAACATGCTGTAGGATTTCCACATGGCTTTGAGCAACAAGACCACTATGCATTATTCAACAGTACAGAGAGAGAGCAGTCCTGGTGTGTGTATGTGCGTGTGCGCGCGAACCCCGCTCTCTGTGGAGAGATTATTAGATAAGAGCCCATTTGGTTGGTTTAACAGTGATCAGCACTAATAAGGAAACAACTTTAGTAAAACAACAGACACAGACACACAGACACAGACACACAGACACACACACAGTGATTGTTGACAAGGTAGGGCCAGAAGACGCTTCACTGTCTCATTTTAGGAATCTCCTTTTCACACGTCAGACGCTGACACACTGATCATAAGAAACAGCACAAAAGATGAAGAACGGATACTACAGCTCTATTCTAATTGGTCAATAGGGTGTTGGGATTTATTTTTGATCATCTGCATGGTGCAACAGTTCCTCCATATCTCTGATCTAGTTATGAGCAGCAGAAACAAATAAAAGAACACATTTCCTTCAGAAAGGAACATTAATGAATAAAGAAGAAAAATAGCTTGTCCAGTTGTGTATAAGGAGACCGTTGGTTTGGTGGTTGGTTGAAGAAAAAGAAGAAGAAAAAGAAAGAGAAAAAGAAAGAGAAAAAGAAGAAGAAGTAGAGAGATGAGGGATGCTGTTGAAATATGTACATATGGTGGACTTTGAAGCTTTAGAAGAAAGGATATATTATATTATTGGGGCCTACGGTGTGAATACTGCAGCAGGCGTGATAGAGGTAAGGACTGGGGAGGTGTGAGGGGCACATGAAGGACGGTGAGACTCATGTCTGTCAGGGACTCTGGGGTGGAGAACCAGATTAAAGGGATGATTGAATAATGACATGACAGTAAATGAGGGACGGAGGGAGGGATGGAGAGAGGGAGGGAGAGAGGGAGAGAGGGAGGGAGGGAGAGAGGGAGGGAGGGAGGGAGGGAGGGAGGGAGGGAGGGAGGGAGGGAGGGAGGGAGGGAGGGAGGGAGGGATGAAAACGCGATTAAGACGGGGACAGAAAAAGAGGAAGGGGAGAGACAGAGAAAGATTAAGGGGAGGGAGCTGAGAGAAGAGGGAAGGTCAAAGATGAATGTAAGGGAGGGGTGTGAAGAAAGACTGAAAGAAGAAGAGACAGAGTGATAGACAGTGGAGAAAGGGCAAGAGGGGTTCCAGAGGGAGGATGGGAATTGGGAGAGCGTGTTAAGACTGTTAAGAAAGCTGTGACATTACTGTTGACCCTGCTTCTGCTTTGTAACTGAAACACACACACACACAAACACCACACACACACAAACACACACACACGCACACAGTTTTCCTCTGCTAATTGGCTAAGCCTTTTTGATCAATGAGGGCAGTGTGTGTGTGTGTGTGTGTGTGTGTGTGTGTGTGTGTGTGTGTGTGTGTGTGTGTGTGTGTGTGTGTGTGTGTGTGTGTGTGTGTGTGTGTGTGTGTGTGTGTGTGTGTGTGTGTGTGTGTGTGTGTGTGTGTGTGTGTCTGTGTGTGTGTGTGTGTGTGTGTGTCTGGGGGCAAGGGAGCGTGTCGACTGAGGTGCAGAGGGCCCGGGAGCAGCAGGCTATAGGGAGAAGGCTGGATGTCTTATTGTTGGAGGGTGAGGGAGGGAGGGAGGGAGGGGGAGGGGAAGGTGGGGAATTTTAAGGAGTCCCTGGACTCCTCTGGCTCTGCTCTAATCCTTGATTCAGCTCCACTGGAGAACAGAGGACACACACACACACACACAGAGACAGACGTGCAGTGGCTGAGACACAAACTCTCTCTCTTATATACACACACAGATACAGAAGGACAGCTAGGAGAGGAGAGGAGAGGAGAGGAGAGGAGAGGAGAGGAGAGGAGAGGAGAGGAGAGGAGAGGAGAGGAGAGGAGAGGAGAGGAGAGGAGAGGAGAGGAGAGGAGAGGAGAGGAGAGGAGAGGAGAGGAGAGGAGAGGAGAGGAGAGGAGAAGGATGACAAGATGGAGGGAGGGGGAGAGGACAAGGAGACAGAGTGATACACTATTTGACCAAAAGTATGTGGAAACCGAACATCTCATTCCAAAATCATGGCCATTAATATGGAGTTGGTCCCCCCTTTGCTGCTATAACAGCTTTCCACTAGATGTTGGAACATTGCTGCAGGGAATTGCTTCCGTTCAGCCACAAGAGCATTAGTGAGGTCAGGCACTGATGTTGGGCGATTAGGCCTGGCTCGCAGTCGGCATTCCAATTCATCCCAAAAGTGTTCGATGGTGTTGAAGTCAGGGCTCTGTGCAGGCCAGCCAAGTTCTTCCACACCGCTCTCGACCAACCATTTCTATATGGACCTCGCTTTGTACACAGCAGCATTGTCATGCCTTCCCCAAACTGTTGCCACAAAGTTTTAAGCACAGAATTGTCTACGATGTCATTTTATGCTGTAGCGTTAAGATATCCCTTCACTGGAACTAAGGGGTCTACCCCGAACAATGAAAAACAGCCCCAGACCCTTATTCCTCCCCCACCAAACTTTACAGTTGGCACTACACATTCGGGAAAGAAGCGTTCTCCTGGCATCCGCCAAACTCAGCTTTGTCTGTTGGACTGCCATGGCTGTGTGCTCGATTTTATACACCTGTCAGCAACAGGTGTGGCTGAAATAGCCAAATCCACTCATTTGAAGGTGTGTCCACATACTTTTGGCCATGTAGGAGGTGAAAGACATTAGAGAACAAAATGAAAAGGGAAGGAAGGAAGGAGAGGTGGTTGGAGGATAGAAACAGAGGGATGAAGTCCAGAGAGAGAAGAGAGAAACAAGGGAATAGAGATGAATACAGGAATTAATCAAAAAGACGAGGGGAACAAGGGAACACTTCTAGGCTGCCTGTTCTGTAGAGGAAAGAAAAGAGCGATGAGATAAAAGAGGAAGGATGGAAGGGAGGAACCAAAAAGGGTTCTTCAAAGGGTTCTCCTATGGGGACAGCCGAAGAACCCTTTTAGGTTCTAGATATCACGTTTTTTTCTAAGAGTGTAGAGACAATCTTTCAATTTAATACCATCATCCACAGAAGCATCTCCCTTCCACCCTCCCCATCCTATTTCCCCCTCTGAATGGGACAGTCAAGCATGGATGTTACATGGTTGAGATCCCATTCATGCTACTGCTCCACCCCCCCCTTTCTGGTGTGTAAGGAAAGGTTCCATGGTGTTAGACAGAAGTAGGTTTCTAAGGGTTAATGTTGAGTGCATACACCACAGAGCTGGCCCACTGGCCGAGGGGAGATACAGCTTAATGGATGGCTTCAAAACCAGAGGAGAGGAGGGGGGATGAGAGAAGGATGGAGGGAGGGAGGGAGGGAGGGAGGCAGAGAGAGACGAAAGAGAAGAAGAAGAAGAGATAAAGCCTGATGGATGGTCATGAAATGAGGAGTGGAGAGAAGAAGATGAGGAAGGGAGGAAGGGAGGGAGGGAGGGAGAATCTCCTCTTTCCATTTCCTCTCTGTCTGGTCTGCTGATGATGAAGGTCATTACTCACCATATTTGAGCCTCTGTCAAATTATTGATAGCCCTGTTTCACTTGCCCCCCTCTCTCTCTCTTGCTCCCTCTCCCTCTCCCTCTCCCTCTCCCTCTCCCTCTCCCTTCTCCCTCTCCCTCTCTCTGTCTCTCTCCCTCTCTCTCTCCCTCTCTCTCTCTCTCTCTCTCTCTCTCTCTTGCTCCCTCTCCCTCTCCCTCTCCCTCTCCCTCTCCCTCTCCCTCTCCCTCTCCCTCTCCCTCTCCCTCTCTCTGTCTCTCTCCCTCTCTCTCTCCCTCTCGTCAATTCAATGGGATTTATTGTCATGGGAAACATATGTTTACATTGCCAAAGTAAGTGAAATAGACAATAAACAAAAGGGAAATAAACAAGGGAAATAAACAATCAGAAATTAACAGTAATAATTACACTAACAAAAGTAAAAAAAATAGTATATTTGAAATGTTATATTATTGGCTATGAACAGGGGAAATAAATGCACAGATAATATACGTTGTATTAATGGTTTGTGGGTCTGTGTTAAATGAGGGAAATATGTGTCTCTACACTCTTAGAAAAAAAGGGTTATTCGGCTGTCCCCATAGAAGAACCCTTTTTGTTTGGGCCTGGAACCAGAAAAGTTCTGCCTGGAACCAAAAAGGGTTCTTCAAAGGGTTCTCCTATGGGGACAGACGAAGAACCCTTTTAGATTAAAGATAGCACCTTTACTTCTAAGAGTGTATGGTCATACATTTGACAGGTTAGGAAGTGAGGCTCAGTTTCCACCTCCTTTTGTGGTTTGCACATAGCCTGTCTTCTTTGAGAGCCATGTCTGCCTATGACAGCCTCTCTCGATAGCAAGGCTATGCTCTCTGTACATAGTCAAAGCTTTTCTTCATTTTGGGTCAGTCAAAGTGGTCAGGTATTCTGCCACTCTGTACTCTCTGTTTAGGGCCAATGTGTCAAGTAATTCTATTTTTGTTTTCTCATGATTTGGTTCTGTAGGTGAGGGCTTTGTTATGGAAGGTTTTTATTGCTCTTTTCTGGATTCTGAATCCATTATTTGGTGTTTTTCGTTGTACACAGGGGATGTTTTTGCAGAATTCTGCATTAAGAGTCTCAAATTGGTGTTTGTCCCAATTTGTAAATTCTTGGTTTGTGAGTGGACCCCAGACCTCACATCCATACAGGACAATGGGTTCCATGTTTTGGCCCAGATCCTTATTGTGATGTCGAATTTTATGTTCCTTTTGATGGCATAGAAGGCCCTTCTTGCCTTGTCTCTCAGATCGTTCACAACTTTGTGGAAGTTACCTGTGGGGCTTATATTTAGGCTGAGGTCTGTATATTTTTTTGTGTGCTCTAGGGCAACGGTGTCTAGTTGGAATTTGTATTTGTGGTCCTGGCAACTGGACCTTTTTTGGAACACCATTATTTTTGTCTTAATGAGATTAACTCCCATGTGGTGCAGTGGTCTAAGACACTGCATCTCAGTGCTAGAGGTGTCACTACAGACAACCTGGTTCAAATCCAGACTGTATCACAACTGGCCGTGATTGGGAGTCCCATAGGGCGGTGCACAATTGGCCCAGCGTCATCTGAGTTTGGCTGGTGTAGGCTGTCATTGTAAATAAGAATTTGATCTAAACTGACTTGCCTAGTTAAAAAAAGGTTAAATGGAAAATAAAAAAACTGTCAGGGCCCAAGTCTGACAGAATCTGTACAGAAACTCTAGATGCTGCTGTATGCCCTCCTCAGTTGGGGACAGAAGCACCAGATCATCTGCAAACAGTAAACAGACTTATCCACCATTTTGTTACGTTACAGCCTTATTCTAAAATTGATTAAACAATTTTCCCCATCACAATACCCTTTAATGACAATGCAAAAACTTTATTTTGGGCACACACATTTAAAAAAAATAAAATGAAATACCACATTTACATAAGTATTCAGAGCCTTTGCTCAGTACTTTGTTGAAGCACCTTTGGCAGCGATTACAGCCTTGAGTCTTCTTGGGTATAACGCAACAAGCTTGGCACACTTGTATTTTGGAAGTGTTTCCCATTCTTCTCTGCAGATCCTCTCAAGCTCTTTTAGGTCTCCCCAGTCTGAGGTCCTGAGCACTCTGGAGCAGGTTTTCATCAAGGATCTCTCTGTACTTTGCTCCGTTCATCTTTCCCTCGATCCTGACTAGTCTCTCAATCCCTGCCGATGCTGCCACCACCATGCTTCATCGTAGGAATGGTGCCAGGTTTCCACCAGACGTGGCGCTTGGCATTCAGGCCAAAGAGTTCAATCTTGGTTTCATCACACCAGAGAATCTTGTTTCTCATGGTCTGAGAGTCCTTCAGGTGCCTTTTGGAAAACTCCAATTGTGCTGTCATATGTCTTTTGCTGAGGAGTGGCTTCCGTCTGGCTACTCTTCCATAAAGGCCTGATTGGTGGAGTGCTGCAGAGGTGTCCCGTGAAGTCCCGTGTAGCTAACTAACTGTAAGTCACTCTGGATAAGAGCGTCTGCTAAATGACTGAAATGTAATTGTTGTCCTTCTGGAAGGTTCTCCCATCTCCACAGAGGAACTCTGGAGCTCTGTCAGAGTGACCATTGTTTTCTTGGTCACCTCCCTGACCAAGGACCTTCTCCCCTGATTGCTCAGATTGGCCAGGCAGACATCTTTTGGTACCCTTCCCCAGATCTGTGCCTCGACATAATCCTGTCTCGGAGCTATACGGATTATTCCATCGACCTCAATGCTCGGTTTTTGCTCTGACATGCACTGTCAACTGTGGAACCTTATATAGACAGGTGTGTGCCTTTCCAAATCATGTCCAATCAATTTAATTTACCACAGGTGGACTCCAATCAAGTTGTAGAAACATCTCAAGGATGATCAATGGAAATAGGATGCACCCGAGCTCAATGTCAAGTCTCATAGTGAAGGGTCTGAATGCTTTTGTAAATAAGTTATTTCATTTGCTACCATTTCTATAAACCTGTTTTCACTTTGTCGTTATGGGGTATTGTGTGTAAATTGATAAGTAAAATGTTTTATTTAATACATTTTAGAATAAGACCGTAACGGAACAAAATGTGGAAAAAGGGAAGTGACCTCGCCTTCTGGATCATAGAGGGGTGAACAGGCAGTGGCTCGGGTAGTTGATGTCCTTGATGATCTTTTCGGCCTTCCTGTGACATCAGGTGCTGTAGGTGGCCTGGAGGGCAGGTAGTTTGCCCCCGGTGATGCATTGGGCAGACCACACTACCCTCTGGAGAGCCCTGCAGTTGCGGGCGGTGCAGTTGCCATACCAGGCTGTGATACAGCCCGACAGGATGCTCTCAATTGTGCATCTGTAAAAGTTTGTGAGAGTTTTAGATACCAAGCCAAAAATCTTTAGCCTCCTGAGGTTGAAGAAGCGCTGTTGCGCCTTCTTCACCACACTGTCTGTGTGGGTGGACCATTCCAGTTTGTCAGTGATGTGTACGCAGAGGAACTTGAAGCTTTTCACCTTCTCCACTGCGGTCCCATTGATGTGGATAGATGGGTGCTCCCTCTGCTGTTTCCAGCTCCTTTGTTTTGTTGACGTTGAGTGAGAGGTTATTTTCCTGGCACAACACTCACAGGACCCTCACCTCCTCCCTGTAGGCTGTCTCGTCATTGTTGGTAATCAGGCCTACTACTCGTCTGCAGACTTGATGATTGCGTTGGAGGCGTGCTTGGCCACGCAGTCATGGGTGAACAGGGAGTACAGGAGTGGGCTGAGCATGCACCCTTGTGGGGCCCCTGTGTTGAGGATCAGTGAAGTGGAGGTGTTGTTTCCTACCTTCACCACCTCGGGCGGCCCGTCAGGAAGTCCAGGAGCCAGTTGCACAGGGCGGGGTTCAGACCCAGGGCCTCAAGCTTAATGATGAGCTTGGAGGGTACTATGGTGTTGAATGCTGAGCTATAGTCAATGAACAGCATTCTTACATAGGTATTCCTCTTGTCCAGATGGGAAAGGGCAGTGTGCAGAGTGATGGCGATTGCATCATCTGTGGATCTATTGGGGCGGTAAGCAAATTGAAATGGGTCTAGGATGGCAGGTAAGATGGAGGTAATATTATCCCTGACTAGTCTCTCAAAGCACTTCATGATGACAGAGGTGAGTGCTACGGGGCGATAGTCATTTAGTTCAGTTACCTTTGCTTTTTTTCTTCAACTATTATTTGAAAAAGTCGCCAGAAAAAAAGGCATGTGCTGTTTCTTGTCTTACTGCTCATGCTGGGCATCATTCACACGTGATAATACATCGTTCACACGTGATAATACATCATTCACACGTGATAATACATAATTCGCAAGTGATAATACATCATTCACACATTATAATACATCATTCACACATGATAATACATAATTCACAAGTGATAATATTGTCACCAATCACACTATTCTTAATTTAATCTTGGCTTTACATACTGTATACTAAAAAATACACGTGTGAAATTAGTTTTAATTTTAGGATGGACCATTAGCATGCACCTGTCGGAACAGGGGCAGGGGAAACAAATTACATGTAATCTATGCACTTAAATAGTGAATTGAGGACGCGTTTACCGCGGTTCATTTTCAAGCCAGCCAGGTAGGCTATACTCATGTTATAAAGAGAAGCAATGTGTTTAATATTAGGAAAGTTGAGAAATAAATAAAATAGGCCTAGCCTATAGAAAGCTGATGGGATCCTCCTCTTTTTAATAGAGGCCATCAAAACTTTTTTCAATAGCATTTGCATTGATGTTAGAGTTATTAGAGGGACAATAGATCGCCAGGCCATTAGCAACTGTCAGTTAGCAAGTTTGGTAGGCTATTAATGACCATCAGCAGCTTCAGAGCACAGTTTTGGAGAAGCCTAGTTACCGTGACTAAACAGTCACATGGAATTTGCCTGCGGTCATGACTCATGACCGCTGTTGTGGAGCTAATACAGTCACCGTAACAGCCCTACTGTCACCTTAGCCTGCTACATAACTTCTGAGTGATAGGAAGCAGGAGCATCACCATCAAACAACCTATACCACTGTGCACACAGCCGTCGTTACTGTGACAACTAGTGTAGCCATGTCAGCAAATGATTGCTGTCTGAACACACACCAATCCGATTTGGTCACTTGTAACTTGCTATTTGGACAACAGATTTCAAAAACAAAACTGATTTGAGAATGCATGCCTGCAGTTTAAACAATGCTTTTGAGAAGTCCTGCTAGAGTCTCAGCGAGTGATTAGTAGGGTTTGTGTGTCTATGCATGCACATGCTCGTGTATGTGTGTCAGTGAATGTGTCAGTATCAAATTGAGTCATGGTGGAGAGCCTATTTAAACCCTGTTTATGTGACAGATTTCAGGGAAATTAAGGCCAATTGCCTTGCTTCAAGCATTGGGCCAATCACAGGCTGGATTAATAGGTGGCGTGTATAAATGTAATCCATCAGAGAGTCACTGGCTCTGGTCTGACCTTATTAATGGTCAATGACCTTATGAATTGACATATTAAACTCTGTAATTATGCCATCTGAATAAAGGACTAGCACAAGTTAGAGAGAGCAGGATTGGGGGCAGAGATGGTGCCCTGGACCTCAGCCATTGTGTGTGTGTGTGTGTGTGTGTGTGTGTGTGTGTGTGTGTGTGTGTGTGTGTGTGTGTGTGTGTGTGTGTGTGTGTGTGTGTGTGTGTGTGTGTGTGTTCATTTTACTATCCTTGTGAGGACCAGAAGTCCTCACAAGAATAGTAAAATAAGGTAAAATGTATTTTAGGCTAAGGGGTTATAATTAGGGTCAGGGGTTATAATTAGGGTTAGGGGTAAGGGGTTAGCTTTAGGGTTAGAGACATTGTCAGATCTCATGCAGCAGTGACCACAGCCATCACTCAGTAACCACAAATAATGTTCACACACAATCACTCATTCACCACAGATAATGTTCACACACAATCACTCAGTCACTACAAATAATGTTCACACACAATCACTTGGTCACCACAAATAATGTTCACACACAATCACTTGGTCACCACAAATAATGCTCACACACAATCACTCATTCACCACAAATAATGCTCACACACAATCACTCAGTCACCACAGATAATGTTCACACACAATCACTCAGTCACCACAGATAATGTTCACACACAATCACTCAGTCACCACAAATAATGTTCACACACAATCACTCATTCACCACAGATAATGTTCACACACAATCACTCAGTCACCACAAATAATGTTCACACACAATCACTTGGTCACCACAAATAATCCTCACACACAATCACTCATTCACCACAAATAATGCTCACACACAATCACTCAGTCACCACAAATAATTCTCACACACAATCACTCAGTCACCACAGATAATGTTCACACACAATCACTCAGTCACCACAGATAATGTTCACACATAATCACTCAGTCACCACAAATAATGCTCACACACAATCACTCAGTCACCACAAATAATGTTCACACACAATCACTGAGTCACAACACAGAGTGCACCGACACAACAAAATAACAAATCATGACCTCTGTCTCCTTGATGCTTGCTTCCTTGTTCAAACACACACACACACACACACACACACTGTAACCCCCATACTCTGTGTGTTTCAGTTGCGTCCAGGCGAAGCCTTCACTGTGTACCACACCAGCCCAACTCTGTCCAGTCTGTCCAAACCAGTGGTGCTGT
The DNA here is from genome assembly GCA_023634145.1 of Thymallus thymallus. Lineage (NCBI taxonomy): Eukaryota > Metazoa > Chordata > Actinopteri > Salmoniformes > Salmonidae > Thymallus > Thymallus thymallus. The sequence continues at coordinate 17,402,620 of CM042399.1, forward strand.
GGACCCAACAGGATGTCTGCAAGTGGCTGAAGAAACACTGTCCCCACAACTACCTAACCTACGTAGAAGCCTTCTCCCACCATGCTATCACAGGTAATGTGTAGAAACCTTTTCACCCCAAGCATTCACAGGTAATGTGTAACTCCCCTTGGTCTGCTCCACTCTCACAGAAGGTAGTGAAGCAACTCGAGCCCTGGAAAGAGAGAGAGAGGGAGAGAGAGAGAGAGAGAGAGAGAGAGAGTGAGAGAGAGAGAGAGAGAGAGAGAGAGAGAGAGAGAGAGAGAGAGAGAGAGAGAGAGAGAGAGAGAGAGAGAGAGAGAGAGAGAGAGAGAGAGAGAGAGAGAGAGAGATTGTTGTATTACAGCCTGAATTCAAAATGGGTTAAATAGATTTTTTTCTCACCCATCAACACACAATACCCGATATTTTGGAAATTTTAGCAAATGTATTCACACCCCTGAGCCAAAACATGTAGAAGCACCTTTGCTAGTGATTACAGCTATGAGTCTCTAAGAGCTTTCCACACCTGAATAGCACAACATTTGCCCATTATTCTTTTAAAAATTCTTCAAACTCTGTTATATTGGTTGTTGATCATTGCTGAACAACCATTTTCAGATCTTGCCATAGATGTTCAAGTAGATGTAAGTCAAAACTGTAACTCGGCCACTCAGGAACATTCATTGTCTTCTTGGTAAGCAACTTGAGTGTAGATTTGGCCTTGTGTTGTAGGTTATTGTCCTGCTGAAAGGTAAATTAATCTCCCGTGTCGGGTGGAAAGCAGACTGAACCAGGTTTTCCTCTAGGATTTCCTGTGCTTAGCTCCATTCCGTTTATTTTTTATCCTGAAAAACTCTCCAGTCCTTAACGATTACAAGCCTACAATAACATGATGCAGCCAACACTATGCTTGAAAATATGAGGAGTGGTACTCAGTAATGTGTTGTATTGGATTTGCCCCAAACATAACACTTTGTATTCAGGATAAAAAGTTAATTACTTTGCCACATTCTTTGCAGTATTACTTTAGTGCCTTGTTGCAAACAGGATGCATGTTTTGGAAAATTTGTATTCTGTACAGGCTTCCTTCTTTTCCCTCTGTCAGTTTGCTTAGTATTGTGGAGTAACTACAATGTTGTTGGTCCACCCTCACTTTCCTGCTATCACAGCCATTTAAAGTCACCATTGGCCTCATGCGGAATCCGTGACTGGTTTCCTTCCTCTCCGGCAACCGGGTTTGGAAGGACACCTGTATCTTTGTAATGACTGGGTGTATTGATACACCATCTGAAGTGTATTTAATAACTTCTTTATGCTTCTTTTTTTTACCAATAGGTGCCCTTCTTTGCAAGGCATTAGAAGACCTTCCTGGTCTTTGTGGTTGAATCTGTGTTTGAAATTCACTGCTCGACTGAGGGACCTTACGGATTATTGTATGTGTGGGGTACAGAGATAAAAAAAATAATGTTCAACGCTATAATTGCACATAGAGTGAGTCCATGCAACTTGTTAATTTTTACTCCTGAACTTATTTAGGCTTGCCATAACAAAGGGATTGAATACTTATTGACTGTCATTTCAGCTTTTAATTTTGAATAAATGTGTTAACATTCCACTTTGACATTAAGGGGTATTGTGTGTAGGCCAGTGTAGGCCAGTGTGTAGGCCAGTTACAATTCAGGCTGTAACACAACAACATTGGACAAAGTCACTATACAGACAGGTATTATGATAGCCCCCTGAGCCTTCAGATCTCAAGTAAGTTTATTCATCCCCCAAGCCTAGTTTTGCAAGCTACCTTCTCTACACTCGCCTACTCTCCACCGCCCAGAGAACTGAAGCTCCTGTACCCAGAGAGTTGGGACCAATTCAGACAGGTCTCTGAAAAGGCTCAGCCTGTGAAACCAAATCTCACACAAGTTGTATTTTTAGTTCTTTAGTTGGTTCCACGGCTTCGCTTTTTCAGCTGCGGGACTTAAGAAACGGTTTACACCCAAATCTCTAACAAGAAGATTTAAAGACCGTTCACGCAGTGCAAGCCAAGAAAGGAACGCTGTGTTTTTGGGAAAGAAAAGGAAAGCTGTTGAAGCGGACATAGTTTACGTTTTTCTGGATTCTCTCTCTCACACACACACACGCACTCAGTACGTACTGTATATGAGCGCTCACTTCTCTTAGCCTTGAGTCAGACAATACAGAACAGGTCCCTTTCAGAGCCACTCACAGAGAACAGATTGCTTTTCTAAACTGCAGGGTCAGCCATCACTCACTAAGTCACTCTGCACCTTGATACACACACACGCACGCACACATACACACATACACACAGTGTTTGTCTGCCTCAGGGTTACAGATAATCCAGTAACAGCAGATCTCTTTTAATTATTTATTTATTATATATTATATTACAGACACTAGCACTCAGAAACTCTACTTTAATTTCTAACCAAAATAATTTTTAAAATACAAAAGATTCACGTACTGTGCTCTGTTTTAACATTAAGTGTCATTATTGTGGCGGCCATGACAGAAATGTTTCCCTTTTGCCCTCAGAACTTGTTTATCATCAATTAACCGTGTCGGTGGATTGAACGAAACGGTTTCCACAGAAACAGTAGAAGGATCTATTTTCTTTTCTTTTCTACCTTCTTTCATTATTCTCTCCTTCTCTTTGAGGGTGCTAGCTGCTATCTCTATCCACAGGCCGTTATTAGGCTCTGTATTAAGTCTGTCGGAGGGGAATTGGATTGGAACTCTATTCATCTGCTTTGTCTTGTTTGTACACAAAGGAACCAAGGGCAGCTTTTCTAGGACACCATGTTTCTGGGGGCAGGAAAGAGAGACGCACTGGCTGAGGTGGGAGGGAGGGAGAGGCCTGGACAGAGAGGGGGTGTGTGTGTGTGTTCTGGGTTTTTGAGGTGTATTCACGTCCAGAGGCAGAAATGAGAATGGATGGATTGATTAGGAGAGCTAACAGTAAGAGTAATGTGCCTAATTATCATGTAGACCTAGGCTGCTACAGCTTTGATGGATTCCTTCACTCTCCTCTCGATTGAAGGACAATACCATTTGTGTGTGTGTGTGTGTGTGTGTGTGAGTGTGTGTGTAAGACTGTGTGTGTATGTGTGTGTCTGTGTGTGTGTGTGTGTGTGTGTGTGTGTGTGTGTGTGTGTGTGTGTGTGTGTGTGTGTGTGTGTGTGTGTGTGTGTGTGTGTGTGTGTGTGTGTAAGACTGTGTGTGTGTGTGTGTCTGTGTGTGTGTGTGTGTGTGTAAAGCGTGATATTTACAGTGGGTAATGGTATCTTAAAAGTGTGTATCCCTGGGGGTCTAACACTTTGGTGTTCTAGTTAAAACATCCTCAGTAAATCGTCTGGCTGAATAAACCTCACTGAGCCATCCTGCTTGCTTCAAGCAGAGAAAACACACTTAACCCTTAGATGTAAATCAACAGCGTACAGACACAGACACAGACACAGACACAGACACAGACACCAGCCAGGTCTCTCATAATTCAACGTCTGTCCAGGTAATGAAAACGTTGGCAGATGAAAACCAACCACTAGGGGCGCTATAACATCAAGTAGGCTTCGGTTTTGCCAGGGCGTTGTGAACAGGGTTGACGGATGGGTGTAATATATTCAATCCCAAACCTTATCCCAAACCTTAACCTTACTTTAACCATTTAACCAAAAAAGCAAAGCCTGTTCTAACATAGTCTCTCTCTCTCTCCTTTTGCTCTCGCTCTCCCTCCAGGTCGTGCATTGCTGAGGTTGAACGGGGAGAAGTTGGAGAGGATGGGCATCGTCCAGGAAACATTGAGACAGGAGGTTCTACAGCAGGTTCTTCAGCTACAAGTCAGAGAGGAGGTCCGCAACCTGCAACTGCTCAGCAGAGGTGAGCACTGTGTTTGTTCATAAACTTTTTGGGGGGACTTTTTTGTCAACATTAATCTGGGTACAGTGGCCTCGAGTGGAGGACCTCAAGCGGAGCATGGGGAGGTTTCAAGCAGATAAATACATGTTTTTAAACTGTATGACTAACCTGTACCCCCGCAAATTGACTCGGTACCGGTACCCCCTGTATATAGCCTCGTTATTGTTATTTTATTGTGTTAATTTTTTTTTTTTTTTATTGACTATGGGACAATATGCACAAAGATGTCGGAAAATTCTCTGAAGAGACAAAATTAAATCAGATAATTCTCCCAAGTGGCGCAATGGTCTAAGACACTGTATCACAACCGGCCGTGTTTGGGAGTCCCATAGGGCGGCACACAATTGGCCCAGCATCGTCCGGGTTTGGCCGGTGTAGGGTGTCATTGTAAATAAGATTTTGTTCTTAACTGACTTGCCTAATTAAATAAAGGTTACATTTAAAAATAAATCACAGAATTACAGGTTACACATCAAAATATAAATCATGCATTACATGGATACGTTAGATCAAATAGCTTACTTTTTGAATAATAGGCTACTATCTCAGATGTATTACTTGGCACTGGAAACAAATTGTCTAGAGCCCTGGTGCTAAAGTAAAGTAATGGTCTATTAAACGTTTTTTTTTTATCATTGTATTTATTTTTATAGAGCAAAATAGTCACATTTATCATGATATGACTTTTTGTCCATATCACACACATCTAGTGTGTGCTCTGTGGAGCAAGACAGGGAGAGAGAGGGACAGACAGAGAGAGAGAGAGAGAGAGATCGACAGGAAGAGAGAGAGACAGATAGAGAGAGAGAGAGAGAGAGAGAGAGAGAGAGAGAGAGAGAGAGAGAGAGAGATCGACAGGAAGAGAGAGAGAGAGAGAGAGAGAGAGAGAGAGAGAGAGAGAGAATTAAAATGCTGTGTCAGGCATTTCTGTTAATAGAGTAGCACATTTAATTTCCCAGTTCAACAAGCCTTGACTGTGTCCTATCAGAGACAGCTAATTGAGTGGCCCTATAAAACACCTGAGAACCAAGTGGTGCAAGGATGTAGAGAGAGGAGAGGAGGTAAAAGGAGAATTAGGGATGGAGGTGAAAACTGGGTTGAGGTGAGGGAGGTGAGAGAGGTGCGATTGGGGGGGTATAACCCCGGGACAGTAGAGGCTGTATATATCCCCGGGACAGTAGAGGGTGATACACTGGTAATAGCCATCTACGGCCAAACAATATTAGCAGAGGACAGTAGAGGGTGATGAACTGGTAAGCGACGACACACCCAGACAAGGAAGAGAATATAATAAAAGTGTGTACATGGAGAGACACTCGACTGGGTGGAAGGGAATACAATTGTAGACCAGTTGGCCAAAAGAGCTTTGAAACAATATATAATTCATATTAATGTTCCACTGGGTATAGGTGAGGCCAAATGTAAGCTCAGAGGCATTTTGGTAGAGATGGGACTCTGAGCCCAAGGGCCGACATTTATATAGCCTCCTAAGAAAGGTTGGTGGACCAAGATGCAGAGGTCAGATTAACTACTTAAAAATGTTAGTTAAGAACACATTTTTATTTACAATGACAGCCTACACCGGCCAAACTCGGACGACGCTGGGCCAATTGTGCGCCGCCCTATGGGTACAGTCTGGATTTTAACCAGGTTGTCTGTAGTGACGCCTCTAGCATTAAGATGCAGTGTCTTAGACCACTGTGCCACTTGGGAGCCCAAAAAGGAAGAGGTGATGTTTGCTCGATTGCGCTTAGGACATTGTACATTGAACTCGTCATTACATCTGGTTGGCAACCATGTGAATGGTTTGTGTCTGGAGTGTATGGTCGATGAAACGGTGGAGCGTGTGTTGTTACAGTGGGGAGAACAAGTATTTGATACACTGCCGATTTTGCAGGTTTTCCTACTTACAAAGCATGTAGTGGTCTGTAATTTTTATCATAGGTACACTTCAACTGTGAGAGATAATTAATTTGCATTTTATTGCATGACATAAGTATTTGATCACCTACCAACCAGTAAGAATTCCGGCTCTCACAGACCTGTTAGTTTTTCTTTAAGGAGCCCTCCTGTTCTCCACTCATTACCTGTATTAACTGCACCTGTTTGAACTCGTTACCTGTATAAAAGACATCTGTCTACACACTCAATCAAACAGACTCCAACCTCTCCACAATGACCAAGACCAGAGAGCTGTGTAAGGACATCAGGGATAAAATTGTAGACCTGCACAAGGCTAGGATGGGCTACAGGACAATAGGCAAGCAGCTTGGTGAGAAGGCAACAACTGTTGGCGCAATTATTAGAAAATGGAAGAAGTTCAAGATGACAGTCAATCTCCCTCGGTCTGGGGCACCATGCAAGATATCACCTCGTGGGGCATCAATGATCATGAGGAAGGTGAGGGATCAGGCCAGAACTACACGGTAGGACCTGGTCAATGACCTGAAGAGAGCTGGGACCACAGTCTCAAAGAAAACCATTAGTAACACACTACGCCGTCATGGATTAAAATCCTGTAGCACACGCAAGGTCCCCCTGCTCTGAAGTTTGCCAATGACCATCTGGATGATCCAGAGGAAGAATGGGAGAAGGTCATGTGGTCTGATGAGACAAAAATAGAGCTTTTTGGTCTAAACTCCACTCGCCGTGTTTGGAGGAAGAAGGATGAGTACAACCCCAAGAACACCATCCCAACCGTGAAGCACGGAGGTGGAAACATCATTCTTTGGGGATGCTTTTCTGCAAAGGGGACAGGACGACTGCACCGTATTGAGGGGAGGATGGATGGGGCCATGTATCGCGAGATCTTGGCCAACAACCTCCTTCCCTCAGTAAGAGCATTGAAGATGGGTCGTGGCTGGGTCTTCCAGCATGACAACGACCCGAAACACACAGCCAGGGCAACTAAGGAGTGGCTCCGTAAGAAGCATCTCAAGGTCCTGGAGTGGCCTAGCCAGTCTCCAGACCTGAACCCAATAGAAAATCTTTGGAGGGAGCTGAAAGTCTGTATTGCCCAGCGACAGCCCCGAAACCTGAAGGATCTGGAGAAGGTCTGTATGGAGGAGTGGGCCAAAATCCCTGCTGCAGTGTGTGCAAACCTGGTCAAGAACTACAGGAAACGTATGATCTCTGTAATTGCAAACAGGTTTCTGTACCAAATATTAAGTTCTGCTTTTCTGATGTATCAAATACTTATGTCATGCAATAAAATGCAAATTAATTACTTAAAAATCATACAATGTGATTTTCTGGATTTTTGTTTTAGATTCCGTCACTCACAGTTGAAGAGTACCTATGATAAAAATTACAGACTTCTACATGCTTTGTAAGTGGGAAAACCTGCAAAATCTGCAGTGTATCAAATACTTGTTCTCCCCAAAGTATATTGTTGTAAGTATGTTGAAGAGAGCGAAAGATTGAAGTGTAGGGTCATTGAGGTTGGACGAGGTTGGACAGGGTTTGGAAGGGATTTTGTGGATGGGGGTGGGTCTATTATTTATTTTCTCAGAAGTACTGAGTTAGGTAGGAGGATTTAGAAATGACTACCATTATACCATAGAAGAAGAAGACATTTGACTGGCGAGAAAATGGAAGTTGTGCAAATTGCTCAGGATCTACTATATGTAATGTACCTAGCAACACATATAATAGGGATCTACTAGATGTAATGTCCCTAGCAACACATATAATAGGGATCTACTAGATGTAATGTCCCTAGCAACACATATAATAGGTATCTACTAGATTTGATGTCCCTAGCAACACATATAATAGGTATCTACTAGATTTGATGTCCCTAGCAACACATATGATAGGGATCTACTAGAATATGTCCCTAGCAACACTTAATAGGGATCTACTAGATTTAATGTACCTAGCAACACATAATAGGCGAGAGACGGAGACGGAGAAGATGGTCAGTGCGACCACTCAGAGAAAGAACAACGGATGGGGATTATGCAATGCTAGTCCAAAAACCACAAAGGCACCCACTCCATTATCTTGATGGCAGTGTGTGATGACCGCTACAGGTTCACAGTGGTGGATGTAGAGGCATACGATCCAGAGACCGATGGTGGAGTGTTTCAAGAGAGTTATTTTGGGTCCAAACTGCTGCAGAAGAGCCTCGATTTGTCACCACCAGCTGTCCAGGTACCACAACGCCAAGTCCTCATGTTTTCCTGGGAGATGCAGCTTTCCCCCTACATGAGAACCTCATGCGCCCTTATCCAGGTATGTTGATTATAGAATTATATAACTTTTTCTGTTTATAAATTTCCCTTGATACTGCATACATGTTTTGTTCAACCTTTATTTAACTAGGCAAGTGTCCAGCTGGTATAATGATCAGGAGACAGGAGACATAATAGGGGTTTTTATTACTCCACCTAACAAACACAGCATGCCATGTAAAGGCACGGAGACGAAGCCTCGTATACAAAAACACAGGGTTGAAACCCAAACAAAAGAGCGAGGAGTACCTCTAATAAATACACGGGACGAGACCCGTAATTCACTACACGGGACGAGACCCGTAATTCACTACACGGGACGAGACCCGAAATAGCAAGTGCATAAATACAATAACCGCAGCACGAAAATAACAAAGCACAGGTACACACAGGACCAACGGACATTGGAACAATAATCGACACCTCAATGGTTAACAGAGGGCACATTTATACAATTACAAATCAGGGAGGAATGGGAACCAGGTGTGCGTAATGACAGTTCAGTCACGCCTAGAGGCCGGTGACGTAGACCTCCGGAACTGGTGCACGGAATGAGCAACAGTACCGGGGGGATCCGTGACAGCAAGTCACGTATGCACCTCTATGTGAGAAATGCCATTTAATCAAGGCTTTTGGAATATGGTTCCTGGAAAATGTTATGGTGTTATTTTTGTTGACCAAATAGGCTATATTTTATATCTGAAATATATTCTCGTTACCTCTCATTCACAGGTGTCCATCTCAATGAACCTGGGCATACCTACAACTACCGCCACTCCCGTTGTCAGAGTCCTAGAGAATGCATTCTGCATCATGGCAGCAAGATGAGTATTCTTGGTCAGCCAGTCGAGTGTATCCATTTACATTTGAGTCATTTAGCAGATGATTCTATCCAAAGTGACTTACAGTACAGTATCATTAATTTTAAGATAGCTAGGTGGGATAACCACATATCACAGTCATAGTAAAAATTTCCTCAATAAAGTAGCTATCAGCAAAGTACCCCTAAAAAGACTAAGGACATTGTGAAGGCATGTGTGGCCCTCCACAACTACCTGTCCAACACTGATGAAGCTCATGAGCCGAACGCAAGATGCGTGCCTCCTGCTTTCCCCCCTCTCCCTCCCTACTGGCAACTACAAACCTAGAGAGTGGAGGAGGGTTGTGGCAGAGGACAACAACCTCCAAGAGCCAGGGAGATTCTCTCGAGCCAGGGAGATTCTCTCGAGCCAGGGAGACTCTCTCGTGCCAGGGCGACACGGCTTGCAAGTGAAACAAAAAACAAGCTCAGGGACTTCTTCCTCTATCCCCCTTGATGTGTGCCATGGCAGGAAGACATGGTTAGGAGAGGACAACTCAACCCAAGGCCATCCAATCATGCTCACACACACACACACACACACACACACACACACACACACACACACACACACACACACACACACACACACACACACACACACACACACACACACACACACACACACACACACACACACAGATGGATGCACAGTTCTACTTTGTACTAAAATGTTTTAATCTTTTTTATAAAATGAAACTTGATTCTGTTGTCTCAGTGTGCATTCATTTAGATTAGACTGAACTACACCACACAAGTAGAAGAAAGCCTGTAAACCCTGTAGCATGCAGCTCTACTCAACTGTGTCAGCACTCGATGTTCAAATAGAATGCATTGAAACACCTTGTATTGAGATGAAGAAACAGATTTTTCGGCACACAAAAATAAACCTTTATACTTGCCTATGAAAGTAAATACAATACAAAAGTGTCTGCTAAGAACAGACATGTAAACAACACGTGTCAATGAAATATAATTAAAGTGTCAGACAATAAATGCAATTATTTGTCTGCGGAAAACAGACATGTAAACAACAAAAGTGTCTACGGAATAAAATGAAAATGTCTAGTGTCTGACTCCTGAGATGTCTGTGGTCCCAGATCTTGAGATCTGTCTTCAGCCATTTGGAAGGCCTTTGCGAGTGATGTGTCAAGGGCTGAGTCTGCAGCTCTTTTCTACCTTCCTCTCACACCCTTGCTACTACTGCGTGGCATCGGTGAGGAGTAAGCCAGAGGAATAGGACTTAGAGGTGGACCCAGGATAGAGATTCCCAGGTCATGCATGGAGATTGTTTCCCATTCTGCACTGCAGCTCAGTGTGGCAGATGGGCTAGGGGCAGTGATGTAAAGTACTTAAGTAAAAATACTTTAAAGCACAACTTAAGACGTTTTTATTTATAACTTTTACTACATTGTTAAAGAAAAGATTGTACTTTTTACTCCATACATTTTCCCTGACACCCAAAAGTACTTGTTTCATTTTGAATGCTTAGCAGGACAGGAAATTCAAATTCACACGCTTACCAAGAGAACACGTGGTCATCCCTACTGCCTCTGGCCTGAATGGCGCAGCGGTCTAAGACACTGCATATCAGTGCTAGAGGCGTCACTACAGACCCTTGTTCAAATCCAGGCTGTATAACAATCCGGCTGTGATTGGGAGTCCCATAGGGTGGCGTCCAATTGGCCCAGAGTTGTCCAGGTTTGGCCGGTATGGTTTGTTGCTGAAGAATAGTGGAACCAGGCGCAGGAGATGTAATTGATGGAAGGATACTTTAATAACAGACGTACTAAATATTCACCGTAGAGTACACAGCAAACAAAATTGGACACAACTGTGACAGAGAATGAGCTTTCAACAGGTAAACACCTGAACAAACTAACACGGGGAACAACCTGGCAAAAGAAAGGGTATAAAACAAATACTCAGTAACACAGTATGCACATGAATAGTCTTGACATGAAGAACAATAACACACACTGACAAGTGGGAAACAGAGTATATAAATACAGTAATTATGGGATGAGAACCAGGTGTGAGAAAATGACCAGACAAGACAAATAAAAAATGGAAAAGAGGATTGGCAGTGGCTAGAAGGCCGGTGACGACGAGCGCCGAAGCACGCCCGAACAAGGGGAGGGGGCAGCTTCGGAGGGAGTTGTGACAGCTGGGGTAGGCTGTCATTGTAAATAAGAATTTGTTCTTAACTGACTTGCCTAGTTAAATAAAAATATGAATAAAAAACTCACTAAACACAAATGCATCTTTTGTAAATAATCTCGGAGTGTTGGAGTGTGCCCCTGGCTATCCGTCAATTTTAAAAACAAGACAATTATGCCGTCTGCTTTGCTTAATATAAGGAATTTTAAGTGATTTGTACATTTACTTTTACTTTTGATACTTATTTAAAATCAAATACTTTTTGACTTTTACTCAAGTAGTATTTTACTGGCTGACTTTCACTTTTACTTGAGTAACTTTCTCTTAAGGCATCTATACTTTTACTCAAGTATGGCAATTGGGTACTTTTTCCACCACTGGCTAGGGGCTGATGACCAGTCAGTACTGGGGGCTGAGGCAGTGCTGGGGGCCGGTGAACAGGCAATGCTGGGGCGCAGAGAACAAGGCCTGGTGCTGTCCCCATTCACTAGTGTTTGTACCTTGAAAAATAAAAAAGTAGAGGGCTATTGAGTATCCATGAGCAAACATATCAAATATCATTAAGCGAGACTACAATAGACTATAATGTTGCAAATAACTCTGCTCAAACATTTGAAATATTTTAACTAGCTGGACCTTGCTACCCAACTTTGACTTCGGTGTTACCAATGTGGGAAGCTTATGATTTTCTTTCTCTGACAAAATTATGTTTGATCAAAAAGTTATAAAGATCTTTAGTGCACAAGTATGCAGTTAGGCTAGCTAGTCATCAAGTAGCTAGCACTAACTGACTAGCTATTGTTAGCGAACATGGCTACTGTTTTTGTCGACTACAGTAAAACATACTCTGGTGAAGACGGCATGTTACTTTCCATCTTCCTATGCTTCACGTGCCGAACAAGCCAGGGAAGCTGCAGCAACATTTCTGGAGTAGCCTTTCCACCGGCATCTCCACTGCCGGTTATTTTCTTTACACCACTTTTTCTAACAAGTGATTGGGTCGGACCCCGCAATCTCCCTCCATGAATTGGCCTTTACATGCTAGTCTTTATATAATCGATTGCTATAATCGTAGAGGTGCAGGTACTTCCACAATGAGCTTCGAGCAGAATCGAGAAGAAGAATAAACTTGTGAGCCAAAATCAAGTCTGAAATTTGGAGAACCAAGCTTATTACAAACTTCAGAAGCCTCCATTGTAGGACAACTTGTTGCAACAGGAAGATCAAATTAAGATCCTACATCTGTATATGCTGTCCTATAATTATTAAAAAATGTTGGATAGCAGCCTGAGACTTTAAGTGGTGACTGGTATCATACACTGTCATTTCAGATTAATCTGACAGAAATGAACATGATATTAAATATTGATCGCTCTGTAACTCCAAAGTTTTTTTAAGTACACTGATTTGACTGAAATTAATGCATATAACTTAGGGGTTTGCGGCTGAACTTTGATTTACAATAAGGAGACATGGCTCTGCCGCAACATTTTGCCTTCCAATGTTTTTAACGGTATGCCACAGTCTTCTGCTTCTCTCTCTCTCTCTCTCTCTCTCTCTCTCTCTCTCTCTCTCTCTCTCTCTCTCTTCTTATATTTCTCTCCCTCTTTCAACATCTTCCCTCCAGAACTTGCATGGGCAGTAGTTAGTAAACAAAACAACATTGCGGGTTTGATTGAATGTCCATCCTCAGGGCTGCATCTCTCCCTGCACCTGCTCCCTACTCCCTGCTCCAGCCTTCTACTGCAGCAGCATGATCATCTTTCTATGGGAGGCTCAGATGCTGACAACACTGTAATTGCAAATCACCCTGAGGACAGAACCCTATTACTTCTGTTGCAAATTATTAGAGAAAAAAAATGCTCCTTGCGCAATTACAGAGCAAGATCATGAGAAAGATACTGGTAAAGAATGCTGTGTTTGAGCTCCTGCGCGAGTGAGTGCTGTTTGTGCGTACATGTTGCGTGTGCCCATGCGCACCCGTGTGTGTGTGTCGGTGTCTGTGTGTGCATGTGTGCGTGCGCATGCACGTGTGTGTACGTGGTCTTTCACTTTGTCTCTGTCGACTGACTTAATCGTCAGTGCCTTTGTTACGGTCCTTAACAAAATACCTCTATTGTCTTGCATCAGAGCAGCCTGTTCTTTTTTGGCTTCGCGCGCCACGGCCTTAATATTCTTCTCTGGATGCATGTATAACCCATTCCTCTGCTATAAAGAAGAAGAAAACTAAAATATGCATGAACGGCCAGGAGTCTTTATGAATTTATATAAACCAATGGTCCAAACCTCATGTCTCTATCATTAGTTTTTACCCTTGTAGGATGGTCAAAATTAGGGCGAGAAAAAAACGTGTTCAAAATACTGGAAAATAGCATCAAGTCAGCGAGGCTGGATGCTGTGTGAGAATTAAGGGTACCTGACAGGCTTAAGATTGAAGTCGACACAGTATGACATGTAGTATTTTCATATACACTGTTCATATTAAAAGGTGCTAGTGTAATGATGGTGTTTCACAGAGATGCTAAAATATACACAATACTCATTGAGACATAGAGCTGTCTAACTGCTGCTCAGGGTCAGCTGGCTGGCTTCACTCTGTCAAAGCAATATAACAGACAGGAAAAAGAGACAAAGAGAAATGTAGGAGTAAAATAATGATAAGTAAGCAAGTTACAGGAAATATGTCGCAACTACCTTATTGGAGGAGCAATTTTCTCAACAGATCGCTTTTCTCTGCAACTCTATCGATCACCATGTCAGTATCCAGGGCCATTAGGATGTCCTTATCGGTGGCCATCAGCATGAAGGCCTATAGGTGTTCTTGTGAGAGAGTGCTCCTGAGTCTGCTCTTGATATACTTTAAGATAGAGAAACTTCACTCACAAGCTACCTGGGTAACTGAGAGGGTGAGTCGGAACTTGTATCCAAGGCCAAGGATATGGTATGCATCAGTCAGCAGGTTGTACCGTCTCAGCATCTGGTAACAACTCAGTGGACATTCTTTGCAGGATGAGCAGCATTTATTCTTCATTTCCACCTCATCTTCATTTCCATCAGGGCCGTCCTCCACTGTCCTGGTCATGTATTCCTCCAATCCTGAACTTGTCAGTCTTTTCCACTGTACAGCGAGGCTTTTCAGCTCACACTGCAAATTGTCATCAGTTGCTCGGGTATCAAATTGAAGCAAACATTATCTGAGCTCTTGAAGGGCTGTCTCTGGAAGACCATTGGATGTTATTTGACATTATTTTATTAAATCTTGCCCTTTTCTGTGGCAGAGTGGCTTCCACCTCCTCCAGCTCTGTGTCCTCATCCTGTTCTTTGATCTTCTTATTTGCAAACTGACAAAATGTGTCTGTAGCTGCCTTAATGGTGTCAAAGTCTTTCAGGGTTTCCTGTGTAACCACAACCCTTCGGTGGGCAGACAGGATGTCCATCCCACTTGTCTGCAGGTATTTGGACAGTGGTGACGTGTTCTCAAATATCCTAAGAAATATTTGAGCTGTCAGTATCGTCTCATACCAGAGAAGAGCCTCAGTAAATCCTCTTTCCTTCACCCAAACAGTTGTCTTCATGTTGGGCTGTCCTTGTATGGCTGACAGTGTGAGGAGTACTTCAACACAGAGACCCTGGTCTGGTTTTCCGAAGGATCCAAAGACCTTCTTCAAAGCACTATCCTCAGCCCACCAGCGCGTTTCTTCGATTGGAGATAGGCGTCTTTGTCCCGTGTTCTGGCTCTTCTTCTCCCACACATCCATCCTTTGGTAGGATTCACGAAGTAACACAGCAATGTCGTAAAGGAGAGCAAACAGTGACCCACTTGCTAAGACAATTTCAGTTGTGTCAGACAAAACCAGATTGAGGACATGTGCATAGCACCATACATGCACTTGATTGGGGGACTTTGAGGATAACAGAGTAGAGAAGCCCTTATATTTGCCCTGCATATTGGATGCTCCATACGTAGCATTGCCAATGCACTTGCTCATGTCTAATTTTAGTTTATCCACAGCATCTGTCAACAACTGGACAAAGTACTGTCCAGTGGATGCCTCACACTACACAACAGTCACAAGCCTCACGTGTACGACGTCTGTCACATATCTCAAAATGACAGAGCACTGGTCTTGAGAGGTTATGTCCTGAGTTGTGTCGATCTGGACAGAGAACATTCCAGTTTGCTCAATTTCACTTGACATGGTCTCTTGGATAATGCTCTGAATTTTTGAGAGGAGTGTGATTAGAGAACCTCTGCCTCTTGCCCCAGACTGATGTAGGTTCTTGCTTTTCTCAATTCATTTGGTGAGATGTTCTTTCAAGCAGACGTCATACTTTCCCAGCAGTATTATCATACGATACTGGTGTCCTCTAATGTGTACGTAGCCTCAGACTGCATCCCCCTGTAACTGAGCCTCCTCTTGCCAATGACTTCCACTATGTCTACGACACATTCCAGCACCTGCCTTCTCCTGCGTACCTGCTCTCTGTGGGCAGACACCTGACTGCCACTGAGCAGACTTTGAATGTCTGCTTTGGAGGACCTTAAAAAGTATGCCTCAGCACTGCTTCTGTGCATGTTGCTCTTCTCATGCTCTTCTACCCTTTGGTGAACATGTTTCCAATCCGTCATTCCACTCATAAAATACTGCTGTCAGTAGGCTTCGCAAATGCCATACAAATTGAATAGTATAAAGCATGGCTTTCTTCATTGTATGACAGCCATTTCCGATTGGTGCCGTCTTTAAAACGTTTTTTGCAAAAAATGTTTTTAGGTCATCAGACTTGGGTCTCTTGAAATAATAAAAAGTTGGTCTGGCATCCTGGCCTTCCCTGACTCTCTCTTCCACTGACACTGGACTGGGCCTGTCATCAACCTCAATGCTCTCTTCCATTGAAACTGGACTGGGCCTGTCATTCACATCAATGCTCACTTCCACTGAAACTGGACTGGACCTATCATCAACCTGGATATTAATAAAATTGTATATAAATTAACTAATAAAGGCCCAATTTTGAAAAACTACAAAAACACAGCAGCAGCCCCACTATTTCATATTAAGTGAATGAATGACAACACAACAGGTTTTTTTGTGTGGCTTTACTCACCGTTCACACCGGACTGTTGGCATGATGATGAATTTCAATGCATGGTCTAGTAAGAGGCGAAGTGGTAGGAACCGTGGCGATGAGGATCATAGCTAGCAAATCCTTGTAGCCATATTCTACTGCACAAAATATGAATTTGAGAGGGAAAGGACTTGATTGGTTTTACAATATGTACAGTTGAAGTTGGAAGTTTACATACACTTAGGTTGAAGTCATTAAAACTCGTTTTTCAACCACTCCACAGATTTCATGTTAACAAACTATAGTTTTCGCAAGTTGGTTAGGACATCTACTTTGTGAATGACACAAGTAATTCTTCCGACAATTGTTTACAGACAGATTATTTCACTGATAATTCACTATATCACAATTCCACTGGGTCAGAAGTTTACATACACTAAGATGACTTTACCTTTAAACAGCTTGGAAAATTCCAGAAAATGAATTTTAGAAGCTTCTGATAGGCTAATTGACATAATTTGAGTCATTTGGAGGTGTACCTGTGGATGTATTTCAAGGCATACCTTCAAACTCAGTGCCTCTTTGCTCGACATCATGGGAAAATACAAAATAAATCAGCCAAGACCTCAGAAAAACAATTCTAGACCTCTAAAAGTCTGGTTCATCCTTGGGAGCAATTTCCAAACGCCTGAAGGTACCACGTTCATCTGTACAAACAATAGTATGCAAGTATAAACACCATGGGACCACGCAGCCGTCATAATGCTCAGGAAGGAGACACATCTGTCTCCTAGAGATGAACGTACTTTGGTGCGAAAAGTGCAAATCAATCCCAGAACAACAGCAAAGGACCTTGTGAAGATGCTGGAGGAAACAGGTACAAAAGTATCTATATCCACAGTAAAACAAGTCCTATATCGACATAACCTGAAGCCACCGCTCCAAAACTGCCATAAAAAAGCTAAACTACGGTTTGCAACTGCACATGGGGACAAAGATCGTACTTTTTGGAGCAATGTCCTCTGGTCTGATGAAACAAAAATAGAACTGTTTGGCCATAATGACCATCGTTATGTTTGGAGGAAAAAGAGGGAGGTTTGCAAGCCAAAGAACACCATCCCAGCCGTGAAGCACGGGGGTGGCAGCATCATGTTGTGGGGGTGCTTTGCTGCAGGAGGGTCTGGTGCACTCCACAAAATAGATGGCATCATGAGGAAGGAAAATTATGTGGATATAATGAAGCAACATCTCAAGACATCAGTCAGGAAGTTGCTTGGTCGCAAATGGGTCTACCAAATGGACAATGACCCCAAGCATACTTCCAAAGTTGTGGCAAAATGGCTTAAGGACAACAAAGTCAAGGTATTGGAGTGGCCATCACAAAGCCCTGACCTCAATTCTATAGAACATTTGTGGGCAGAACTGAAAAAGCGTGTGTGAACAAGAAGGCCTACAAACCTGACTCAGTTACACCAGTTCTGTCAGGAGGACTGAGCCAAAATTCACCCAACTTATTGTGGGAAGCTTGTGGAAGTCTACCCGAAACGTTTGACCCAAGTTAAACAATTTAAAGGCAATGCTACCAAATACTAAATTAGTGTATGTAAACGTCTGACCCACTGGGAATGTGATGAAAGAAATAAAAGCTGAAAGAAATAATTCTCTCTACTATTATTCTGACATTTCACATTCTTAAAATAAAGTGGTGATCCTAACTGACCTAAAAAAGGGAATTTTTACTAGGATTAAATGTCAGGAATTGTGAAAAACTGAGTTTAAATGTATTTGGCTAAGGTGTATGTAAACTTCCGACTTCAACTGTATACTATTTGCAACCAATGGCTGTATAGACATGAAATAAAATTAGCTAATTAATGTACATGTCCAATGCAATTTAGCGTTTAGAACAACAAGGCAAAAGCCATCAGAATCAAATGAAAATGCTTATTTTAGCTAAGTAAAATTATACGACAGTAAATTACTGATTGCCATTTCCCACTAAATCCCCACAGGACTGCAAAATCTAGGCATTCAGAGCTTTGCTAATTGTCAAATTACCGCTAGCCGGTTTGAACACCCAGTTAATGTGCGTCTTTACCTCAATTCTTTCTTTCTGGTACATTTACACAGCAGTAGCTGACCAATAGTATTTGCATTTCACTCAAATGTATTTGTAACACATTTCGGCACAAATCTACCGCTTTGGCTGCACTATCTTTGGGTTCGCTGTCCTCTCCGTCTACTATTTTACCCGCAAACCGGGTTGTGGCATCTTCCTCTTGCCGGTCTAGCACTTCGATGTTAGCATCGGTGGCTCTGCTACTAGTACTACTACTACTGAATAATTTGGTTCGTTTTTTAAATTTACTTGCATTTGAGTGAAGACCTTTGACTCTTTTGTCTCTTAACTTTTCAGCCCCACCCTTATGTTTTTTATTCTGCTTTCCATTTTCTATTGTAGCTAGTTTTCGAGCTGTCACTGTCAGTGTCAATGTGTGTGTGAGTGTGAGCGAGATAAAGGGGGCGGGGCTAAGGGTTGCATTGATGTTCGTTTGGAATAGACCAACTGTGTCGCTCAACATTCAGACAACTTTTTTATTAGTAGTAAAAAATGTATAAGGCCCACTGGCCCAGAGTTTGTGTAAGATTAAATGTAATTTAAGTCTCCTAAATAAGAGAATTGGATCCTGAACATCTGGTGGAGAGACAAGGTCAGAAATGTGAAGCTGTTGGCGAAGCTGTGACCACAGCAGAAGGGTATGTGCCATCTGGTGAAGGTAGATGGAACCCAGACCCCCTTTGTGGTTTATGTATGCTACCACCGTGGTGCTGTCTGTCTGTACCGGCACATGTTTTTCCTGTAGTTGTGGGAGGAAGTTAAGAAGACTACTCTCAACTCCAGCATGTTGATGTGAATTTTGGACCAGCTGGGGCTCCAGGGATCGCCATCTTGCCAGTGATCAAGTGCATTCCTTGGACACAGTCAGGCGACTATACCTGTGTTCCTTTGGATGAAAACCTTGAGCATTGAACTACTATCTGCACAGGTCTCAAATGTAGGAGGTCCAATGGGGTCAGAAGAGAGGCTGCGGAGAGTAGACCCATCAGTCTGACACTGAAGAACCTTCAGGTCTTCGACAAAAAGGTCCAAGATCTACAATTTTCTGGGTTCGCTCTTGGGGGAAGTGAGCCCTCATTACAGACGAGTGGCTCCGCATGCCCACGAACATCACAGTTTGAATGGGGACCAGGCGGCTATTTTCCATGTTCAACTTGAGGCCTAGCTCTGAGATGTGCTTCATGAGAGATGTCTTGTCTGCTGCTGCCTGTTCTCGTGAATGAGCACAGATTAGCCAATCATCTAGGTAATTCAGTACCATCATCCCCTGTGATGTTAGGGGGCATCCATGCCTTTTGTGTATGTTCTTGGTGCCAATGAGAGGCCGAAAGGTTGCACTTGGTACTCGTACACCATGCCATTGAAAGCAAAGCACAGGAACTTCCTGTATGCCGGGTGGATCGGTACATGGAAGTAGGCATCTTTTAAGTTAACAGTGCTGAACCACTGGCCTGGGCTGATAGCATCTTGAAGAGCAGTGTTTTCAAGCACCGGTTGAGAGGCCTCAAGTCCAGGATGGGGCGAAAGCCGCCTTCCCTCTTGGGGCTAGGAAATATACTCTATAGAACCCACTGTGCTGTTGATGGTTTGAGTTGTCTGATTGCATTCTTCTCCAGCAGGGAGGCAATCTCCAGTTGGAGAGCTTATCTTTTCAGGGGGTCGGCTGTTGTAGTTGACCAAACCCCTCTGAAAGGTGGTTGCCGGCATCAGAACTGGAGTTTGTACCGCTGTAGTACTGTATCCAGCACCGAGGGGGACTCTACAAGCTCCTCACACTTTGCCCGATGGGCGTGGGAGAAGTGGGTGATGCCGGAGCCACACCCATCAGGACGACTGAGGGGGCCCATTATTCTACAGAGCAGAGGAACGATACTTTTTGTGCAGCTGCCTGTGCTGGTAGTGGCGCCACTGTTGACCCGGAGCCTGTTGACGTGGCTGATCAGGGTGTGGCTGGTTTGACGGAGGGCCAAATCGGTCTTTCAAGGCAGAGGAGAGCTGAGGTCTAGGTCTACATCTTTGTGTGTGAGAGCCAAAGCTGTCTTCGTGACGAGATGACCGTAGACAGGGGTTTCCCATTAGCATGTGACATTTCAGTGTTTAAGAGGGAGAGGAGAGAGGAATGTGGACACCTGAGTAACCCTGAGCCGTGAGCTCAGGGTCACCGTTGGTGGACAGGCGAGCTATCAGACCATGCAGGTATGTCTGCAGAAGAGTGGTCGCATTCATAAGGCGAGCCACCATGTCCAGGGTCAGGACGGTATCCTTTAATTGGACGTCAGCAGCCTGCTGAGGCCCTGAGGACAGCAGGGAGACTTACCAATGCTTTCCTTGTCTGTGAGGACCATGGCCACAACAATGGGGTCCTTGACAGGGTACTGGTCTGGTCCCAACTCCATGGGGGAAGCCTTGAAGTTCCAATGCTTGTATTGGCTTGAGACATGGAACCTTGAGTTCACCGTAGACCAAGTCTGACGCAGTTCCTTGGAGAATTTAGGGCAACAATACATGCAGCTGAAGGGGGACTCCACAGCCTAATTGGTATGCTCTAAACCTAGGCACATCATACAGGTGGAATGGGCATCAGCTGAATCCAGCACTGCGTTTATCGCAATGGCATGGTGGATAATCTTCTCTCTGTTTAGACAGAAGCAAAAATACAGATGTCTTATAGAAAAGATCATCTGTATAACACCCCTTTAATACCAGGTTTAAGTATAAAGTAGTTCTGTTCTCAGGGAAATATGTGAATTAAGTAATAATATATTCTAAGGATTTCAGAATATATTAGAGACATTCCATTGACAATCCCCAAAAGGTATGGATGTGAGGAGAAAAACTAAATTGACATAGTGACAGAGTGTGTGAGGAGAGGTCTTGAGAACAGACTGGCCAGCTCTCGTGTGATTAATGAGAGGCGCACGATCTGAATCTCACTCCGCCACCGGCTACAGCTCGAGCCAGTAATGAGATTATGCTAGCTAGGATCCAAAGCCTGCACATTGAGGTGTGACTCAGCGATCACCCATCCTACTTCTGGAAAGCTGGATAACACACAGTCTCCCCTAGTCTGGGTAGGCGTGATACCCAGCCTCAATCTCCAGAGAGAAGAGGCTAGCGTCCAGCTGAAGCGAACAAGCAACATGTAACGCAATAAGCAGGGAGGCTAACCAGCAGACAGACACAAACAAAACAACTAAGACTTGCGTCGTGAACAGATTTGCCCAACCCACGCACCCTACTTCGTAGCAGGCTGTCGACCTGTTAGAATTTATTTTACAGATGACAAAACACTGCAGAGTACTCTTGGGAGGGGCAAGCTTTGCCCAAAATGGAGTATTCTCCAAACGCTCAGCGAAAAACTCACCTTTGGAGTCTTCTACATTCACTTCTAGGGAAGAAAAGAGGAAGTGATGCTATGCGCCCCAGGTATTTACAGGGGGTGAGGGGCACACCCATCACACCTGTGCCACGGAATTACTCTGAAATGAATGGCTGCAGTCCAAAAACTTAAAAGACACACCCTCGTACACTTACCCTCACCTTATGCCCTTGGGGGAATTCCCGTCACCATCTTGGAGGGCGGTCCAAATGATTAGCCAAGCAAGGGAAGTTTGCAACATAAGCCCCTCAGCCCTCGTTTTTGGTCGAGTTTGTGAGTGTACAATTATGTTCACTTCGGGACATGAAACGCCCCATAATTCAATTTGCGATGCTTGTACATCCGCTAAGAAAAGTCTGCCGAAACGTAAAACCTCAACGTCAATATGGAGAATTCAGCATATAAGTGTAAGTAAAAACAAATGTAAATAAGTTAGAAATTGTGCTACTAATGCACATGGCGGCACAAACACACAAAAGTTATGTTTTTGTTTGGTTAACGTTTGGAAAATTAAGAAATAATACATTTTCCTTCTTCAGAAGTTCCAGCTATGCAGGCTAACATTAGTTAGCTAATTAATTTGCTACCTATCATACAGTAGGTGTATATTAATAATGATATAGTTAATGTAAATAAATATGCAATCATAATTGACTGTAGTGCAGATAAAGCACACACAAGCTACCGTTGGCGGAAAACACAATCATTGCAGGATGAACGAGTGACGAATTTCTGGGCAAGGGTGTTCCATTTAAAAATCATTCCTTGGGCTGAGGGGATAGGGTGTGTCTTTTAAGTGTTTGGACCGCAAACAACATCTTGATATCCCATTGATTGACTAGCATAGTCCCTCAAGCGAAATAGAACTAGGCTACTTAATTGGGCTGATGCCGGTGGTGTTCAAATTTAGGCTAAGTAGTTTTTGTTATCCTTAAAATGATCACGATTATTGCATCATAGGCTACATCTTTGAAAACATAATTTAAAAAATATATGTTTTTACCCAAAGTGGAGTTCTGTTTTCTCATTGAAAAGTGTGTCTTGTTCTCTTGGCCTTAGTCAGAGCTATTTGGGCTACGGTATTGGTTGAACGTGATAGTCTGCCGGTAACCAGCCTGAGTAGGCCTAAAACTCCATTCCTACTCTATTCAGAGTTTAGAGAAATTGGAAATGACCTATTATCAGGCTGGTTAATGCGATGCATGTATGTTGAATTTAGAAAGATCCACCTGCACTCGGCCATGCCTCAGCTACTCAGACATTCTGGAACCATTACTGCGATACATGCTAAATAGTATGCAACGATGAGTACATAGTATGCAGTTTAAGTATGTAGTACGCTAGTATGGGTATTCGGAGACGGCCACAGTCTCTCTGTCCCTTCCTTCTGTCAACGTGTCTGATTTCCTGTGAAGTGTGTGTGTGTATGAGCGGGGCTTGCGTGGAACAAGCCATCTGCTCTGTCTCAGAATCTCTGCGGTAATTAGCGGAATATTCCCCCCCACCCCCACCCCAAAATGTTGTCAGCAACGCCTCAGTTGCCATGGGACGTCATTGGGGTAACCTTGTCGCTAGGTTGGAACGTTCCTTTTGATTTTCTGTTGTTCCGTGTCCTGGCGGAGAGAATTCTATTCACAGTTCCATGCGCTGTCTGTCTGTCTGTCTGCCCGCTCAACTGAACTGAAATGTGAATTCACTGGGCAGAAAGCATGACAGGCTCAGAAATAAAATAAAAAGAACATGCCATTTTTACCCCTTGGTTCTGAGAGATATTCCCTGTTTACCTGAACAAATCTCAAGCCACCCCTCAATCCCAACAGCCTTTCTTTTCCCAGCGTCCTTTGTTGTCATTTGAGGCTGATGCAAAAGTGTAGTCATCACAGAAACCAGCCGGTCACATCTATGGTTCATAGACATAAATGAGTTTGATATGAGAATGGTTTTAGGCAAAGAGAGAATGTGAACCAGATGTTTCAGAAATCATTCTTAATGAAATTGGGTTGTTGACAGATAAGACAGGGTTTGAAGAGAGGGCAGACAGAGGCAGGGGGTCTGGATGGCGCAGTGTGTGTGTGTGTTAGTGTGTTGTTGGCGTTGGGCATTATGGTGTGTAAGACAGTGATGCCCATCCAACCCCCAACCCCACTGTTTTCCTTGTATTCATCTCTCTCTCTCTCTCTCTCTCTCTCTCTCTCTCTCTCTCTCTCTCTCTCTCTCTCTCTCTCTCTCTGTCTCTCCTCTCCCTCTCCCTGCAGCCTCCTTTGGAAACATCTCTTAGCTCATCCCTCCCTCCGTCCGTTTGGCAGCCCTCACTCTCCTCCGCTGTTTCCAGTAGCCATGGGAGGACCTGCTCGCTCCAGATATGTGACCGCAGAAAAAGGGCTGTGAGAGGAGGGAAGAAAGGAGGGGAGAGAGGACGGAAAAGAGGAGAGAAGAGGAGTCTTTACACTACATGCCAAACACACTGAAGGAGGTTTCCCCATTAAACAAGGCCAAACTGGTTTAAATGAAGAGAGAGAGAGAGAGAGAGAGAGAGAGAGAGAGAGAGAGAGAGAGAGAGAGAGAGAGAGAGAGAGAGAGAGAGAGAGAGAGCGCTGAATACAAGGGCACACACTGTAACATACACTACCGTTCAAAAGTTTGGGGTCACTTAGAAATTTCCTTGTTTTTTAAAGAAAAGCAGATTTTTTGTCCATTCAAATAACATCAAATTGTTCAGAAACACAGTGTAGACATTGTTAATGTTGTAAATGACTATTGTAGCTGGAAACGGCAGATTTTTTATAGAATATCTACATAGGCGTACATAGGCCCATTATCGGCAACAATCACTCCTGTGTTCCAATGGTACGTTGTTTTAGCTAATCCAAGTTTATAATTTTAAAAGGCTAATTGATCATTAGAAACCCCTTTTGCAATTATGTTAGCACAGCTGGTTCGATTACAGGCTCAAAATGGCCAGAAACAAATAACTTTCTTCTGAAACTCGTCAGTCTATTCTTGTTCTGAGAAATTAAGGCTATTCCATGCTAGAAATTGCCAAGAAACTGAAGATCTCGTACAACGCTGTGTACTACTCCCTCCACAGAACAGCGCAAACTGGCTCTAACCAGAATAGAAAAAGGAGTGGGAGGCCCCGGTGCACAACTGAGCAAGAGGACAAGTACATTAGAGTGTCTAGTTTGAGAAACAGAAGTCCTCACAAGTCCTCAACTGGCAGCTTCATTAAATAGTACCCGCAAAACACCAGTCTCAACGTCAACCGTGTCTACACTTTATTTCTGATCAATTTGGTTTTATTTGAATGGACAAAAGAATGTGCTTTTCTTTCAAAAACAAGGAAATGTCTAAGTGACCTCAAACTTTTGAACGGTAGTGTAGATATAAGATGTTTGAAAGGGGGTTGACAATTTAGAAAAATGTGATCTTAACAACAACAGATTTCGCCCTTTTTGGTTTCTTCTTTCATTTTGGGTTTAGTTTTTTATTGTTATTGATCAATTACTGTAGTACATTACGGTGGGTGTATGACTCCAAGGTTGGTGGAAAGGAAATGCAGCAAACTACTGAATGTCAATGTCTCTGTATCATACTCCCATCACACCCCAACTGTTCACGGTGTATATTTTCCTCAGGATTTTCATTTTGGAATATGTATTTATAGTTTTGATAGATCTAATTCATACAGTATAAAGTATATATAACCTTGCCTTCATAAGCACCCTCTCCCCGAAGCACATTCTCTTCCTTTCATTTCTTTTATAAAGCCTTGTCTTCACAGTGTACAAAATGCCACACCCCAGATCATGTCTTTGTAATATAAGTAATATAAGCTGTAGACCTGAATATAATGTAGACCTATACCTTTAGCATTTTATAAACAGAGGGAATTGAGAGGACATGCTTTGACATTGAAATTGCTGTGATTGTTTGTGCCCTAGCTGTATTTGATGAAGCAATAATCAAAGACGTAGCTGGCCCAAAGGAATGGTTCTATTCTACCAGTATGAGTCAAATGCCTACATCTCCCATGATGCAGTAGAAGTATACTGTAGTTACAACTCCATTGTGTAAAAATAATATTGATCCTACATCTCTGTATGTGTATTTCCCATAAGACCAGAAGTGCATAACTCCAGTTCTCAAGGGCTCCTATCCTGCTGGTCTCTCTCTCTCTCTCTCTCTCTCTCACTCTCACTCTCTCTCTCTCTCTCTCTCTCTCTCTCTCTCTTACTCTCCCACTCTCTCTCTCTCTCTCTCTCTCATTGATCAGTTACTGTAACTGATTGACTATAGATTCCACACACCTGGTAGCCCAAGTAATCAAACGTGTTATTGAAAGGTAGCACATGGTGTACACTGTTAGCCCTGGAGGACTGAAGCTATGCACCTACACCCTACGCCGTGTCTCTCATTGATAGCTATACATATTAGAGAGATTATTGAGAGGAACCAGACCAGCTGCCTGCTATTACTGTAACACTGTGAATCCAGACACAAAGACAACCTACCGTTACTGTGCTTCATAAACTTACCAGAAATCAAATACGCAGCATGACTGTTAATATAAGATCCTTTGAAGAAAGCAACATAGGCCGATATACAGGTAACTGCCAAAATAAAGGAAACACTTGAGTAAATGAGAGATACAAAGTATACAGCGGGTGAAATAAGTACTGAACACGTCACCATTTTTCTCAGTAAATATATTTCCAAAGGTGCTATTGACATGAACGTTTCACCAAATTTATGGTGAAATGATTGTCTTTCCACTTCCGTATTATGGCCCCAACAGTGCTCACTGGAACATTCAGAAGCTTAGAAATGCGCCTATAACCAATGCCATCATTATGTTTTGCAACAATTAGGTTGCGAATGTCTTGAGACAGCTCTTTGCTTTTACCCATCATGAGATGTGTCTTGTGTGACACCTTGGCAATGAGACCTTTTTGTAGGCCATCAGTTGGTACTGAACCAGCTGATATTAATTTGCACTGACAGGGGGCTGGATTGCTTTTTAATTACTGATAGTTTTCAGCTGTTGTCTTGGCTTTCCATGCCTTTTTGAACCTCCCTTTCTTCATGTGTTCAATACTTTTTCCCTGTGTCATTTCACATTATTACACATAACTTAATTTCTGAACTTATTGTCAGGCTCTGGCCATAGAGAAGCTTTGCTTCTCTATAATTCTATGGTCAGAGTCTGGCAGATCTATTATTTCTACGTCTGTGTGGTGTTGTGTGTGGGATCCCTAATTAGAGGCAGCTGCAATGCATTACCTCTAATTAGGGACCCTACTTAATTGTCTATGTTCCACTCCCTTGGCGTGGTTCATTGTTATGTTGTATATTGTCCCGTGTTCGTGCTACGTGTGTTTTACTTTCCTTATTGTATTTGTTATTTTGTATAGTTCGCATCCAGTATAGTTTATTCAATTAATAAACGATGTCGAACTATCGCTACGCTGCGCCTTGGTCTCTCTACACACCCGAACGTGACAGAATGAACCACCACCCGACCAAGCAGCGAAAATCTGGAGCAAAGGAGAAGAGAGGAAAACGGTGTGATCGAGTAAACGGAGGTAACGGAGCCCGTAGGCAACCCCAAGAAAATTTCGGGGGGGGGCTATGGGGATGGTCTGGCTACGAGGAGGACGCGCCAGTACCACTCTCCATGTGGAATACGGTGGAGGAAGAGGAATACCTGAAGGGGGTCTATAGTAGCATTATGGAACTGTGTAGGCGAAATTGGGAGGAGTGTGAGAACGAGCGGAAGGAGCTGGAGCTAAAGGTGCCCACGGTGTGCATTCCCAGTCCGGGTCGTTCGATGCCCACATCCCGCGCCGAGTCTCCAGTGTGCATCCCCACTCCAGTATGTTCCATGCCGGCTTCCTGTATGCGCGCTGGAATGCGCGTCACCAGTCCGGTGCAACCTATGCCGGTTTCACGTGCGAGAACTCCAGTGCCAGAGCAATCCGTTCCATCGGTGCCCAGTCCGGGTCCGGCCGTCTGCTACACTCCAGTGACAGAGCAGTCCGTTCCACCGGTGCCCAGTCTGGGTCCGGCCGTCTGCTACACTCCAGTGTCAGAGCAGTCCGATCCACCGGTACCCAGTCCGGGTCCGGCCGTCTGCTACAGGTACGTCCTTTGCCTGCTCCCCGCACTCGCCCTGAGGTGCGTGTCATCAGTCCGGTGCCATCAGTGTCGACTCCACGCACCAGGCTTCCAGTGCGCGTCTCCAGTCAGGTACGTCCTGTGCCTGCTCCCCGCACTCGCCCTGAGGTGCGTGTCATCAGTCCGGTGCCATCAGTGCCGACTCCACGCACCAGGCTTCCAGTGCGCGTCTCCAGTCAGGTACGTCCTGTGCCTGCTCCCCGGTCGACAGCCCGGAGCCTCCCGTGATGGTCGACAGCCCGGAGCCTCCCGTGACGCTCGACAGCCCGGAGCCTCCCGTGACGCTCGACAGCCCGGAGCCTCCCGTGACGCTCGAGAGCCCGGAGCCTCCCGTGACGCTCGACAGCCCGGAGCCTCCCGTGACGCTCGACAGCCCGGAGCCTCCCGTGACGCTCGACAGCCCGGAGCCTCCCGTGACGCTCGACAGCCCGGAGCCTCCCGTGACGCTCGACAGCCCGGAGCCTCCCGTGATGCTCGACAGCCCGGAGCCTCCCGTGACGCTCGACAGCCCGGAGCCTCCCTTGATGATTGAAAGGCCGGAGTCGCCTGCCACACCGGTGCCCAGTCCTGGCCCGGTTATTTGCCCCGCTCCATGGCCTGAGCCTTTTGCCCCACCATGGTCATTTCCAGGACCGGTGGGTTGCCCCTTTAAATGGCCTGAATCGCCAGCCACACCGGGGCCCAGTCCGGGCCCAGTAGAAATGAGGAGGAAGACATCCACTTCGCCGGGGCCGGAACCGCTACCGGCGATGGTTATTGTTTGATGTTTTTCCCTCCCTGACCCTTCCCTCATGTTTTTGTGTTTGTTTTTCTTGCGGCTGGGAGTCCGCGCCTTTGGGGGGGGGGTACTGTCAGGCTCTGGCCATAGAGCCACACCCGAACGTGACACTTATTTGTTTTGGTTTCTTTGTATGTATGGATTACTTGGGTTGTTACCAACATCTGGTGAACATTTCATGTCAATAGCACCTTTGGAAATATATTTACTGAGAACAATGGTGACGTGTTCAATACTTATTTCACCCGCTGTATTTAAAGCAGGTGCTTCCACAAAGGTGTGGTTCCTGAATTAATTAAGCAATTAACATCCCATCATGCTTAGGTGTCATGTATACAAATCCCCAGTTGCCCGTCACTTTGGCTACCATGGCTAGAAGAAGAGATCTAAGTGAGCATAGGGTGTGTGTTTGTGTGTGTGTTTGTGTGTGTGTGTGTGTGTGTGTGTGTGTGTGTGTGTGTGTGTGTGTGTGTGTGTGTGTGTGTGTGTGTGTGTGTGTGTGTGTGTGTGTGTGTGTCAGTCACCAGATCTCAACCCATTTGAACACTTATGGGAGATTCTGGAGTGGTGCCTGAGACAGTGTTTTCCACCCATCAACAAAACACCAAATGATAGAATTTCTTGTGGAAGAATGGTATCACATCCCTCCAATAGAGTTCCAGACAATCTATTCCAAGGCGCATTGGCGCTTGTGGGCCCAACCATGCAACTCCATCTTCGGGATTTGACGTAATTGGATGAATGTCAATTTTTTTTACCCATTAATTCCCAATTATGTTAGTGTTTCTTTTATTTCGGCAGTTATGTGTACAGTGCATTCGGAAACCCCTTGACTTTTTCAAAATGTTGTTACGTTACAGACTTATTATAAAATGTATTAAATCATTTTTTCTCTCATCAATCTACACACAACATCCCATAATGACAAAGAAAAAACGTGTTAATATTTTATTTTACTCAGTACTTTGTTAAAGCACCTTTGGCAGCGATTTCAGCCTCAAGTCTTCTTGGGTAGGACGCTAGGCACAACTGTATTTGGGAAGTGTTTCCCATTCTTCTCTGCAGATCCTCTCAAGCTCTGTTGGGTTGGATGGTGAGCGTCACTGCACACCTATTTTCCCTCGATCTTGACTAGTCTCCCAGTTCCTGCCGCTTTAAAACATCCCCACAGCATGATGCTGCCACCACCATGCTTCACCGTAGAGATGAAGCCAGGTTTACTCCAGACGTGACGCTTGGAATTCAGGCCAAAGAGTTCAATCTTGGTTTCATCAGACCTGAGAATCTTCTCATGGTCTGAGAGTCCTTTAGGTGCCTTTTGTCAAACTCCAAGTGGGCTGTCATGCACTGAGGAGTGGCTTCCGTCTGGCCACTCTACTATAAAGGCCTGATTGGTGGAGTGCTGCAGAGATGGTTGTCCTTCTGGAAGGTTCTCCCATCTCCACAGAGGAACTCTGAAGCTCTGTTAGAGTTACCATCGGGTTCTTGGTCACCTTCCTGACCAAGGCCCTTCTCCCCCGATTACTCAGTTTGGCCGGGCGGCCAGTGCTAGGAAGAGTCTTGGTAGTTCCTAACTTCCTCCATTTAAGAATGATGGAGGCCACTGTGTTCTTGGGGACATTTTTTGGTACCCTTCCCCAGAACTGTGCCTCGACACATTTCTGTCTCGGAGCGCTTCGGACAATTCCTTCAAACTCATGGTTTTTGCTCTGACATGCACTGTCAACTGTGGGGCCTTATATAGACAGGTGTGTGCCTTTCCAAATCATGTCCAACCAATTGAATTTACCACAGGTGGACTCCAATCAAGTTGTAGAAACATCTCAAGGATGATCAATGTAAACAGGATGCACCTGAGCTCAATTTCAAGTCTCATAGCAAAGGGTCTGAATACTTATGTAAAACAATACGTTTGTAAAAAAAAATCTAAAAAACAGTTTTCGCGTTGTCATTATGGGGTATTATGAGGGAAATAAATAATTTAATACATTTTTGAGTAAGGCTGTAATGTAACAAAATGTGGAAAAAGTCAAGGGGTCTGAATAATTTCCGAATGCACTATATGTCTTTTTGTTTCACTCAGAAAATGAAGGTTCACTTTTCAGAAATGATGATGATGTGGAGCAGGTCTTCTATGGTTGAACATAGAACTATTCTGGGGAACAGGCTACCCACTGGTCACACACTGATTGAATCAACGTTGTTTCGATGTAATTTAAATGAAATTACTTTGAACCAATGTGGAATAGATGTTGAATTGATTTCTGGTCCAGTGGGTAGTCTTCATACCAGCTCACATCCTATCATCCCTTCCTGCCCTCCTTTCCACCCTCTATCCCTCCCTCCAGTTGACAAGGACTGTCTGAATGATGAAACAACTTTACTGTTAAATGGAAAATACACTGTTATACATTTGTCGATGTGTACAGATTCTTGTATTATTTGTTTGTTTACTTTTTCAGATCATGGATGCGTTGTTTGTTTTCGATGTGTTAAGGAAAAGGGTTTTAAAGATAAAATTATTTACTTGCTGTACAGATGTTAAGAAGAGCTATGGAATATGAAGAATCTTGTCTTTTTTTAATAAATAATGCATATTCATGAGATATTTGTTGCTTATCATAATATAAACGTCACGCAATTTCAGTTATACATACCTTCACATATACACACCTTCTCTTAACCAGTGGTGATGTGGACCCAATTGGACGTCTGCAATTGGCTGAAGAAACACTGTCACACAACTACCTAACCTACGTAGAAGCCTTCTCCCACCATGCTATCACAGGTACTGTAAGACACACACACACACACACACACACACACACACACACACACACACACACACACACACACACACACACACATTCTCTCTGTTCTTGGTGCAGCTGTGGCTGGCTGTGGGGCCTGTTGTTTAATTAAAACTCTCCCCTCAGTGATCTGTGTGTCTCTATGCTCTGTTCTAATCTCTCCCTGGTCCATGTCCTCCATCAAACACACACACACACACACACACACACACTCACACTCACACACACACTCACACATCCATCTCTCTTCTCCCCAGGCCCGACCTCAGTTGAGTGCAGTCCTGCTTTTGTTGAAGCAGAGCGAAACAGATTCACTTCAGCAGTCCTCCTCCCTAAACCGCAACAGCACTCTCAGATAAACTGCTCTGGCCATGACCGCAGGGCTCTGCCTCCTAACCTCGCCTAACCTCTCTACCATACCTTCTACACTTTCTCTCTTTTAACTCTATCTCTCTTAACTCTCTCTTTTAACGCTCTCTTTCAACTCTCTCACTCTTGTTCTCTCTGTTTCTCTCTCTACCTCTCTGTTTCTCTCTCTACCTCTGTTTCTCTCTACCTCTGTTTCTCTCTCTACCTCTGTTTCTCTCTCTACCTCTCTGTTTCTCTCTCTGTTTCTCTCTCTACCTCTCTGTTTCTCTCTCTACCTCTCTGTTTCTCTCTCTACCTCTCTGTTTCTCTCTCTACCTCTCTGTTTCTCTCTCTACCTCTCTGTTTCTCTCTCTACCTCTCTGTTTCTCTCTCTACCTCTCTGTTTCTCTCTCTACCTCTGTTTCTCTCTCTACCTCTGTTTCTCTCTCTGTTTCTCTCTCTACCTCTCTGTTACTCTCTCTACCTCTCTGTTACTCTCTCTACCTCTCTGTTTCTCTCTCTACCTCTCTGTTTCTCTCTCTACCTCTGTTTCTCTCTCTGTTTCTCTCTCTACCTCTCTGTTACTCTCTCTACCTCTCTGTTACTCTCTCTACCTCTCTGTTTCTCTCTCTACCTCTCTGTTTCTCTCTCTACCTCTCTGTTTCTCTCTCTACCTCTGTTTCTCTCTCTGTTTCTCTCTCTACCTCTCTGTTACTCTCTCTACCTCTCTGTTACTCTCTCTACCTCTCTGTTTCTCTCTCTACCTCTCTGTTTCTCTCTCTACCTCTCTGTTACTCTCTCTACCTCTCTGTTTCTCTCTCTACCTCTGTTTCTCTCTCTACCTCTCTGTTACTCTCTCTACCTCTCTGTTACTCTCTCTACCTCTCTGTTTCTCTCTCTACCTCTCTGTTTCTCTCTCTACCTCTCTGTTTCTCTCTCTACCTCTCTGTTACTCTCTCTACCTCTCTGTTTCTCTCTCTACCTCTCCGTTTCTCTCTCTACCTCTGTTTCTCTCTCTGTTTCTCTCTCTACCTCTCTGTTTCTCTCTCTACCTCTCTGTTTCTCTCTCTACCTCTGTTTCTCTCTCTGTTTCTCTCTCTACCTCTCTGTTACTCTCTCTACCTCTCTGTTACTCTCTCTACCTCTCTGTTTCTCTCTCTACCTCTCTGTTTCTCTCTCTACCTCTCTGTTACTCTCTCTACCTCTCTGTTTCTCTCTCTACCTCTGTTTCTCTCTCTACCTCTCTGTTACTCTCTCTACCTCTCTGTTACTCTCTCTACCTCTCTGTTTCTCTCTCTACCTCTCTGTTTCTCTCTCTACCTCTCTGTTTCTCTCTCTACCTCTCTGTTACTCTCTCTACCTCTCTGTTTCTCTCTCTACCTCTCCGTTTCTCTCTCTACCTCTGTTCCTCTCTCTGTTTCTCTCTCTACCTCTCTGTTTCTCTCTCTACCTCTCTGTTACTCTCTCTACCTCTCTGTTTCTCTCTCTACCTCTCTGTTTCTCTCTCTACCTCTCTGTTTCTCTCTCTACCTCTCTGTTACTCTCTCTACCTCTCTGTTACTCTCTCTACCTCTCTGTTACTCTCTCTACCTCTCTGTTACTCTCTCTGTTTCTCTCTCTACCTCTCTGTTTCTCTCTCTACCTCTCTGTTACTCTCTCTACCTCTCTGTTACTCTCTCTACCTCTCTGTTACTCTCTCTACCTCTCTGTTACTCTCTCTACCTCTCTGTTACTCTCTCTGTTTCTCTCTCTACCTCTCTGTTACTCTCTCTACCTCTCTGTTACTCTCTCTGTTTCTCTCTCTACCTCTCTGTTTCTCTCTCTACCTCTCTGTTACTCTCTCTGTTTCTCTCTCTACCTCTCTGTTTCTCTCTCTACCTCTCTGTTTCTCTCTCTACCTCTCTGTTACTCTCTCTACCTCTCTGTTTCTCTCTCTACCTCTCTGTTTCTCTCTCTACCTCTCTGTTTCTCTCTCTACCTCTCTGTTTCTCTCTCTACCTCTCTGTTTCTCTCTCTACCTCTCTGTTTCTCTCTCTACCTCTCTGTTTCTCTCTCTACCTCTCTGTTTCTCTCTCTACCTCTCTGTTACTCTCTCTGTTTCTCTCTCTACCTCTCTGTTTCTCTCTCTACCTCTCTGTTTCTCTCTCTACCTCTCTGTTTCTCTCTCTACCTCTCTGTTACTCTCTCTGTTTCTCTCTCTACCTCTCTGTTTCTCTCTCTACCTCTCTGTTTCTCTCTCTACCTCTCTGTTTCTCTCTCTACCTCTCTGTTACTCTCTTTGTTTCTCTCTCTACCTCTGTTTCTCTCTCTACCTCTGTTTCTCTCTCTACCTCTCTGTTACTCTCTCTGTTTCTCTCTCTACCTCTGTTTCTCTCTCTACCTCTCTGTTTCTCTCTCTGTTTCTCTCTCTACCTCTCTTTCTCTCTCTGTTTCTCTCTCTACCTCTCTGTTTCTCTCTCTACCTCTCTGTTTCTCTCTCTACCTCTCTGTTTCTCTCTCTACCTCTCTGTTACTCTCTCTGTTTCTCTCTCTACCTCTCTGTTTCTCTCTCTACCTCTGTTTCTCTCTCTACCTCTCTGTTTCTCTCTCTACCTCTCTGTTACTCTCTCTGTTTCTCTCTCTACCTCTCTGTTTCTCTCTCTACCTCTCTGTTTCTCTCTCTACCTCTCTGTTTCTCTCTCTACCTCTGTTTCTCTCTCTACCTCTCTGTTTCTCTCTCTACCTCTCTGTTTCTCTCTCTACCTCTCTGTTTCTCTCTCTACCTCTCTGTTTCTCTCTCTACCTCTCTGTTTCTCTCTCTACCTCTGTTTCTCTCTCTACCTCTCTGTTTCTCTCTCTACCTCTCTGTTTCTCTCTCTACCTCTGTTTCTCTCTCTACCTCTCTGTTTCTCTCTCTACCTCTGTTTCTCTCTCTACCTCTCTGTTTCTCTCTCTACCTCTCTGTTTCTCTCTCTACCTCTCTGTTTCTCTCTCTACCTCTGTTTCTCTCTCTACCTCTCTGTTTCTCTCTCTACCTCTCTGTTTCTCTCTCTACCTCTCTGTTTCTCTCTCTACCTCTGTTTCTCTCTCTACCTCTCTGTTTCTCTCTCTACCTCTCTGTTTCTCTCTCTACCTCTCTGTTTCTCTCTCTACCTCTCTGTTTCTCTCTCTGTTTCTCTCTCTACCTCTGTTTCTCTCTCTACCTCTCTGTTTCTCTCTCTACCTCTCTGTTACTCTCTCTGTTTCTCTCTCTACCTCTGTTTCTCTCTCTACCTCTCTGTTTCTCTCTCTTTTTCTCTCTCTACCTCTCTTTCTCTCTCTGTTTCTCTCTCTACCTCTGTAGAGAAGAAGAGAGATGGAGAGCGGTAGAGAGAAAATGGATAGAATAATGGAGAGATATACAAAAGGATTGGAATAGATGGAGATGAAAAGAGAGAAAAAGGATGGAGAGACAGAAGAAGTGAGGGAGGGAGAGAGGGAAAATCAGAGATGGAGAGGGAAGGAGGACGTCACACCTGTCCAAACGAACTGTGTCTGGCACCTTGCACCTGCGCCCTTACCTGTCACTCAGTGGCTGAGTCATGTTAGTGAATACTAAGCAGTTTCTCCTGTCACCATCTTGCCTCGCTGGCTGTCTTACTACTGGGAGACCATTATGATACCAAGCATCTCCCTGCCTAATTACATGTAAATCATTATCGTATGGATGGTTCTATGGTAAACAGGTCCTGTCAGCTATGTGATGGTCTCATTATGGGTAGAGAGGTAGAGGGGATAGAGCGTATAGCTGTGGAGGAGGCAGTTAGGGAGAGAGGACTCTGAGTGTTTAGAACCTGAGTTCATGTGTTAATTTCTCTCCCTTTCTCTCTTTCTTATTCCATCCTTTCTTATTTGTCTCCCTCTCTCTCATCTCAGTTATAAATGAGCTTAGTAATGCCCAAGGAAGTTTAGAGGTTGGCGTTTCTAAAACAGCTCAGGACCGCCTATCTCAACAAATGGCTTCTATATCATGGTTGCTATTCTCTAATCCCACAACACATTTTCACTTCTCTTTCTCCCTCTGTCACACAGAAGGTCAGCTTCTCCATTTGAAACCTCATCCATTGATGACACATACAGCATAGAACAGTTTCCCTCTAGTTGCCAACAGTAGCACAGGTTGGCTACCTGACAGCTTTTATGAGCCATTAACCAGGCTTGCGCCTGCTCAGCAAAAACGGAGAGGAGTAAATCACTGTAAGGGATTTATGGTCTGTCAACCAGGATCCTGCAATGAGCATTGAGTAGGCTGCATTAAAACACAGAGCAGGGGAACAACAGGAGGTAGCTCCATACACTGGGATAGTACTGTTGCTCCGAGGAATTTATTGACTGCCATCACTTATAGTATGTCAACCGGTGGTCTAATATTTTGTAAGAGAGGAGGAGGATTAATGGGCAGGTCAAACCTCCTCATTTATTTGAGATTGAGTCCTACGGATTTCTCCTAATGTGTCTGTGGGATATACTCATCTGGGGAAATTTCTTTGCCACTTCAAACACCAAAGATTAGGTACTTTTTTTTGTCTTCTCTACTATATTCTAATGGGAAACACCACCAATGTGTTTATCTCAAACTGCAAACCGAGATCCTACCCTACCACAAAAAAGTATTTGGTTACTAGGTACCAAGGTACTTTCAGTGACTGGGGATTAGGCCTAGTCACTGGACAGCTGTCAACAAGGATACATGTTCTCCAGTGGTTATATGACAATATGGCCTGACTTTATTTGTCTCACAGCACCCAGTAGTGAGGCAACACTTCCCTCTACTGGATATCTAATGTATGAACATTTCATGTGCTGGGTAGATAAAAAATGAATAATGTTGGAGCAAATTAGAATCTCCTAGAAATTGAATGTAGCTGCTCAATGTAAAGCTCTAATGCAACTGAAATGTATGAATTACAGGTGGTAGGTTTTGGTCATGTTATATTTCACTTTACAAACCATTTCTAATCAGTTGAGATGAAGGCCGCATTCACGGAAGCAGACAAATTCTGATATTTTTTTAAATCTTTTCACATCATCTATTTTTCAGAGCTGATCTGATTGGTCAAAAGACCAATTAGTGAGACAAAAATGCAGAATTCGGCTGCGTTTGAGATACAAATAAGGAAAGTTATTTTTAATTTTTAAATGCATCCTTAATCATTCCCTCCTTGACGTAGCCCTAACAGAACTGATCGACTTTTTTGGACAAGTGAAAGCAAGGGCTCCACCATATAGCTTTCACTGTCCAGTCATGTCTCATCAATAACTACTTCAAAGAGAGGTCGAGAGGAAAGATACATTTATCCTGTACCCTGCTTGGGCTCTGACGTTGCCAGGCCCTAAAATGAGTATACCCTGCCCCCTTCTGGGGGTTTAGGGGAACAACCAGTGTACATGGATTACGTAATTCTTTCTGATGATTTCTATGTCATGCTGACTGGCACCAATCACATCTGAGAGAAAGTCTCTCCTCTGGTTGTGTGAGCCCACTGTAAGAGGCTATGATTCAGTGGCTGCATGAACGAGGGCCACATGTTATACATATCATATCAGCGTATAATGGGGACCATTTAGCTGCTCTTGCAGAAGCTTGCTGACTTCATCAGAAATTCTATAATAATATAAATAATAATAATAATAATTGGTTAGTGGGCAAAATAAGAAAAACGTTCAAACCAAGTTACATTGGTTTTCGAAATGACATTAGCCTGAAATAAAATGACAGATCAGCAATGGCCAACCATAACAGTCTTCATCATCTGGCAGCCTACTTCACATTCTATATTAGATCAATTGATCAGCTTCTGATAGAGCAGAATATGTAGCCTATGGCCGATTCTACTCTGCCCCGGCGTCACTATGCAAGTTTCGATTGCTATAGCCTACCAGTGGTTTATTTTTTGGATTGTGATGGACTGGCATGATGCCGACGAAACAGCACAACGACAATTGACAATATACTGCTGTGCGCAGTTGACTCCCTGAATATTAACGATAAAGACCGAATGTTCAGTAGCCTACCATTACCCGTTTAAATCGCTTAGTGAGGCTGGTTTTAAGAATTTATCCTATCCATTTTTCGTGATGAACGAACGGCGTTACGTCGGATGAGCCGCATCAAACGGTCAGTTTGGTATCGATACAAAAACGGGTTTATTAGGTAGAAACCCCGAATATTATTTGCTCGATAAAAAATAATAATAATAACGCGAGAGTTTGTAAGTTGCCAGAAGACTGTAGTTGCAACTGTCAAAGGAAGAGTGGATACGCGCATGACTCAACACACATTACTGTAGCCTATTACGCGAGAGTTTGTAAGTTGCCAGAAGACTGTAGTTGCAACTGTCAAAGGAAGAGTGGATACGCGCATGACTCAACACACATTACTGTAGCCTATTACTGTACACGGCCGCGAAGATAACATCCGTATAAAACCCCGAAATAATCCCGAGGTAAGGAACCGCAGACGACACCGAAAGCGACCTAGGTCGAATCTTTTAATTCCTTTTTTCCTCAGTTTCGTTTTTTTTTACTCTAACCAACTCTCTTGCAGCTGTCGAAAATTACTGCCCTAAACATATTTTTGTGACTCCCTTTAGCTCCAGCCATTGCAAGGATTTTTTTTTTTTACTCCTCCTTCATATTAAAGTCGCCATTTTGCTTCACTGCCTATATAAAACCTTCTTGTATTTTAATGTTTTCTTCAAGGAGTCGGAGATGTCTCTATCATCCCTGCGTGCCTCCTGATATTCATATTTCTTGAGTTTTCCAAAGAGACGATTGAGATTTAAGAAGTGCCTCGTGGTTGCCATATTAATGCACAAAAGGGGGGAAAGTGGAGGCTGGAAATAAGGGGAACGTCTTTAGGGTTTTAATTGGCATCTCCTTTTTCCTCCTCCTCCCTCTTCCTCTTCTTCTTCATCTCCCCCTCATCTTTCCTCGGATTCACAGCGGGGGCTAGGCGCGTGGCTAACGACCGTGACGACTGTCAGTCCGTCTCCATCGAAGCTCCCGACCAGACCCGCTTACGACAGCAGGTGTGATGGCCATGTAACACCGAGAAAGGCGCATATACCGCGCGAGGTCTAGCCCCACCGCCTGACCCCCACGTGGGTGACCGGTGCCACCCGGCCGCTCGTGTTGGGTGACTCCCGACATTGCAGGTAGGTGTGGCCTTCTTGAAGCCCGTGTCCCTATTATTAATAAACAGCACTGTAAACATTGTAGCCAGCAGCCTTTGAATGCACCAATGTACTAATCGAAACAACCCACAAACAATGTTGCTACAATGCAACCATCTTCAAGTAGAGTGAGACAGACGCAAATCATACCTATGTGACCTAGGAGGTGAATAGCGCAGATTGTCTGTGCAGCCTTCAAAACATCTAAGTGTTTTTGTGTGTAACTGTTCAATTCCCCAAATACCTCCACTCTTTCACTTTGCAGCTGTTTCTGGAGCTCTGCTTTGGTTTCAGC
This sequence comes from Thymallus thymallus, assembly GCA_023634145.1. Taxonomy (NCBI): domain Eukaryota; kingdom Metazoa; phylum Chordata; class Actinopteri; order Salmoniformes; family Salmonidae; genus Thymallus; species Thymallus thymallus. Next base: position 17,441,970 of record CM042399.1, read on the forward strand.
CAGCGGTATGATGTACTGATTTATAACTGTCATGACTAGGATAGTAGGAGATAACATGTATGCAATACTGCTTTTTGAAAATGTATTTTTATTTAACCTTTATTTTACTAGGCAAAAAGTAGCGGTATAATAGCCTATAGCTGTAATGTAGCAGTAACCGTGTTGTAGTATGACAGTAATGAAGTGGTATTACTTAATAACTCAGAACCTGTGTTTGAGTGTGTGGGTTATCTCCCTGGCAGTCGTAACAGTGCCTTGACTGTGTGTGGCAGTTGTGTGTTCACTGCTCTGGGTGTACAGTAAGCTACTGTCAATATAGAATACAATAGAATTTAGTTCAATTAAAAACTCAGAAAAAAATCAGAAATCAACCATGGTACATCAATCAGCAAATCAATAAAAATGCAATTGTTTTAGTGTCAACAATGTTATAGACATGACAATGAGTGCAAGTCATAATAGGGACACAATATACAGTGTACATATATCAGTAGAGGACGGCTCATAATAATGGCTGGAATGGAGTCAATTAAATGCTATCAAACACATGGAAACCACGTCTTTCATGTTTTTTTTAAATATATAATTCTAATGACTCCATTCTAGACATTATTATGAGCTGTCCTCCCCTCAGCAGCCTCTACCGACATATACTGAATGTGTATCTTAGGACTGTGAAAGTGCATAATGTCTGTCTGGCTCTCTGGCTTATTGTATGAATCTCATATCAAACCCTGCTTTTCTAGTAATATGGATCTACGCATATCCTTACAGAGGAAGAAGTAAAACATGTGGGAAGAGCAATATAGCTCCCTTTCTTTGTAATACAAATGGTCCAGGGCGTGTGTGTGTGCGTGCATGTCCCACTAGCTCTCACAGTCTCACAGAATTAGATGTTCATCCATGTTTTTTAAATCTTCAAATTTTGAAGTTGTTTCAAACGTCAAATTTCAAAGTGTTTAAGGTTAAGTTTAGACATTAACTCCACATTTTTAAGGTTAGGGTTAAGTCTAGGCATTAACTCCAAAATCTTAAGGTTAGGCATTAACTCTCAATGGTTAAGGTAAGGGTTACATTTTGGGATAGGTTTAAAACCCCCCCAAAAAATAATAATTATATATATATTTTTATTTCAAACTTGAAACCTTTGGCAGTTGCTTATACCCATCCGCCATCCCCGTCCACCAAGCTCACTGTTGCCCCTAGTGACCGATTTTTACATCATCTCCGACGTCCTCAGACATGGATAGATGTCGAATACTGACTTGTATGCCGGGTGACCTGGCTGGCATGTCTGTGTCTATGTGTAATGTAAGGATACACACCAGTCTCATCTGCATTGCTTGCTGTTTGGGGTTTTAGGCTGGGTTTCTGTATAGCACTTTGTGACATCGGCTGATGTAAAAAGCGCTTTATAAATACATTTGATTTGATGTTGAAGTAGATGTTTTTGTGATGATACATTTTTCAAAACGTACATACAACACATCTCTCCGAAACCACCCACACCACCATACAAGGTGAAAGTGTGTAACTCAAGCCACCCAAATGAGTGACCCTTTGTCTACTAGAGTAATTCACTAGAGGAATGACATGAATGCACACATACTACGCTAAGAGAAAACATGATGGTAGGTCTAACTGTAATCAACCTACTTAGCATAATTAGCCAGTAGCCACTGTCAGCCATCAGCCATTAGTCAGTGGTCTGTGGAGTGATGATGACCAGAATCAACATAACATGCATAGAGCACAGTTACATGCCCACAATACTATAACTATTGTGGATAGTCAGATTAATATAATTGTTTGTTTAAAATGTTTACATCCTTTGAAAGAACGATTTTCCTGATAATCCTGTTTACATGGACACATCTGAAATCAGGCTATGGATGGGACTTTTGATAAATGTAGAAAATCACCAATCAAAATAAACATTATTTTTGCGAAACGTTTTTGATTTTGAGTTTGGACATATAAAGTTTGTATGTGAAAACTCTTTCTAAGATGCATACTTTCAGTTTTTTTTTTAACACACTTCACTCGCACATAAGAGGGAGGCTTGCGCTATCGGTGATGGCACATGCACAGATCAAATACACTGATGGAACGCTGCTTAAGCTGTTTACATGTCCTAATAATTTGAAAGATTGCTCAGAAAACCAGGTGTTTTTTTTTTTTTGCCTTATGCCTATTAAAATAAGCAGAGTACTCGGCCTACTGCCATAATCAGTTTATTATCGAAACTATTTGTGTGCATGTAAACTTTTTCTTACACTGACTGTACATGGACCAGGCGTGAAGTTATGCTCCAGTCAACTAACCTTAAAGGTCCAATGCAGCTGTTTTTATCTCAATATCAAATAATTTCTGGGTAACAATTAAGTACCTTACTGTGATTGTTTTAAATTAAAATGGTCAAAAAGAAGTTCTTAACTGACTTGCCTAGTTAAATAAAGGTTCAATTAAAATGCTGGAAGTGAATGCTAGAATTAAACAATTAACTATGCAAATTAGCAAAAGCTCTCTGTAGTCTGTCCATCACACTCTCTCTCTCTCTCTCTCTCTCTCTCTCTCTCTCTCTCTCTCTCTCTCTCTCTCTCTCTCTCTCTCTCTCTCTCTCTCTCTCTCTCTCTCTCTCCTCTCTCTCTCTCTCTCTCTCTCTCTCCGTGATGGTACATTAACTCTGTATTGCTGTACTCCCCTCCACACTAAGTGGTCGACCATGGAGTTCAGTTCATATGTAACTGAAAGTATTGTTTTTTTAATGAAACATGGAAGGTCTCAGTACACTGTATATGATGGCTTTGCCTCAATCTGGAGAACCTGAAATACCACAATCAGGGCTGGGAAAGTCATTTTACTGTTAGTTGAGGGAGAATTGCAGAAAAATACAGTACTTTTAGTAAGAAAAATAATTTACCTTGTTTACATTTTTGTTACATTTGCTGCGTATCTAATATGGACCCGTTTGCAAGTTAGACTACAAAGTTATAACACTGTGATTACAGAGGAGTGTGTGCAACTAGTTAACTACAGACGACCATGGGTGTGTGTCTGGCTGAAACTCATTTTAACCTCCCCTCCCAAGCATGGAGACCCCCAGTAGCCCCCGGCTGGTGAAGCTGTCATCAGGGGGGGCTTCGAGAGGTCGTCCCCCCAAACAGGCCCACCCCCAGGAGGCTGCCAGGACCACCGCCACAGCCACAGGCCCCGAGAACAACAAACAGAGTGAGTGACCACTAAACTGACCATGCATTGACCATGGACAGTTACTGTGTATGGGGTTTGTTTCAGCACAGAGCTCATGATCTGAAAGGGTCCTGCTCAAGATGTTCATTTTCATGTTGTTCTCTCACTTTGTGACACATATTGTTGTTTTGACTGTTTTCTGACATGGTAATAATCATAATTTATGAGCAGTACTAATAAAGTTATACAGTCGTTGTCTCAAGATATTGGTTCACATGGGTCCTATTTATTCCCTCTATCAGTCAGTAACCCATTCAGACATACTAACATGTAGTCCTAGCTAGTAAGAATTGACATGATTACAAATTCAAGACATCTGGATATCTAGCAAGTCTTTGGATGGAGTAGACTGTGGAAACTAATTCCAATCCAATAAACCAGAAGATCATGATGACTTTGCTAATACTATAAGATATACTTGGAAAACTACGCCTTGTCTATTATGACCCAGTTGTTTGGTTGCTACAACACAGAGTCTCAGGCCTGACAAATGAGAGCCCAGCAGCTTTAGACTCCTTGACGTCCCCTGAATATTTTATTTTCCTGTTAATATTCAGCTATGTACAGTGGATGTGAATGTTTTAGCCATTTTGTGTGTGTGTGAGTGTGTGAGTGTGTGTGTGTGTGTGTGTGTGTGTGTGTGTGTGTGTGTGTGTGTGTGTGTGTGTGTGTGTGTGTGTGTGTGTGTGTGTGTGTGTGTGTGAGTGTGTGTGTGTGTGTGTGTGTGTGTGTGTGTGTGTGAGTGTGTGTGTGTGTGTGTGTGTGTGTGTGTGTGTGTGTGTGTGTGTGTGTGTGTGTGTGTGTGTTTGAGAGCATGCACCTCATTAAAGGAAAAATCGACTCGAAAGCACTAATTCCTATAATTTACAGTTTTAAATAGCAGTAATATGTGAGAACAATATTTTTTGTGAACAAAAGTTTCATTTTGTCATTATAACAAGGTTGGTAGCAACATGTGAAAATCGTTGTGTAAATCTGTTGCAGCTCAAGTCAACTACAAAGCCCACACTGCAATGCTCCCTCTATGGGCTGGCTAGGTAGCTAGGTAGCTAGCTAGCAAACATAGCTACACACAATAATACCAAAGTTAAAAGTAGAATGTGAAGTAGCTAGTTAGCTGTAAAATCGCCTAAACAAACTACTATCAATTTAGGAGTCCACAATCTCACCATGTTCAACCTGCAGATCAATGTGCCTTGCAGAGTGGAGTCTGACATATGCAACGGTCATGCAACGGTCATGCAATGCACCCTGGACTAACTTCATTCAGAAGAAGACAACCTCCCGCATTATGACATCGGCCAGAGTTTAAATATGACATTTATGATAGATGTTTTTGCGTTCTAATTGTCATGTCCTATTAACTTCCAGTGTAGTGAGAGTGGCTTTATCACAATGCTACGTCATAAAAGCCGAGTTTCAATAGCTATACAGCAATAGCTAGTTTGGTAAAGATGGCATGTGTGTCATGACAATGAGACTGTTTGTCCCTACCTCCCCCTCTCTGTCGCATATCATTTGAATCTTAGAAAATATGGAAATATAACGTAGACTACGATAAGCGGTGAACACAAATGATGGTGATGATGTCTCTTGCTTTTGATATATTTTTCTTCATTAGTCCACTGTTGATATGGTCCCGAAATGTTTTGCATGTCAATAGTCAAGTTTTCAAGATATTTCACTTTCAAGAAGCAGTGTCACCAGCCACATCATCATGATGATGCAAAGTGATCAAAATCAACCAAAGTGTTTTCTCTTTATTCTGTGTGTAGCAGATCACTTGACCAGGGATACCTCTGGGCCCTTGTAGTTTATAACAGGTTCCCACAGCTTTCCCTGGTCAAGTCACATAGTCAGGTAATAGTCCTGGCCCTCATTATGTTTTATGCACTGCTCTGTTCCGCTGACCTTCATGTGACTGGTCAGTTAATGTTCAAGCTCTGTTCCTCTGACCCTCCTGTGACTGTTCAGTTAATGTTTAACTTCCTCTGGCTGGACCAATGGTAACTAGTTGACTTGACTGATGGATACCCAGAGTGTTTCCAGTATTCAGTGTGCAATGGTTTATATGTTCCCGTCTTTATTGCCCATAAACAGCTGCTTATAAATCAGTCAAATTAGTGTGATAAGTTTGCCCAGTCACACCCCTGGTTCTCCCGCAGCACTGGGAATCACAGCCACAATAGGAAACAAATGAAAAGAGGAAGGGAGGGAAAGATAAGGGGTGGGGCTAGCAACACAGATTTGGTTTGTTTAGGTATTTTAATGTACAAATACACTTATAGCCATGACTCAGATAGTATAGGACCAGTTCATTCCTTCCAAACAGGCAAGGGTAAAAACAGAAAAAAAGTTAGGGTAATTTCATTTTCATTGTGGTCCTGTCAGGGAGGAGGGAAACATGGCTGTGGTTCACTAGTGAGTAATGACAATGCTATTCCAGCATGTTGCCTGTGTTGTTATCATCCTCCAGCTAGCATCCTCCTGCTAGCATCCTACTGTTATCATCCCGCTGCTAGCATCCTGCTGTTATCATCTTACTGTTATCATCCTACTGTTATCATCCTGTTGCTAGCATCCTACTGTTATCGTCCTGCTGTTAGCATCCTGCTGTTAGCATCCTACTGTTATCATCCTGCTGTTAGCATCCTACTGTTATCATCCTGCTGTTAGCATCCTGCTGTCAACATCCTGCTGTCAACATCCTGCTGCTATTATCTTGCTGCTAGCAACCTGCTACTATCATCATGCTGTTAGCATCCTACTGTTATCATCCTACTGTCATTATCCTGCTGTTAGAATCCTGTTGCTAGCATCCAGCTGTTAGCATCCTGCTGTTAGCATCCTACTGTTATCATCCTGCTGTTAGCATCCTACTGTTAGCATCCTGCTGTTAGCATCCTGCTGTTATCATCCTGCTGCTAGCAACCTGCTACTATCATCCTGCTGTTAGCATCCTCCTGCTAGCATCCTGCTGTTAGCATCCTACTGTTATCATTCTGCTATCATAATCCTGCTGTTAGCATCCTGCTACTATCATCCAGCTGTTATCATCCTGCTGTTATTATCCTGCTGCTATCATCCTGCTGCTAGCGTACAGCTAGTGGTTGTATGGGTTATTTTATATCCCTATTGGCAACAGCAACAGGCCTAACAGGCCTGGGTCCTGTATTGGCACTTTCACTTACGGTGACTGGAAAGTACCCAGTGTTACCACAGGGTTTCTGTACATTTCCTGTGAATACCAAGGGACATAGGACTGTAGAATAATACTGTATTTATGTATTGAACACTAATGAACACTACTGTATAGAGCCAAGCCAAGGGAACCTGTCCCCAGGTGGAGATGAAGCTAAAGGGTTAAGCAGGTGTCTGGAGGTGAATGGCTTCAATGACCCTCATAATACTCCTAACAGTATTTCCATTGATGTTCTCTCAGCTGGAGCTATAATAGTGGCTGTTGCCAAACTCTTCTCAGGTCCCGTTGCACTGATATTGTGAAGTGAACAAGAACAACTGGAATCCAGGCCACAACTTTTTGAGTCTGTTGCCACAGCCCTAATCACATTTAGATTAGGGCTGTGACGATACCAGTATCGCAATATATTTTCCATGGCAAAAATGGAGCTTGTTTCCAATTTTAGGGTTCTAAAGAAGTTCAATCCGCTTTGTGTTTTGTTTCCTTGCCACGATACTAACGAGTATAATAACTAGTAACTAACGATACTAACGGCCCTAATTTAGATACAGTAAAATAAATGTTTAGCACAAACCAGCAAATAGCGTCATAAGTACAGTATTGTGTGAGGCATTCTATACACTTACTACGTATTTCCAGCACAGCAGTCCAGTGGGATTCCTTCAGTAACAGAAGCAGCATAGAGCCCTCATATTGTAGTCCTCATAGAGAATACGTGGTGTGGTTGTGTTGTGACTCGGCCATGTGACCAAAGAGGGTGTCTGTCTGGAATAGACTACACTCTTAGAAAACAAAGTTTCCAAAAAGGTTATTTGGCTGTCCCTGTAGGATAACCGTTTTTGGTTCCAGGTAGAATCCCTTTTTGGTTCTAGGTAGAACCCTTTTTGATTCCATGTAGAACTCCCTGTGGAAAGGGTTGTACATGGAACCCAAAAGGGTTCTACTTGGAACCAAAAGGATTTTATCTGGAACCAAAAAGGGTTCTTCAAAGGGTTCGCCTAAGAACCCTTTTAGGTTCTAGATAGCACCTTTTTTTCTAAGAGTGTAGTGTGTATGGCTGCGTGGCAGTCATGGGCATATGGTGCCAACCATGGTAAATGTTAGCACCATTAGAGAGAGAGAGCTGTATGGCCATGGAGATGATGACATGCTAGGATTACCACAGAAGACATGGGGCTGGGAGTCTGCTTTTCTGAAAGTATTTTAACAGAGCCTCCTGAGTATTGGATAGAAGTTCCATTTAGACACAGATATAATAATCAACTTTCCCTCGCCCAATACTAACCTTAACCATTAAGGTCAGGAAAGCAAAACTGTCACTATATCAGTCCATCGCCCTACTACTAGGCCCCAGTCTGCTGCCTGTGTGGTGGGACACTGGTGTTTCTGGGTGGCAGTTCGCCAGTGATATAGGATGGAGGGCTTTTCATTCTCTGAGCATTGGCTGCTTGTTTGTGTGAGCGTGCATTTGCATTTGTGTGTGTGTGTGTGTCTGTTTCTGCCGTTTTCAGATGTCAGGCTACCAACGGTGTAGACCCTAGTCTCCAGCCCACCACAAAGACTCCATCTGCTGACCAAGCACCTCTCTCTCTCTCTCTCTCTCTCTCTCTCTCTCTCTCTCTCTCTCTCTGTCCCTTATATCTGCATCTGTCTTTCTACCACTCTTCCCTCTCTCTTTCTCCCCCTTTCTCATTATCTCTCCTTCTCTCTTTCTACCCTCCCTCTCCCTCATCTGTTCCAAAGCCGTTCTCCTCTCTGTCGATGCCCTTCCCTCTAAATTCTCTCAGTGGTGAAAACACAAAATCAATAGGAGTTATAGATTAGTAATTTCTGTTTTGGGGAAGAGATGGAATTGTTGTGGGTTTCTCTGTCTGGTGTTGGTGAGTATCTATGAAATCCCTTTTTCTTCTAGTCACCTCCTTTTGGCAGGATGAGGGGATGAGTGAATGGAGGAGGAGGGGAGAAAAGAAGGAGGGAGGACTGTGTGTGTGTGAGTCACAGTCACTGACTAAGACATTGCACTGTCTGAACTGCAGTTCTGTGTCTGGATGTGCATTATGTGTATGTAATGAATGATAACCTGAACAAGAGCTAGTTATAGACTGTTATGCTGCATACTAATAATGTAGTACGTAGGAAACTGTCTAGGAATTTCATCCCTCTCAGAGCAATGCTCCTACGTGATATAATTTCACCAGTGGGCCTGATTTCCCATGATTCTAGATGGAAGTTCAGTCATCCAGAGCTTATATGATTGGATGAGAGTGAGCAGACTGTTGGCTTTGGGCCAGTAGAATGATAGAAGATAGTTTAGTTAAGTTCTATGGCTTCTTTAGAAGGATGTGAGGCATACCAGGCAGTCTGGCAGTGGAACAGAATGCTCTAGAATCAATGTAAGTCTATTCAAGATGCACGATTATACAGCAGAAATCAGTGAGTATTGGGTTTTCTGTTGATTCTGCTGTTTTAAGTGTGGCATATCCTCTTTGGTAACAAGATACCCCCACAGTTGAACTGTGCTGTGTGTGG
>CM042399.1:17455952-17635952 GCA_023634145.1 Thymallus thymallus
TGTGTTGGTACCATTCTTTATTCATGGCTGTGTTCTTAGGCAGCATTGTGAGTGAGCCCCCTCCCTTGGCTGAGAAGCAACCCCACACATGAATGGTCTGAGGATGCTTTACTGTTGACATGACACAGGACTGATGGTAGCACTCACCTTGTCTTCTCCGGACAAGGTGTTTTCCGGATGGCCCAAACAATCGGAAAGGGGATTCATCAGAGAAAATGACTCTACCCCAGTCCTCAGCAGTCCAATCCCTGTACCTTTTGCAGGATATCAGTCTGTCCCTGATGTTTTTCCTGGAGAGAAGTGGCTTCTTTGCTGCCCTTCTTGACACCAGGCCATCCTCCAAAAGTCTTCGCCTCACTGTGCGTGCAGATGCACTCACACCTGCCTGCTGCCATTCCTGAGCAAGCTCTGCACTGGTGGTGCCCCGATTCTGCAGCTGAATCAACTTTAGGAGACGGTCCTGGCGCTTGCTGGACTTTCTTGGGCGCCCTGACACCTTCTTCACAACAATTTAACCTCTCTCCTTGAAGTTCTTGATGATCCGATAAATGGTTGATTTAGGTGCAATCCTACCAGCAGCAATATCCTTGCCTGTGAAGCCCTTTTTGTGCAAAGCAATGATGACGGCACATGTTTCCTTGCAGGTAACCATGGTTGACAGGAAGGAAGAACAATGATTTTAAGCACCACCCTCCTTTTAAAGCTTCCAGTCTGTTATTCTGACTCAATCAGCATGACAGAGTGATCTCCAGCCTTGTCCTTGTCAACACTCTCACTGACATGATGGCAGCTGGTCCTTTTGTGGCAGGGCTGAAATGCAGTGGAAATGTTTTTCTGGGATTAAGATTATTTTCATGGCAAAGAGGGACTTTGATTTAATTGCAATTCATCTGATCACTCTTCATGACATTCTGGAGTATATGCAAATTGCCATCATCAACACTGAGGCAGCAAACTTTGTGGAGACCAATACTTGTGTCATTCTCAAAACGTTTGATCACGACTGTATACCGAAACTTCTGTACTTTTTCCGATACTAGAACATGAAAAAACGGTTTGGTACTAGAATTTTTGTTACTTTCGGGTACTTTTGTCAAAGGTGTCTCACGGATCACGTCTGTCTATCAGCGCAGCCGATGTCTCCCTTACAGTGCGAGCACACCATGCCTGCTCTGCTTAGCCTGCACTAGAAGTCTGGGCTGCATCATGTTAGCTCCCCACTCATGCTGCACAGAAGTTAAAACACCTGAATAATGCGACACGGCATGTAGAAATGTTGAAACTGTTCATTACTGTTCCCAAAACAATGTCCATACAGGCTAAAACACTTTACAATGAAAGAAGATACAAGTAGCTTCCAGCGTTGCTTGCTATTTTACAGCTGAAGCTAACATCAGTTTACTACTCTAGTACTTTGTGATAATATGCAAACCATAACGAAAAATATGCTGATTTCAAAGCTGGTTGCCACCAAAACTTTAATTTACTTAATCATCCACTCTCTCACATCTCTCCCAAAGATGATCTATTGCCTGAGTGAACTGACTGTGTGTGTGAATAGGGCTTCGACGGGCCGCCCCCCCTCTTGCCTCGTGAATGATGTCATTACTGGTTAAAGAGACATTGCACACTGTTATAAAATAAGCTACTTCAATGCAAATGTTGTTGATCAGTACAATAAAATAAGTCCAAAATGGAAGGGAAACATATTGTTTGTCATCTGAGCACCTTAGAAATCTGCCAAAGCTCAATAACTCAAGGCATGCACCTGTATTTTGAATAGAACTAGGCTACTTATTGATTTACACGGTTTATCAATAGAGATTTGCCATTCAAATGAATGATTACCATTATCTTGTTATGTAGTTAGATTGGTAAAAACAAAGTCAAATTGATTGCATAATTGATTCATGGTATTGACTCAAAAGATGCCCAACGATTGAACAGAACAATAGCTAAGTTTATCTGTCTGGATCAATGGGTATTCTGTGACTTTGGCTAATATGCCTTCTGTTTTTGCCGTGGTATCATTTTGGTACTGTGTATCGTGATTGCATCGAGTATCGTGATACTAAACCTGGTATCGGTATCAAAGTCAAAATTCTAGTATCGTGACAACATTACTCTCCTCACCCCCTCTCCTCTCCCACATAGCCCCTCCTTACCCCTTCCGCCTCACGCCACCCCTGCCTTTTCCCTCTGTTGTCCACTATTAGTGCTTCGAGGGGGTCTACATATTTATTGTCAATCTGTACACCTGTTGAATTAGATTTGTGTACTTTAGACTAATCAATATCCTTCAGTTTCTTCTCTTTCTCTCTTTTACCTCCTCCCTCTGTTTTCTCTGTCACCCAGGCGACCCTAGCGGAGAAGTTGAGTCATTGCTGTCCGGACTGTGAGGCGGTGTTCGCCACTAAGGTCCGGCTCCAGAAGCACAAGCTGTGGAACCACCCAGAGAGGGTTACCTTGGAGACCAAGGCCGAGCCCAAACTACAGAAGACCCCCGTGAAGGGGACCGCCAAGAAAAGGTGACCTGGGTCGGGGATTCTCACCACAACTTTAATTTGCCCTGTAGGCCTTGGATTAGATTGTACCTTTGTGGCTTCTCTGTCCAGGCCTATGGAGATTATTACCCCATCGCCGGTGTTCTTCAAAGTGAAGAAGACACAGGAGGTGTCTAGTCCCTCCCAGAATGGGGAATGTGCCCCCCAGAGGGGCGAGAGGAAACAGCACACACCCCCCCAGTCCCCTCAGCATCAGTCCTCCTCCTCTGACACCTCCCCCAACACTCCGGGGGGCAGCGAGAGCGATGGTGAGGGGGGAAGCCTTCTCCCACTGTACACAGATGAAGACCCTGAGAGGACAAGGCACAGTAAGATTACAATATAATGAATAGTAGGATATTTTGTTGCATTGTGACGGTGCAGTTAGAAGTCCAGTGCAAATGGGGGCCCAGTGTGTTTGACCGTTTCTTGCTCTCTGTTCTCCTCATGAGCCAGGACGGAAGCAGAAAACTCCTAAAAAGTTCACTGGAGAACAGCCCTCCATCTCGGGGACGTTCGGACTGAAAGGTAGACCCCTCTGCATTTCTCTTCTCACAGCTTCTCTCACTTATGCTGGAAATAGAAGTAGGCAGTACTGGGTCATTGTGTGTTTGCACCTCTACAGTGTGTATAATTTATTTATTTTATTTAACCTTGATTTAACTAGGCAAGTCAGTTAAGAACAAATTCTTATTTACAATGACGGCCTACCCCGGACAAACCTGGACGAAGTTATTTTTCTTGTTCTGGAATCAACTTCTCTCTTTATGTATTCATCTTAGTCAGCATTATCTTCTCTCTCTTTCCCTCCCTCACTCTCTCATTTTCATCCTCACTCTTGTTCCTCCTCTGAAATGCAGCTGCTAAATAAAAGGTATTACTCTGTAATTATCCTGGTGTCGTACTGCTCTGCCTGACTGACTCTCTGCAGTTCTAGACTCTGTTTAACTCTGACTGTAAATGTCACTAGATCTGTTTCTCTGCAGTTCTAGATTGTTTAACGCTGACTGTAATTGTCATTAGATCTGTTTCTCTGCAGTTCTAGACTCTGTTTAACTCTGACTGTAAATGTCGCTAGATCTGTTTCTCTTCAGTTCTAAACTCTGTTTATCTCTGACTGTAAATGTCACTAGATCTGTTTCTCTGCAGTTCTAGACTCTGTTTAACTCTGACTGTAAATGTCACTATATCTTCTTCTCTGAAGTTCTAGACTGTTTATCTCTGACTGTAAATGTCACTAGATCTGTTTCTCCAAAGTTCTAGACTGTTATCTCTGACTGTAAATGTCACTAGATCTGTTTCTCTGCAGTTCTAGATTGTTTAACGCTGACTCTAATTGTCACTAGATCTGTTTCTCTGCAGTTCTAGACTCTGTTTAACTCTGACTGTAAATGTCGCTAGATCTGTTTCTCTTCAGTTCTAAACTCTGTTTATCTCTGACTGTAAATGTCACTAGATATGTTTCTCTGCAGTTCTAGACTGTTTAACTCTGACTGTAAATGTCACTAGATCTGTTTCTCTGCAGTTCTAGAGTTTTTATCTCTGATTAAATATCACTAGATCTGTTTCTCTGCAGTTCTAGAGTTTTTAACGCTGATTGTAAATGTCACTAGATCTGTTTCTCTGCAGTTCTAGAGTTTTTAACGCTGATTGTAAATGTCACTAGATCTGTTTCTCTTCAGTTCTAGACTTTTTAACTTTGACTGTAAATGTCACTAGATCTGTTTCTCTGCAGTTCTAGACTCTGTTTAACTCTGACTGTAAATGTCACTATATCTTCTTCTCTGAAGTTCTAGACTGTTTATCTCTGACTGTAAATGTCACTAGATCTGTTTCTCCAAAGTTCTAGACTGTTATCTCTGACTGTAAATGTCACTAGATCTGTTTCTCTGCAGTTCTAGATTGTTTAACGCTGACTGTAATTGTCACTAGATCTGTTTCTCTGCAGTTCTAGACTCTGTTTAACTCCGACTGTAAATGTCGCTAGATCTGTTTCTCTTCAGTTCTAAACTCTGTTTATCTCTGACTGTAAATGTCACTAGATATGTTTCTCTGCAGTTCTAGACTGTTTAACTCTGACTGTAAATGTCACTAGATCTGTTTCTCTGCAGTTCTAGAGTTTTTATCTCTGATTAAATATCACTAGATCTGTTTCTCTGCAGTTCTAGAGTTTTTATTGCTGATTGTAAATGTCACTAGATCTGTTTCTCTGCAGTTCTAGAGTTTTTAACGCTGATTGTAAATGTCACTAGATCTGTTTCTCTTCAGTTCTAGACTTTTTAACTTTGACTGTAAATGTCACTAGATCTGTTTCTCTGCAGTTCTAGACTCTGTTTAACTCTGACTGTAAATGTCACTATATCTTCTTCTCTGAAGTTCTAGACTGTTTATCTCTGACTGTAAATGTCACTAGATCTGTTTCTCCAAAGTTCTAGACTGTTATCTCTGACTGTAAATGTCACTTGATCTGTTTCTCTGCAGTTCTAGACTGTTTATCTGACAAAATTTCACTAGATCTGTTTCTCTGCAGTTCTAGAGTGTTTAACGCTGATTGTAAATGTCATTAGATCTGTTTGTCTTCAGTTCTAGACTCTGTTTATCTCCGACTGTACATATCACTCGATCGGTTTCTCTGCAGTTCTAGACTCTGTTTAACTCTGACTGTAAATGTCATTCGATCGGTTTCTCTGCAGTTCTAGACTGTTTAACGCTGATTGTAAATGTCATTAGATCTGTTTCTCTGCAGTTCTAGACTCTGTTTAACTCTGACTGTAAATGTCACTATATCTTCTTCTCTGAAGTTCTAGACTGTTTATCTCTGACTGTAAATGTCACTAGATCTGTTTCTCCAAAGTTCTAGACTGTTATCTCTGACTGTAAATGTCACTTGATCTGTTTCTCTGCAGTTCTAGACTGTTTATCTGACAAAATTTCACTAGATCTGTTTCTCTGCAGTTCTAGAGTGTTTAACGCTGATTGTAAATGTCATTAGATCTGTTTGTCTTCAGTTCTAGACTCTGTTTATCTCCGACTGTACATATCACTCGATCGGTTTCTCTGCAGTTCTAGACTCTGTTTAACTCTGACTGTAAATGTCATTCGATCGGTTTCTCTGCAGTTCTAGACTGTTTAACGCTGATTGTAAATGTCATTAGATCTGTTTGTCTTCAGTTCTAGACTCTGTTTATCTCTGACTGTACATGTCACTAGATCGGTTTCTCTGCAGTTCTAGACTGTTTAGATCTGACTGTAAATGTCACTATATCTGTTTCTCTGCAGTTCTAGACTGTTTATCTCTGACTGTAAATGTCACTATATCTGTGTCTCTGCAGTTCTAGACTGTTTAAATCTGACTGTAAATGTCTTTAGATCTGTTTCTCTGCAGTTCTAGACTGTTTAAATCTGACTGTAAATGTCTTTAGATCTGTTGCTCTGCAGTTCTAGACTGTTTAACTCTGACTTTAAATGTAACTAGATCTGTTGCAAACCTATCACTCCTGTGTTAATTCTAATCAGTAACTTATTTCGCCACTATGGCCTATTTATTGTCCTACCTTCCTAACCTTACTGCATTTTGCACTACATTTGCACACTCTGTATATAGATTCTCTATTGTGTTATTGACTGTACGTTTCTTTATTCTCATGTGTAACTCTGTGTTGTTTTTTGTCGCACTGCTTTGCTTTGTCTTGGCCACGTCGCAGTTGTAAATGAGAACTTATTCTCAACTGGCCTACCTGGTTAAATAAAGGTGAAATGAAAATAAAAAAAATTATCTGTTTCTCTGCAGTTCTAGACTGTTTAGATCTGACTGTTAATGACACTAAATCTGTTTCTCTGCAGTTCTAGACTCTGTTTAACTCTGACTGTAAATGTCACTAGATCTATTTCTCTGCAGTTCTAGACTGTTTATCTCTGACTGTAAATGTCACTATATCTATTTATCTGCAGTTCTAGACTGTTTAACGCTGACTGTAAATGTCACTAGATCTGTTTCTCTGCAGTTCTAGACTCTTTTTAACTCTGACTGTAAATGTCACTAGATCTGGTTCTCTGCAGTTCTAGACTGTTTATCTCTGACTGTAAATGTCACTAGATCTGTTTCTCTGCCGTTCTAGACTGTTTATCTCTGACTGTAAATGTCACTAGTTCTGTTTTTCTGCAGTTCTAGACTGTTTATCTCTGACTGTAAATGTCACTAGATCTGTTTCCCTTTTTTTCCCTTTACTGAACCTGAACCTTGCACACTTGTGTGAGCACGGCACGTACACAGTCACACACTCTGTATGTTTCAGGTATGAACAAGGTAGAGGAGAAGCTGAAGGCTGGTCGTGTTAAGAGATCAGAGGGGGGTCTGTTCAGTGAGGAGCCCCAGAGGAAGAACCCAGGACCAGCCTCGAGAAGAGACGCACCACCCCTCACCCCTGGTACTGAAATGTCTATTCTGGACTACTTGTGTATTTCTGTTTATTGACAAGATATAATCCATCTCCCAATATACTCCCTCGTACACATGTTCACCTCAGCGTGTTTCTGACAATATAAAGTATTGATTGGTTGATTGGTTGATATATCCTCCAGGTACTCTAGCAGAGGCCCAGTGGCAGCATGCCATCTCAGAGCGGGGGGAGGTGGTGTGTCCTACCTGCTCCATCGTCACCAGAAAGACTGTCTCCGGCCTTAAGAAGCACATGGAGATCTGCCAAAAGGTGAGTGGACCACACAACTGTCAATCAAAACAGAGGCCTAGGGTGATTGTCCAAGAGAACTATATAAATCCAAACATGTTTTGAAATGAAATAGTGCCAATCTTTCCCTTTCATATGAGATTGTAGCCTGCATATTTCTCTTACTGCTTGTAGCAGGATCCTCACAACAGTAGGCATACAATATTATGTTTCAATTCGACTTCTGAAGTATCAATACATTTGACATAACATATTTTTGACCCATAACTTTATGATCCGTCATTTCCATTGTCCTCACCACATCTGGCTTTCATTGCTCTAAATTAAGGATTGTGTGTCACACTCACTGTTGAAACTCTGAAACCACAATATATAATTTGACACTTGCCCTAAATCACATTCCATATGTCCCATTTCCATAAAATATTATACTTGTGTACTGTTCCACATCTGTTCTTGATTCTAGCCCACTCAAAGTGCTGAACACATACTGATTTGCCCTCTGAGTCAATATCAGTATTTATGAATTTAAAACAACATCGAAATATTACTGTACAATATATAATGCTATGTATAAGAACAATATACAGTGGACAGTTTATTAGGTACGTTCACGAAAATCTACAGATAGTGAGTCACTTGGCCGCGGCTTGCTATATAAAGCAGGTAGACAGGCATTGAGGCATTCAGTTACTGTTTGATTGAAAGTTAGAATGGTCAAAACGAATAACTTTGAGCGTGGTATGACTGTCAGTGCCAGACGCGCCTGTTCCAGTATCTTTTTTCACGCACGACAGTGTCTAGAATGGTGCGACAAACAAAAAACACCCAGTCAGCGGCTGTCCTGTGGGTGAAAACAGCTTGTTGATGAGAGATCGAAGGAGAATGACAATAATCGTGCAAGCTAACAGGCGGGCCACAAACAGACAAATAACGGTGCGGTACAACAGTGGTGTGCAGAACGACATCTCGAAAGCACAACCCGTCGGTCCTTGTCATGGATGGGCTATTGCAACAGACAACTACACCGGTTTATAATCCTATCAGATAAAAACAAGAAAAAGCGTCTCCAGTGGGCACGCGATCAACAATACTGGACAATTGAGGAGTGGAAAAACATTGCCTGGTCCGACGAATCCCAGTTCCTGTTGCGTCATACTGATGGCAGAGTCAGGACTTGGCGTAAGCAGCATGAGTCCATGGCCCCATCCTGCCTTGTGGCCTTTCATGACACACGTTAGGCTCCTTGATACCAATTGAGCAATGTTTCCATACCCTGAAGAATTCAGGCTGTTCTAGAAGGGTGTACCTAATAAACTGGCCACTGAGTGTATTACAGTATATTATATTGGCATTTTAATTATTGTGCTGCTTTCTGAGTTTTTACCTCTTCATCAAGTTCTGGGGAGCCATTAGAATGCAAAGTAATGATTGGAGGGCTGGAGGAATGATACTGTGGCTGCGTCTCAATACTCTGAAGTAGCTTCCACTCATTTAACTGTACCAATCTAAAAACACATGCTAGCTCAAAGCAATCAGGAAAGGACACAAGGAGATGTAGCCTAGACTATTCAGACACACAGTGAGAGTGCTGTGTAGAGGTAAGGTGAGTCATTAGTAGGCACTTGTGTTCTTTATGAAGCCTGGCCTGGTGGGCTGTGTGACTATAAAAGTGACAACATTGCCATTAAGGAGTGGTGGAATCACTACATTAGCACTGGGGTCAGTCACTGTAAAACCCCTTCCTCTGCCAGATAGATCCATATTGGCCTGCTGTGTCTCTTCATGAAAACGTCTGCTTTACCCATTATTGGTCTTGATAATTACCTGACA
Source organism: Thymallus thymallus (assembly GCA_023634145.1). Lineage (NCBI taxonomy): Eukaryota > Metazoa > Chordata > Actinopteri > Salmoniformes > Salmonidae > Thymallus > Thymallus thymallus. The sequence goes on from CM042399.1 coordinate 17,465,017, forward strand.
AAGACCATTATGGGTGAAATGGTTCTATATCACTAGCTCATGTGAAGGTCACGCTGGAGGAACAGTGAGCAGATATTCACTCTCTTTTCATAGGTTTTTTACAGACCAATAATTTGACTAATTTGATCCAAGAGGCTCTGATGAATAGGAATGACTGTGACCTTTGTCCTTTAACCCTGCAGCTCCAGGACGCCCTCAAGTGCCAGGAGTGCCACAAACAGTTCAGGTCCAAGGCCGGACTCAACTACCATACGATGGCTGAGCACAGCAGCAAGGTACACACATGCAGGCACGCACGCACGCACACACACACACACGTTTTTCCCAAAGTTGATTGATCTATTGATCCCCTGGTCAGAAACAATCCATTTTAAAAGTGACCCTGGGGGTTTCATCAGCAACATGTGATAGTGGAGGGAACTCTGTTGTGGGTTCCATCCAGGCAGGATGGATTGGTTTGGGATTGGGGGGGGAATGGCCTAATAGATTGATGTGTATTGTTATGCTTTTTGGCATAGCTGAAGTTATGATTGATATGGCTGTTCTGAAAGCATGCAGATTACATTCTGGTGCTGTGTTAACTCCCTCAGTTGAGAGGTTCATCAAGTTATCAACATGGCCCTCCCTCCTGCATTAGTGGAATGGCGCTTCAATTAAGTTTGTTGAATAATTCAAAACTGCTATCTCAGAAAGCATGATAAAATATAAATGAGCGAACCTGTGTGTGTGAGTGTGTGTGTCTGTATTCCAGTCAGCCTTGCCATCATAGCTGATCTGTTTACATTATGCCCTCATTTGTCTTCATTCTCAGCCTTTAGTCCCATGGCCATATTGGCAGATCTCCATATCATTATTAGGAGAGAGCACAGTTTGTGTTTTAAAGCAGTGAATCACAAACTTCCATGGTGTGTGTGTATGTATGTTTGTGTGTGTGTGTGTTTGTGTTGTTCTGCATTACCTACAGAAGTGGCATCATTGCTAATCTGTACCCAGCGTGTGTCCTCTGGTCACATTGCTGAGCCCCGGTGCAGTGTGGGAAAAGACAGCAGGATGGCACAGCTACAGAGGTCACCTGCTGGCTTTGACCTTGTTGTTGTACTGTGATACACTAGCCACCTCATATTTTCTACACTCTTAGAAAAGAATGTGCTATCTAGAACCAACAAGGGTTATTCGCCTATCTCCATAGGAGAACCTTTTGAAGAACCCCTTTTGGTTCCTGGTAGAACCCTTTTTGGTTCCCGCTACATGGAACCCAAAAGGATTATCCTATGGGGATAGCCAAAGAACCCCTTTGGAACCCTTTTATTACTGTATCTCCTCTCTATACCTCTCTCTCTTTCTCTCTCTAGTGATCCCTCTCTCTTTCTCTGTCGCTCTCTCTATTGCTCCCTTTCTCTCTCTCTCTCTCTCTCTCTCTCTCTCTCTCTCTCTCTCTCTCTCTCTCTCTAGTGCTCCCTCTCTCCTTCTCTGTCTCTCTCACTCTAGTGCTCCCTCTCTCTCTTTCTCTCTCTCTTTCTCTGCCGCTCTCTCTCTCTAGTGCTCCCTCTCTCTCTCTCTCTCTCTCACTCTCTCTCTCTCTAGTGCTCACTCTCTCTATCGCTCTCTCTCTCTCTAGTGCTCCCTCTCTCTCGCTCTCGCTCTCTCTCTCTCTCAATTAAATTTCAATTAAATTCAATGTAATTTTAAGGGGCTTTGTTGCTATGGGAAACACATGTTTACATTGCCAAAGCAAGTGAAATAGATAATAAACAAAAGTGATATAAACAATTAACAGTAAACATTACATTCCAAATTAATAAAGACATTTTAAATGTCATAGCATGTCTATATACAGTGTTGTTGGAGATCTGCCAATATGGCCAAGGGACGAAAGGCTGAGAATGAAGACAAATGAGGGCATAATGTAAACAGATCAGCTATGATGGCAAGGCTGACTGGAATACAGACACACACACTCACACACACAGGTTCGCTCATTTATATTTTATCATGCTTTCTGAGATAGCAGTTTTGAATTATTCAACAATGTTTAACTATGATGTGCAAATAGTTAAAGTACAAAAGGGAAAATAAATAAACATAAATATAGGTTGTATTTACAATGGTGTTTGTTCTTCACTGGTCACACATCTTGCTGCTGTGATGGCACACTGTGGTATTTCTCCCAATAGATATGGGAGTTTATCAAAATTGGATTTGGGATTTGGGTCTGTGTAATTGGATTTGGGTCTGTGTAATCTGAGGAAGATATGTGTCTCTAATATGGTCATACATTTGGCAGGAAGTTAGGAAGTGCAGCTCAGTTTCCACCTCATTTTGTGTTGCAGTTTGCACATAGCTTGTCTTCTCTTGAGATTCTTTCCAATGTGTCTAGTTTTCTCATGGTTTGGTTGGGTCTAATGGTGTTGCTGTCCTGGGGCTCTTTGGGGTCTATTTGTGTTTGTGAACAGAGCCCCAGGACCAGCTTGTTAAGGGGGCTCTTCTCCAGATTCATTTCTCTGTAGGTGATGGCTTTGTTTGGGAATCGCTTCCTTTTGGTGGTTGTAGAATTTAACGGCTCTTTTCTAGATTTTGATAATTAGCGGGTATCGGCCTAATTCTGCACTGCATGCATTATTTGGTGTTTTTTACGTTGTACACAGGATATTTTTGCAGAATTATGCATGCAGAGTCTCAATTTGGTGTTTGTCCCATTTTGTGAATTCTTGGTTGGTGAGCAGATCCCAGACCTCACAACCATAAAGGGCAATGGGTTCTATAACTGATTCAAGTATTGTTAGCCAGATCCTAATTGGGATGTCGAGTTTTAGGTTCCTTTTGATGGCATAGAAGGCCCTTCTTGACTTGTCTCTCAGATCGTTCACAGCTTTGTGGAAGTTACCAGTGGGTGATGTTTAGGCCGAGGTACAGTTGAAGTCGGAAGTTTACATACACTTAGGTTGAAGCATTAAAACTAATTTTTCAACCACTCCACAGATTTCATGTTAACAAACTATAGTTTTGGCAAGTCGGTTAGGACATCTACTTTGTGCATTACACAAGTAATTCTTCCAACAATTGTTTACAGACATATCATTTCACTTATAATTCACTATATAGGGTGTGGCCAGGATATTCTTGTGGTGGTCTTAGCTTGTTGGGGTGTGGCTGGTGATGCTTTGGTCTGGGTGTAGGTGTTCTTGGTGTCAGTTCTCTCAGTGCAGGTCCTTCAGGAGGGAGTCTTGCAGGTCTGGGAGGGTGTCTCGCTAGTCTGGGCGGAGTGTCTGTTGCTCTGTTGCTCCTGTGTAAGGTGCTGGGGCTACGGTTGAGGGTGCCGTCCTTCAGGGTCCTGGCAAAAGTTGGGATTTCTGCCTTGTAGAGGTGGACCTGGTCGTAAAGGCTGTTAATGTCCAAGGTGGAGTGGTGGGCCAGGTAAACATTAGATTTTGAGGCACTGTTTCGCGAAATGCTTGCATTCACCCGCTGTAGATAGATAGATAGGTACTTTATTGATCCCAGTGGGGAAATTTCTTCGTCAAGCAGCTACAAAAAAACACAAGGCAGGTGCAAAATGCCAGAACAAAAATACACAAAATACACGAAAGACAGATACACAATACATGATACATAGAGCGGCAGTATGAAAAAGTATAAAAATACAAGACGTCTGGAGTGCAAAAAGCTATAAAAAAGACATGCATAGTATTGGTGAATGGCTGAATATGTACACTATACATTGTTACAGAGTGTTAGGTGAAAAATAAATGATACAAATATTGCAAGTTGGAGTATTTGCATGGTTAACTATACTATACAGTTCGATGGCAGAGAAATACTTAAATAGCTAAATGTGCGTATGATATAAGTGAGGGTAATAATAGTTTACTTAATATACAGTCTGGTTAAAGGAACAGGTAAGTTAATATTTTAGATAGATAGATAGATAGGTACTTTATTGATCCCCCGAGGGTGGAAATTTCATTGTCAAGCAGCTACAACAAAACACAGGGTAGGTGCAAAATGCCACAACAAAGGTACACAAAAGACAGATACACGGTACATGATACATAGAGCGGCAGTATGAAAAAGTATAGAAATACAAGATATCTGGAGTGCAAAAAAATAAAAGCTATAAAAAGACATTGCATAGTATGGGTGGTTGGCTGAATATGTACACTTTGCATGGTTAAATTAACTGTACAGGTTAATGTACAGTTAAATGTACAGGTAAGTGAATATTTGCATGGTTACATTAACTGTACAGGTAAATGAAAGGAAGAAATACTTAAATAGCTAAATGTGTGTATGATATAATTTAGGGTAATAATAGTAATTCCGTTAAAATACAGTCCTTAGTGCAGGGTTTAATTACAGATAAATGCACGTATTGCACATTCGATATACAACTGAATACTAATATGCATTCCTGAGTGAATGACTACGTCCAAGAATTACTTACATTATTGCATGTGATATGATATAACAACTGTACATGAATATGTATATACAGACCTGAATTAATAAATAAGACCTGAGTGAATGAGTGATTACAGACCAGGCCCTTTTTGTACAGAGCCCCGGTGTTACCAGCCCATTCCAGCCTGTTGTCCATATGGACTCCCAGGAACTTGTATGACCCAACCATTTCCACATCCATCCCCTGTATAGGGACTGCAGTCAGTTGAGCCTTGGTTCTCCTGAAGTCCACCACCATCTCCTTTGTTTTGCTGATGTTGAGCTGAAGGTGGTTCTGGATTGTGCTCAAGTCATGGATTGTGCTCCTGTACTCCTCCTCCTGCCCACCCCTGATGCACCCTACGTTCCCTGGGGGGCCCCGGTGTTGCTCACTGCCCGTTCTGACACACAGCTCTGTAGTTGCACAAATTGTGGCCTACCGGTCAGGTAGTCCGTAACCCAGGAGACTAAGGGTGCTTCCACTTTCATCCTCTTCATTTTCTCACCCAGTAGCAGAGGCTGAATGGTGTTGAAGGCACTGGAGAAGTAAAAAAACATAACCCTCACAGTGCAACCTGCGTTGTCCAGGTGCATCATTGCATCATCCACCCCGATGTTGCGCTGGTATGTGAACTGCAGGGGGTCCAGTGATGTACACACCAGGGGTTTGAGGTGAGCGAGGACTAACCTTTCCAGGGTCTTCATGATGTGGGATGTTAGCGCTACAGGTCTGAAGTCATTCAGGACAGTGGGGTGCGCCTTCTTGGGCACTGGGACCAGGCAGGTATTTTGGCAGGGTGAAAGTCTTTTCGTGGTAGCAGTGTGGAGATAACCACTTGTGCGTTGGGGAAAGTGGAAGAAGTTTTTTCAATCACTCCCTTGCATGCTGTGGACACCCTTTCCTGCTGGTGTGTGAATTATGATGTGGCTGGGGGACCCTAGTCTGTCCTCTGACAACAGCTCCAGGGCATGTCTAGTGTTTGGGCACCAGAGTTTAGCCACTTTGTGTTTAGGAAAAAGTTTATCCTCTTGAATGTATTTGCCATTTGAGTCAATAAGGAGCACAATCTCTGGCTTCTGTGTGTCCTCAGTGGATGTGTGGGGGTTGTCAAGAGAGCTATCAGGGGAGCTGACAGGGGGGCTGTTAGGAGGGGGTGAGGTCTGTTGGGTTGGTGGGTCCTGTGTTGTCTGTCCCATTGTGGTGTTGAGGTTGTGGTCCGCGTCTGAGGTGGGCTGTTCTGCTGGCTTCTCTGGGGGAGTGTCCTGCTCTCTGTCTCTCTCTTTCTCTGTCTCTCTCTCTTACTTCCTATCACACTCGCACTAAATTTTCCATCTTGCGCTTTCCCACTCTCTTTCTTTCTCGCTATATCTTTCTCTTTCACTCTCTCACCCTTCTCCCTCTTTCTCTTTCTCCCTCTCTCACCCCTCTCCCTCTCTCTTTCTCTCTATCTCTCTCTCTCTATCTCTCTCTGTCTCTCTCACCCCTCTCCCTCCTGTCTGATAAAGGTTTTACAAATAAATGCTGGGTGTTTCTCTGTTTCCCTTGGTGAATATAAGGCTAGTGGGAGTATGTGTTCTTTAGCCTCAGGGTCTGACTATGACATGATTCACTTTGCTTTAGTGTGGGAATGACATGTATTCCTCTGAGTTACCATCTTATCTCCCTCTTTTCCCTCTCAGACTAGGGATCAATAATCTCAAATGGCTATCCTCTTCTTCATCTGTACACTCTTAGATAAAATGGTTCCAAAAGGGTTCTTCAGCTGTCCCCATTGGATAACCCTTATTGTTTCCTGGGAGAACCCTTTTTGGTTCCACATAGAGCCCTTTTGGGTTCCATTTAGAATCCTCTGGGAAAATAGTCCTACATGGAACCCAAAAGTGTTCTAACTGGAATCAAAAAGGGTTCTTCAAAAGGTTCTCCTTTGGGGATAGCCGAAGAACCATTTTAGGTTTATAGATAGCTCCTAAGAGTCTACTGATCTAAAAACACCAGTGAAAGCAAAATGGAGGATGCCACCAGGGATACAGATGATGGAAAAGAGACAAGGACAGAAAGCCAATTTAGACTATTGAGATGTACCTGAGAGTGTATCCATAGTTGCATTTTAATTCAGAGAATTGTTCTCTCAACATATGCACTTATTCACTGACCTGGTGTGTAGTCCCCTCCCCAATCCTCTCTCTGGCTGTGCTGTGCTGTCAGCTGCTGTTTTTATCAGACATGTTTTTGGCACTGATAAACCCCTCGGTGAAAACATTAGTTTGACAGTTGTCATAAACATGTCTTGAGTAACGGCCTTGCCATGAAACCATTTTATTATTCTGGCACCGAGTAACGCCTGAGATGGAAAACACATTTTCCCGGCCTGATTGGGAGGGGGTGGTGTTTTGAGGGGACACGACGCTGGTGCGACGCTGTGTTTGTTCCCCCTTCAGGCCTCGGGGAGCGAGGGCCAACCGGGGGACATGCAGGAGGAGAGAGAGAGGCTGCGCAGAGTGCTCAAACAGATGGGACGAATCAAGTGTCCTAACGAGGTATGTACTCACTCATGCCTTCTTTCTTTCTTTCTTTCTTTCTTTCTTTCTTTCTTTCTTTCTTTCTTTCTTTCTTTCTTTCTTTCTTTCTTTCTTTCTTGCTCTCTCTTGCTCTCTCTCTCTCTCTCTCTCCACTCTCTCACTCTCTCTCTCTATCTCTCTCTCTCACTTTCTCTCTCTTTCTCTATTTCTGCTGCACAACCCTCCATCTCAATCTACACCTCTCTCTTTCTTTCTCTTTCTCCTCTCTCGCTCCCTCCTTCCCTCTCACTTTCTTGTCATTCTGCCCAAACACACATCAATACTCTGTTACCAATTACTCACACTAGAGTGCAAAGAGGAGAGAGGTGAAGAGACAGGGCTGCTGAGACAGAAACCTATTTTCATCCATCCATGGGCATTTAATGTCTTTCTTCCACTAACTCACTCTTCTCTCATTCAACCACAAAAATGGTTGGCCACCGCTCTTGAGAAAGATATGTTTATTTCAATAACACTATATCAAGTTAGATGAATAAAACATAGACACAGTGTGATGATGGTTGTGTTCGTTAGACAAATCCATACTCTGCTCCACTAACCTGATTTCCAGTCTGATGTGAATTTTCAATTTCTCCCATTTTCAATGTTGCATGTGCACGTACATACACACACACATACACACACAGGGCTGCTCGGCCCATTTCTCCAGTCTAATGGGGTACCAGTACCATCAGAAGCGCTGTGGCAGAGAGCTGTCAGAGGAGGACAAGCCTGTGTTTCTGTGTCAGCACTGTGGGAAGACCTACCGCTCCAAGGCTGGCAGAGACTACCACCTTCGCACTGAACACCGCACCACCACCCCCACCACCACCACCACCAATATCAACAATCCCAACAACACTAACAACAATAACACCGGCAGAGGGGTAAGAGAGAGCAGAAGCGTTTTTGTTTTCTATCTTTATCGGTTGAGATTACACCCATAGTTATTGGTTGAATCACTGTGAATTATCTCACTGGTCCTTGACTGAACTGTCCCTATTCTCATTCAGGTGAGCACAGAGGAGTCACAGACACAGCTTGGAGGACGGAGGGAGCCGAACCACACGGAGAGAGAGAGGAAGGAAAATGATAAATGGCAGGAGTTGTCTGCGGGTAGGGAGAAGGAGAGAGAGGAGTGGAGAGAGAGGGGTGGGGAGAGAGAGGGGCTGGGGGAGGACTTTGAGAGGACTCCCAGTGGTAGGGTGAGACGTCGGTCGGCCCAGGTAGCAGTGTTCCACCTGCAGGAGATAGCAGAGGATGAACTAACCAAGGACTGGGGAACCAAGCGCCGCATTAAAGATGACCTGGTACCGGACAGCAAGAGGGTAAGATACAGACAGGTACACACTCAGACTCACACACTCAGACTCACACATATATACACTGAATGCCTTGTCCCTGTCTGTCTTCCTCCACCAGTTGAACTACACTCGGCCTGGCCTTCCCAAGTTCAGTTCCAAGCTGCTGGAGAGCTGGAAGAACAAGGTCAAGGAGAAGGGCTTCATCTGCTGCTCCAATGGAGTAAGAACCTCTAGACAACATGTTCTGTCCATTAAACACCTCTCAGATAAATCCTGTATTTTAAGTAATCCAGTTTTTACACATTCCAGCGCTGTCAATTCTGAGCTCTACACGCTCAGAAAATGTAGGTGGTATACGCACAGTTTACTATAGTTGTATCTGTTGTTATTGTTCTTCTCTGTTTCTAGAGCTGTGAAGCTGTTTACTCCAGTGTGTCCGGGCTCAAAGCTCATCTAGCCAACTGTAACCAGGTAGGAACATCAGGACCAGTTTGAGTTAAATGGATGAAAAAATATCTGACCCTGTATCAGTGGTTAGGTTTAGCGACTGAGGAGTGTTTCTGTGTGCTGCAGGCAGGGTGCGACGCAGGGAAGTACACCTGCTTACTGTGTCAAAAGGAATTCAGCTCAGAAAGTGGTGTCAAGTACCACATCAGCAAGACACACTCACAGGTGAGACTTACATACATAAACCCTCACAGGTCTGATATACACATTCAAGTATATGAAACAGACCCCCTCACAGATGACACATTCACTCATTTATAAACACATTTTAAAACACACAGGTGGGTGTCATACACACATGCAGTAACAGCTGAATGTTTTCCCTCAATATTATCATACATTAAATTACCATGCGTCACATTACCATACGTTACATTATCATACATTCGTACAGAACTGGTTCCGAGCTTCTAGCCATGTGGTGCCCAGCAGCAGCAAGAACAAACCGCCAGAAAACAAAGAGTTAGAGAAAAAGGAGGTGAAGAACGGTGCCACCACAGGAAAGAAAAGAGGCCGCAAGCCCAAAGAGCGCCCCCCTCAGGCCACTCCTGTCCAAACAAAGACTCCTTTCAGCGCCACCCAAATCTCATCTCCCGCCCCCACCCCGAACCCAACTTCAGCCGCCACCCCGAACACGGCCCAAGTCCAGCACCAGGGCCAGACCCAAATCCCGACAGAGAGGGTGAACCCGGGGAGCCCGACACTAAACAGACAGCCCAATCCCCCAACCACACGGAGGTGCAAGACCAAGAGGGTGCCCCCTCCCTCAGAGTAGCTCTGCTTTCACTAACCCAAGAGCCAGAGAGGATGATATCGCTCTGACTATCCATCCACATTACGCCAGTAAGCTCAAAGACGTTATGGACGCCACAAGGACTGGGGGACAGAGAACGAAACAAAAAATAACTGTAGAGACGTGAAAACAATTAGTTCATGTGTTTGATTTCACTCTGATCATTGTGTTTTAACCCTATACTGTATACTGTGTATGTGTCTACTGGTATATGCTAATGTAACAGTTAATTTTTTTCTCCATTCCATTTCTAAGCATAATTTCAGTTAAGCTATTCACAACAGGGGTTAATTGTAATCAAAGTTAAAATCCCACTCAATATATAAATAGCATTTTCTAAACAAAAGTAATATTTCAATAGAATTTTGCATAATTCCCTCTATATGTCTGTAGATTCATGTTGTGCTTGAGAGATTTTTCAAAGGATATTCTATTAGCATGGTGAGGTAATTTACTGCTAGTGATTTTTCAATGTATATACTGTACTGTGTATATATATATACAATATCTATATCTATATATCTATATACTCAAAGCAATGACGTCATCCATCGTTTTTTCAAGGCAGGAAAGTCAAATGTGCATTTTGTTGTTTTCCACTTTGGCGTCTTGAGTTTGTTTTTCATTGTGGCAGCTGAATGCCGAAGTAGAGAGCTTTTTTTATCAGTCTGCTACAGTGCAATATAGTAATGTGTTTTTGTCTTTTTCTTTGTTGTTTTTTGGCCCAGAGTACACACTGTTACGCATAAATCTAACTCTTTCTTCTGTTCTTATGCTGTAGCTAAGCTAAGTATTTATAGTAATTTTGTTCATTTCAAACACTTACACTGAAATGTGGGATTATTTTTTATTTTTTTTACATATGATATGAGAATTTATTTACAGTAATATACCTTGGGGCACGAGAGTCTGATTGGGGATGTTTACGCAAACATTTCTAAACTAAAATCTGTATCTTCACCAAGCAATGTAAATGGCATATCCACAAAGTTTGAAGATGTAAAAATGTTGATGAATATAGGTTTCCACTGCTATTGTTGCTATTTATGGACTAAATGCTTAATCTAACAGTGGAAAAAGTGTTTTGACCAGAGTTGCACCATTGCAGCACAATCAAATGGGTTGTCACCATTTTGGACTTTGAAGTCCAACTTGAGGATGATCTGGAAAAATCAGCTTGCTCTTGTTTGAATTAAATAATTCAGAAGAGGGAGCGGCATATGTCTTTTTATAGAAAGTTTAAGTCAGTTTGAAAACAACAATCTTTTATGAAACTAAAAACAAACCCTGCAAATTACGTTTCTAAAAACAGTTGTCACTAAAACACTTGTCTTGCACTAACCCCTTCCTTCCCTTCCCCCGTTTTGTCTTTCTGCATTTGAAGAGCACTGCTAATCTTTTACCCCAACGTTAATGCTCCGGAAGAGGTTGCCCTTAGACACAGATCTAGGAACCAGCCTGCCCTCCCTAAATTCTAACCTTAACCAACCTTACCACAAAACTGGCCATAGATCAGTGTCTAAGGGGCAGTTAAACCCTACTCAAAATAAACAGTGGTGTCCAGAAATAAGTACGTTTAGTCCTCTGTGACCCACATTGTAACCAGATTCAATGACAAATGGGAAAATAATATGGCCACCTGTCTAACTCAAAATCCTAACAAAGCCATAACTGATCCTCAGAAATGAAAAACATTTAGGCTGTTTTACCAGTCTTAACTATTTTATCGTAAAATGAATTAAGTATAAATTAAATGTCTTTAATTTATGAAAAATACTAGCATGTGCAATCAGATATTTTGAATATTTTATCTATATAATAAATACTTAAAGTAGATACTTGAATTCACATAAAATAATAGTAATAATTTGATTGAAATAAAATGCCCTAAAATCTTTACTTTATATTTATATCAATATAGCAGAATAGCTTGCTCTCTCAAAGCGACAGATCTATTTTATAATCACTTGTGTATATTATCTAGTTAATATGATAGCAGGGGGAGTTTGTAAAAAGTGAATGATTACATGGTGCAATTTAATCAGTCTGCTTGTTCATCCAGCACAGTTTTTCCTAAAATTGTACTTTGCAGTATGTCCAAATACAGGTACGCAACTTATACCATAATGTAATATTAACCCTTGTGCAGACATTTTGCGTTCCTCAAGTTAGGATTCAGCCCAATATCACCATTGCAATTTAATTAGATTTTCTAAATGTCAGCCTGCATTGCTTTAATTCATAATTGTCTATTTTGGGATGATGGGAGTTCTCAACGGGATAGTGTGAGATTTTGTCAATTAAGCCCCTTTTTTTCTAGTTACGCAGAGTCAGAGGAATTCATGGATACCATTTTATGTCCCTGCGTGCAGTTTGAAAGAAGTTGAAGGTAGTTTCTGGAGCGATTGCTAACAAGTGTTAGCACAATTACTGGAAATATATGGGATCAGCTAGCGTTAGCGTAATCAGCTACCTGATCCCATAGACTTCCAGTCAAGGCTTAATTTAAAAAAATCTCTTTCACAAAGGACTGAGTGTAGGCTACATCCCTTACATTGCATTACGATTGAATACCTGCCTGTATTGTTATATTCACGTTTGATAGATGAACAACAGAGGTTAGATTGACAAGCACTGACGGTACCTTGCGCTTTTCAATGCAGTTCTTCAGACCTTGGCCCTTGGCTCTCGTCTAGCGACTGGCTTTTGTGTATAGGGAGAATGAGAACCTTGGCTAGAGTTCCATTATAGAACATCCATTGTCACAAAGGCTTTGTAGAAAAATTCTACAGGCTACAAATTAATTCCCTTTATTATGAGAGGATGTTAAGAACAGTTAGTAGTTGAGTGTGGAGTTTTGGCACAGTGTCAATTATGTGTTGCTTGTTGATTGTTTGATTGATTACGTCATATTGACTGCTATTGTTTACCTAACAAGCTTTAGTGTTTGCAATATAATAGTTTAGCACTGCTTACAATTGTGGATATTATTATATACTTTATCTCACTACCTGTCTTCCTAGATTATGTGGAAAACACATATCCCGCAGTTTGAGCTAATGTAGAACACAGCAGCTACTGCAACAATATGTTTAGAGTATAGCAATACATCATATTTTGTTGGTCACATTGGCTTGCTAATGTCTTGATATCCAGTGTAATTTACACATGTAATGGCTAATTTATTTCACCTACCCTATCCCTCTGTTTGTTTGCTTAAGAATTCTATTTTCTCAGTGACAAATCAAAAAATGAAAGAAAAAAGGTGAAGTCATAGTCCATCAAATTTGATGGTGTGTGTTAAATACACTGTTTAACATGTTTGACGATGCACATTTAATTGAACTTTTCAGGACACATTGACACACTTATTGAGAATGTCCATTTGTAGATACCTTAAGGTGAACGAGGAGGTGTGTGTGTGTGTGTGTGTGTGTGTGTGTGTGTGTGTGTGTGTGTGTGTGTGTTTGTTTGTTTTTAGTGCACTTACTATCCAATGAAATAGGCTTGAATTAGGAGTGATGTCTCCAGATCTTTTTAGTCGTCTGGACTGTGTGTGGTTTGACTTTTGTACCTGGGCATAGGCTAAGGTGTCTTCCCTTTTTTTCACAAAATACTAGTCCCCCCCTTAATGTTTTATCTTACAAACATTCACAATCTCAACCGGCTTCAGATGACTCTTTGTTTTGAAAATTTACCATTATAGAGAGGATACAAAATGATTGGTTATGTTGAGAAGAATACCTATGACAATGTTTTTCCTGTTTTCTATGTTGAAGTTGTTCATATCTGAAACTATATCCTAACTAGGGAGGCGCCACACCTCTGATCTGTTACGATTTTTCAAAATTGTTGTATTACCTGTTCATTATTATCCCTCAAATAATTAATAAAAATGTTGTTGACTAAGTTTGACTGTTGCCATATACTGTATAATACATGCAGTGCAGTTCATCGTGTGGATGGTAGTCTATATGAACTGACAATTATTGGAGCTGATACAATGCATTTTAAATGTACACATTTTATTATCATAAATAGCATACAGCCTAGTTACATGACTTTCATGTTGTTGATTTATTATTTGAACCAAATTACATAGTGTCACTATATATCATAGTATTTTCAAATTACCTCATCCAGTAACACGTGGCGCTGACACATTTGATTCCCTGCCACTCTGTTGGCTGGAGAAAGGCCCTGTTGAATATTTATTTTTATTTTTATTTCACCTTTATTTAACCAGGTAGGCCAGTTGAGAACAAGTTCTCATTTACAACTGCGAGAAAGCAAAGCAGTGCGACAAAAGAACAACACAGAGTTACACATGAGAATAGACAAACGTACAGTCAATATATATTTATAACCATATATAACCGTATAAGAACGTTACTTTATGGCGCGTTACGGATAGACAGAACACCATGAGAGGCACTTTGGGACTACGAGTCCTTTTGTGGGGGTTGTGCTCACGAACATTTATTTTTGCCATTAGGCAATGAAACTACAAGACCCAGAATGCAACTGTTTAAGTCTCTACACAGCTGATCATCAAATACGGGAAGAACAATGTCTACGGTGTGTAGGGAAGGAAGGGTCTCAAAGATGGAGTGCGGAGAGAATTCTTCTTCGCTGTCTAATTCTAACAGGTAATTCACTTGGCTTGGTGAGAGAATCTTGCGACAAGAAGTGAACAATACAAGCTGTTTTTGTTGACTGTTGTTTTTCATGACGATCTGCATCCTTGGTGAACGTGAACCTTCGTTCTTACCTCATGGTTACAAAGGAAGCGCGAGTGCAGTCAGTTCAGAAAGCATTGGTACACTAACAGTTATGGAAGCTAATGCGTGGTCTGTCAATAAAGATTCAGAAAGCACTAGGTTCGGTCAATTCTTTCATTATAGGCCTTCGTCGTGAAGGCTTAATGTCTTGCCGTCGTGCGTAATGGTGGTTTTTGACAGCGGTCCGACATTTATAACCCATTAATAACTAAACTAATAGTGCTCGTGACAGTGTTCTATAGGTGGACTTTACTGCACATATTTTCCCTAAATAATCAAAGCACATACCGTTCCAGAAAATACCCGTAATATAATGGAGCATGTTTTTAAACTTTTGGGATGTGCTAATTGTTTTCGACTTAAAATGAAATAAAGAAAACCTCAACTATAATAGTACATAAACACTATGGAATTTTCCTATTTTATTGTATTTTGAAATCTTAATTTGTAGATATTGTAACACCCTAAATGCAACAATAAAATGTTTGATATTTTGTGGTCACTGCAACCAGAGACAACGTATCCAAATGGCGTCAATATTTACACTCCAATATCTGCAGCAGTGATATGCTTATCTGTTTCACAAGTCCAATATCAATCTAGACCGACAAAAATCACATTTGTGAAATGCCCAACACTGCATTGTGATATAATGCTCAACAGTGCAAAATTGCTTCTGTGACTTTAGTGAATGTTCTCTGTAAACAGAATGGCGGAGAACCCGCCTCTATTGCACACTACATTTTTGGGTTTATTTATCACAAAGTGAAGGCTTGTTAGTAAGACAGATGAAGGTACTGTGTTGAGTCCGCCGACATTGACGTTTTACACGTTGTAAACCACAAGAGGGTGTACTTACATTAGCCTAGTTCATACCAATGATGTGTATATAAAACCTGGATTGCTTTTGCATTGTTTTGGCCATGGAGAGGCTTTGAAGCCACTGGTCGGCCATATTGGCACTCCTCATAAGTAGTCCTCCATAGGAATTAATGGAATAATACAATATTTCATTTAAATGTTTCAAGGACAAAATTACATGTACAGTGCATTCAGAAAATATTCAGACCCCTTTACTTTTTCCAAATGTTGTTACACTACAGAATTATTCTAAAATTGATTAAATCTTTTTTTTCTCATCAATCTACACACATTACCCCATAATGACAAAGCGAAAACAGTTTTTTAAAATATTTTTGCAAATGTATTATTTATTTGAACCACATGACATAGTGTCACTATATATCATAGTATATAAAGTGTAACCATTCAATAACTTCATCCAGTAACACGTGGCGCTGACACTTTTGATTCCCTGCCACTCTGTTGGCTGGAGGAAGGCCCTGTTGAATATAACCGTATATGAACGTTACCTTAGGGCGCATTACAGATTGACAGAATGCCATGAGAGGCACTTTGGGACTACAAGTCCTTTTGGGGGGATTGTGCTCACGAAAATCTATTTTTACCATTAGGTGGGCTGTCATGTGCCTTTTACTGAGGAGTGTCTTCTGTCTAGCCACTCTACCATAAAGGCCTGATTGGTGGAGTACTGCATAAATGGTTGTCCTCTTGGAAGATTCTCCCATCTCCACAGAGAAACTCTGGAGTTCTGTCATAGTGACCATCGGGTTCTTGGTCACCTCACTGACCAAGGCCCTTCTCCCCATGATTGCTCAGTTTGGCCGGGCGGCCAGCTCTAGGAAGAGTCTTGGTGGTTCCAAACTTCTTCCATTTAAGAATGATGGAGGCCACTCTGTTCATGGAAACCTTCAATGCTGCATACATTTTTTGGTACCCTTCCCCAGATCTGTGCCTCGACACAACCCTGTCTCGGAGCTCTATGGACCATTCCTTTGATCTCATGGCTTGGTTTTTGCCCTGACATGCACTGTCAACTGTGAGACCTTATACAGCGGGTGAAATAAGTATTGAACACGTCACCATTTTTCTCAGTAAATATATTTCCAAAGGTGCTATTGACATGACATTTTCACCAGATGTTGGTAACAACCCAAGTAATCCATACATACATACATACATACATACAAAGAAACCAAAACAAATAAGTTCAGAAATTAAGTATGTGTAATAATGTGAAATGACACAGGGAAAAAGTATTGAACACACTTACTGATATTTATTTAATACTTTGTACAAAAGCCTTTGTTGGTAATGACAGCTTCAAGAGGCCTCCTTTATGGAGAAACTAGTCGCATGCATTGCTCTGGTATGATTTTGGCTCATTCTTTCACACAAACAGTCTTCAAATCTTGAAGGTTCCGTGGGCCTCTTCTATGAATCTTGATCTTCAGTTCTTTCCATAGATTTTCAATGGGATTTAAGTCAGGTGATTGGCTGGGCCATTCTAGCAGCTTTATTTTCTTTCTTGGAAACCAATTGAGAGTTTCCTTGGCTGTGTGTTTGGGATCATTGTCTTGCTGAAATGTCCACCCTCGTTTCATCTTCATCATCCTGGTAGATGGCAGCAGATTTTTGTCAAGAATGTCTCGGTAAATTTGCCCATTCATCCTTCCTTCAATTATGTGAAGTTTGCCAGTACCATTTGCTGAAAAGCAGCCCCACCCCATGATGCTCCCACCTCCAAACTTCACTGTTGGTATGGTGTTTTTAGGGTGATGTGCAGTGCCATTTCTCCTCCAAACATGGTGTGTATTATGACATCCAAACAGTTCAATTTTGCTCTCATCTGACCACACTATATTCTCCCAGTATTTCACTGGCTTTTCCAAATGTTGTGCAGCAAACTTTAAACAAGCTTCAACATGCTTTTTTTTCAGCAATGGAGTCTTGCGTGGTGAGCGTGCATACAGGCCATGGCGGTGGAGTGCATTACTTAATGTTTTCTTTGAGACAACATTGCAGGTCTTTTTGAAGCTCTCCACAAGTGGTCCTTGGCTCTTGGACAACTCTTCTGATTATTCTTTTCACTCCTCTGTCAGAAATCTTGCGAGGAGCACCTGGTCGAGGCAAATTTATGGTGAAATGATTGTCTTTCCACTTCCGTATTATGGCCCCAACAGTGCTCACTGGAACATTCAGAAGCTTAGAAATGCGCCTATAACCAATGCCATCATTATGTTTTGCAACAATTAGGTTGCGAAGGTCTTGAGACAGCTCTTTGCTTTTACCCATCATGAGATGTGTCTTGTGTGACACCTTGGCAATGAGACCTTTTTGTAGGCCATCAGTTGGGACTGAACCAGCTGATATTAATTTGCACTGACAGGGGGCTGGATTGCTTTTTAATTACTGATAGTTTTCAGCTGTTGTCTTGGCTTTCCATGCCTTTTTGCACCTCCCTTTCTTCATGTATTCAATACTTTTTCCCTGTGTCATTTCACATTATTACACATAACTTAATTTCTGAACGTATTTGTTTTGGTTTCTTTGTATGTATGGATTACTTGGGTTGTTACCAACATCTGGTGAAAATGTCACGTCAATAGCACCTTTGGAAATATATTTACTGAGAAAAATGGTGACGTGTTCAATACTTATTTCACCCGCTGTATAGACAGGTGTGTGCCTTTTCTAAATCATGTCCAATCAATTGAATTTACCACAGGTGGACTCCAATCAAATTTTTTAGAAACATCTCTAGGATGACAATGGAAACAGGAAGCACCTGAGCTTAATTTCGAGTCTCATAGCAAAGGGTTTTTCTTTATTTTTACTATTTTCTACATTCTCTAATAAAAGTGAAGACATCAAAACTATGAAAGCATTGGTTCATTTCCGTTGCTGATAACTAGTGTAATATCACACATAATCTCGGTTAACACAGAACTAAAATCTTGCATAATTTGGTCAGATGCTCAATTATTTTTACATAGTCTGTCCACAAGAGATAATATCATATATTATACTTGAGCCAGCCAGTAATATCTTAAAAACGTTATTGCTGACAAGCAAAACATTTTGGGACTATGTCAACAATGGACTAATGAAACAAATACCAAAATCTAGTTTTCCTTTAACAGAACATTTTGTCAAATTGTTCGGGGCAAAGTAGGCATAAATGATATTTAGCTTGAAGTATTGACCAAAGCTGGTGTGAAGTCCTCAGTACTGAACAGGATTTTTATAAATTGTTATGTAAGTAATAGCATATCCATGTTTCTCAAATAGGAAGAAGTACGGCCTTCACATTTGGGTCTTAACCAAATATTTTGACCCTAATCATCCTCTCTAGAAAGTGATCTGCTGATATAGTAGTTTTGGCTCCTCCATTTCACAAGGTCATTAAGACTTCATTAAATTATCTTGAGAGTTAATAAATGTATAGCTAATGAGATTCAAATCCCCATACTGCGACAGATTGGATTAACTGCAAATGGGTAGCATTTTATCGTTATACATAGTGCCGTCTTGTCACCTTTAAATAGTGTCCCTTTGCCTTCTGACTGTGCAGTTTATGTTCCAGCCCAGTACTAAGACAATTGATTCAATTGATCACTTTAATTGTCAAGTCCTTGATTAGATGAATCAGGTGTGTTATTGTTGGCCTGGAACAAAAGCGTGCACCGCCTAGGAGACCCCAGTTTCAAGATTAAAAACAATGGTGGAGTTTGGTGCAAAACCTAAACTAAGACACACCACAGTATTATGCCTATTTACTCAATAGCACCAGGGTATTAGGCCTATTTACTTAATAGCACCAGGGTATTAGGCCTATTTACTCAATAGCACCAGGGTATTAGGCCTATACTTAATAGCACCAGTTATTAGGTCTATTTACTCAATAGCACCAGGTATTAGGTCTATTTACTCAATAGCACCAGGGTATTAGGTCTATTTACTCAATAGCACCAGGGTATTATGCCTATTTACTCAATAGCACCAGGGTATTAGGTCTATTTACTCAATAGCACCAGGGTATTAGGTCTATTTACTCAATGGCACCAGGGTATTAGGCCTATTTACTCAATAGCACCAGGTATTAGGTCTATTTACTCAATAGCACCAGGTATTAGGTCTATTTACTCAATAGCACCAGGGTATTAGGTCTATTTACTCAATAGCACCAGGTATTGGGTATATTTACTCAATAGCACCAGGGTATTAGGTCTATTTACTCAATAGCACCAGGGTATTAGGTCTATTTACTCAATGGCACCAGGGTATTAGGCCTATTTACTCAATAGCACCAGGTATTAGGTCTATTTACTCAATAGCACCAGGTATTAGGTCTATTTACTCAATAGCACCAGGGTATTAGGTCTATTTACTCAATAGCACCAGGTATTGGGTATATTTACTCAATAGCACCAGGGTATTAGGTCTATTTACTCAATAGCACCAGGGTATTAGGCCTATTTACTCAATAGCACCAGGTATTAGGTCTATTTACTCAATAGCACCAGGTATTAGGTCTATTTACTCAATAGCACCAGGGTATTAGGTCTATTTACTCAATAGCACCAGGGTATTAGGCCTATTTACTCAATAGCTCCAGGTATTAGGTCTATTTACTCAATAGCACCAGGGTATTAGGCCTATTTACTCAATAGCTCCAGGTATTAGGTCTATTTACTCAATTGCACCAGGTATTAGGTCTATTTACTCAATATCACCTGGTTATTAAGAAAACAGTAATTTACTCAACACAATCGCAGTATTACAGCGCCTTCTCCTGTGATTATATCCCCAGGGGGAGCTCTGTTGCCGTAGAGAGGTCTCCACAAAGTTTGCTGCTTCAGTGTTCTTAGATCTTTATGTCAGTAGTTACTATGGTACGCTGAAGTATAATTACAAGCATTCCATAAGTGTCAAAGGATTTCATTGGTCGTCACCAAACTGTTCTTGGATGGTTGGGAGAAGTTTCTCTCGGAGGATGTGTTGGTAGCATTCTTTATTCATGGCTGTGTTCTTAGGCAAAATTGTGAGTGAGCCCACTCCCTTGGCTGAGAAGCAACCCCACACATGAATGGTCTGAGGATGCTTTACTGTTGGCATGACACAGGACTGACGGTAGCGCTCACCTTGTCTTCTCCGGACAAGGTTTTTTCCGGATGCCCCAAACAATCGGAAAGGGGATTCATCAGAGAAAATGACTCTACCCCAGTCCTCAGCAGTCCAATCCCTGTACCTTTTGCAGAATATCAGTCTGTCCATTATGTTTTTCCTGGAGAGAAGTGGCTTCTTTGCTGCCCTTCTTGACACCAGGCCATCCTCCAAAAGTCTTCACCTCACTGCGTGCAGATGCACTCACACCTGCCAGCTGGTCCTTTTGTGGCAGGGCTGAAATGTAGTGGAAATGTTTTTTGGGGGATTAAGTTTTTTCATGGCAAAGAGGGATTTTGCAATTAATTGCAATTCATCTGATCACTCTTCATGACATTCTGGAGTATATGCAAATTGCCATCATCAACACTGAGGCAGCAAACATTGTGGAGACCAATACTTGTGTCATTCTCAAAACCTTTGGCCAAGACTGTAGAAGTTGCCATAAACACTGATACAGGGTCATGTATGTATCCATTCCCCATAATGGTTAAGGTTAGAAATGTGGTAGGATAATCTAATCCTAGATAGATTAGTTGCAACTTCCATATATAGTGATTCTGTGAACACAGTCACTTACATGGGTTACTGGCTGTGGCTTTTGCACGTGTTTGCTTGTGCTTCATAGAAAACAAACAGGAATCATGAGGTTTGTGTGGGAGGGAAGTGTTTGCCTATGGTAAGACTGGGCAGCGTGCGTGCGTGTGTGTGTTTGTGTTCAGGGCCACACCTTACTGGCAGCTGACAGAGAGAGTGTAGGATTTCATCATGCTGTTTATTCCCTACTTGTCCCTGAGTGCAGTGTGTGTGTGTTTTCAAGTTTCACATTTTATTAGTTGTATGTAGGGTTGCACATTTTGGGGAATATTCAGAGGTGGAAACTTTCCGTGGGAATTAACAGGAATATATGGGAATTAACAGGAATATATGGGAATTAACGGAAATATATGTACATTAATATTAATACCATTTAAATGTAGATGTTTTTTGCATTGGATATATTTACCATATCATATGGAGACAGAAACATCAACCTTTTACCACGCATTTACCACGCATTAGCTTTACCTACTTTTATCATAAGTAGACATAATTGCAAATCCTTCCAATATAAAAAAAAAATGTTTTATTTACGAATTTACCTTTAATTAAATGAGTTGACTCTTCACATGGGATGATTTCACTGAACAACAAAAGAAAGGGAATATTGAATGATCCCCAATGATCCAACTCCCAAATTTGCCCAGATGGCCACTAATTTTACAACCCTTATATTGGTCAGCCTGTTGCGTGCTTTGGTGTGTGTGTTCCCAAACAAGGACCAGTTGTGCTCTGAGGCGGCTGATGTTGGTGTGATTTGGAGGATGATGGAGGCAACAGGGGAAAGAGCCTCACATCAACAAAGTCCCTTCCACAAGGTGGCTGATGAGATATGTTGGCATGACTGCCATATTGCATCTCCATCCCAAAGCCCTTGCTTGGAAGTGTACTTCGCCAGACTTCCAAGAACCTTGCCCTCGTCCAGGTCAAGGTGACGAGACACTGTAGTGATGACACCATAGACCTTGTTGATCTCTAAACCAGACAGGATGCTCTTGCCAGTATACTTGGGTTCCAACATGTACGCTGTGGCGTGTATGGGCTTCATGCAGAAGTCTTCACGCTTTTTTATGTATTTCAGAACTGCAGTTTCCTCTGCTTGGAGCAACAGTGAAGTGGGCAGGGCAGTACAGATTTCTTCTCTTACATCTGCAAGCAGAGTCGGAACATCAGACAGGATGGCATTGTCTCCCTCAATCAGTGCATTGGCTACTGCTATAGGTTTCAGGAGTTTCTCTCCCAAAATACATCATCCAGGAGGATCCTCTTGATGGGGCTGTCCATATCAGCAGACTGTGATATGGCCATTTCTTGGAGGGACTCCTTCCCCTCCAGGAGACTGTCAAACATGATGACAACACCACCCCAACAGGTGTTGCTGGGCAGCTTCAATGTGGTGCTCTTATTCTTCTCACTTTGATTGGTGAGGTAGATTGCTGCTATAACTTGATGACCTTTCAAATACCTAACCATTTCTTTGGATCTCTTGTAAAGTGTATCCATTGTTTTCAATGCCATGATGTCCTTGAGGAGCAGATTCAGTGCATGAGCAGCACAGCCAATGGGTGTGATGTGAAGGTAGGACTCCTCCGCTTTAGACCAAGCAGCCTTCATGTTCGCAGCATTGTCTGTCACCAGTGCAAATACCTTCT
This sequence comes from Thymallus thymallus, assembly GCA_023634145.1. Lineage (NCBI taxonomy): Eukaryota > Metazoa > Chordata > Actinopteri > Salmoniformes > Salmonidae > Thymallus > Thymallus thymallus. Next base: position 17,487,677 of record CM042399.1, read on the forward strand.
CTGGTCCAAGGTCTTTGATGACTGCCTTCAGCTCATCTGCAATGTAGAGACCGGTGTGTCTGTTGTCCCTTGTGTCTGTGCTCTTGTAGAATTCTGGTTGAGGAGTGAAGATGATGTAGCTAATTATTCCTTGCCCACGAACATTCGACCACCCATCAGAGATGATTGCAATACAGTCTGCTTTCTCTATGATTTGCTTGTCCTTCACTTGAACTCTGTTGAACTCTGCATCCAGCAAATGAGTAGATAAAGCATGACTGGTGGGAGGGGTGTATGCTGGGCGAAGAACATTCAGAAATCTCTTCCAATACACATTGCCCTGTGAGCATCAGAGGTGAACCAGTTGCATATACAGCTCGAGCAAGACATTCATCAGCATTTCTCTGACTACGTTTCTCCATAGAGTCAAAAAAACTTCTGATTCCAGGAAGACCATGAGCTGTTGCTATCGATAAGGTGTCTGATTCATCATTTTCACCTCAAATAGAAGTAGAGGGACTTTTGTCAGAGGTTGGTTGTTGTGAGCTGTGAGGGAACTTTATGCACTTGGCGAGATGATTCTGCATCTTTGTTGCATTCTTCACATATGATTTGGCACAGTATTTTTGCAAATATACAAACAGCAACGTTATGTGGCAATAAAATGAAGTCAGCTGAGTACCTGAATGTTCTGAATGACCAGGTTATACCATCAATGGATTTTTTCTTCCCTGATGGCACAGGCATATCCCAGGACGACAATGCCAGGATTCATCGGGCTCGAATTGTGCAAGAGTGGTTCATTTTCACACATTAATTTTCCACCACAGATTCCTTACCTTAGCCGCATTGAAAGTCTTTGGGATGTGCTGGAGAAGACTTTACGGAGTGGTTCGACTCTGCCGTCGTCAATACAAGATCTCGGCCAAAAATGTATGCAACTCTGGACGTAAATAAATGTTGTGACGTTGCATAAGGTTGTCGAAACAATGCAACGGCAAATGCGTGCCGTAATCAAAGCTGATGGCGTTCCAACAAAATATTAGAATGTGCAACTTTTTTTGGGGCCAGGCAGTGTATAATCAATCCCCAAGCCAATCCCAACGGTTACTAAAAGAAACGGCCCTTGGCAAACCTTGCAGAACTGACTAGATGCGGCAGTCTGAGTATTGCAAACACAGTGCGCTGCCTAGTAACTTTCCCCCGTCCCAGCAGTAAGCACATTGTGGGCTACACTGAGAGGAGTGACATCCAAGCGATAAAACCTCACGAAGGTGTGTGGTGATGCCCAACTCGCCGCAACACAAATATCTCCTATAGTCAACCCTTTAAACAATGCCCAAGACGCTGCCAGACCCTTGGTGGAGTGGGCGCATACACCGCTAGGTAACCTTTGCCCCTTGCTGCTATGTGCCAGGGAGATAGCCTCCACAATCCAGTGGGAGAGATTGCTGCTTAGAGAGTGCTGTACCGGCAGCTGAATTAGCAAAACAGATAAAAAGTGTTGTGGAAAATCTTCCCTTCTTCCTTTAAAATAAAGCACTTTCAAAGTTTGGAAAAGTAAAATAGACTTTATTACAGAAGTAATACAGCCGAGTGAGCCTCCGGAGACTACTGATTTTCCCAGACTCAGCGCGCTCTTTTTATACAGTTTTGTGATTACATAACATGCATAGTCTTTCCCTATTGTTTCAAAGCCTTTTAATTCTGGTTTGTCTACACCCTTTTCCCTCCCCCTTTGGTACTCAGACTTTGGGATATGAAACAATCGTGGCAAAACCATAGTAATGGTGCAAAAAATAAAACAGACATGCACACGTAATGTTTAGTGCATGTTGAAACCATAGCAATAGTACAAACAATAATATAGCCATGCATACATCATTCTCAGTGCCTGTGTTGAAAGGATAGCAATAGTACAAACAATAATATAGCCATGCATATATTATGGCTAGTGCGTGTCTAAGTGCACTCTACAGGGCCATATGGTGATCTTATCTTTGGCTTTGCTGACAGCTCTGACCATTCGGACTGCTCTGACCTCTATTCTATTGCTACTCTATGGGTTATTTAATAACCTTTATTGTTCTGCTGCACTCTGTTGCTACTCCATAGGTTTACTCAATAACCTATTGTGGCTTCTAATTTAAACAGTGGAAAATCTCCAAGCTTCTGTTGTACTTTTCCAATTCTGTTCTTTAGGACAGGGACTTAAAAATATTCAACAAAAACTGGTCACATAAGCAGATATCCCGGGTCCGTTCAATGTACGTGTATAAAGCTTGCACGGGAAACAAGGCATGTAACCTCTGTTGCTCTTCAGAAGCAAAAGGAAGAGGTGAAAAGGGAAGTAGCTCAAAAGCTAAGGACCTGCAGGACATAACCATGACTTTAGGGGCGAAGGTCGTTTTTGGACGCAACATCAATTTAGAGTCGCCCGGGGCAAACTGAGTACAGGAAGTGTGTACGGATAACGCGTGGAGGTCCCCAACACGTGTAGCTGAGGCCAAAGCCATGAGAAGGGAGGTTTTGTAGGAGAGGATCTTCAGCTCCACCGACTCCAGAGGCTCAAAGGGGGCCACACACAGTGCTTTTAAAACCAGCACAAAGTGCCATGTGGGCGCAATAGATTTAGATACCAGTCTGAGATGATGTACACCTTTCAGGAACCGCACCACCAGGACATGAGCCCCCGGTGAGGCTCCATCAATTCCCACATGACACGCTGAGATAGTGGCCATGTCCACTTTTAACGTGAAGAATGTGCGTCCCTGCTCGAAAAGCTCCAGTAGGGAAATAAGGATGTCCATCTCAGAACACTGAAAAGGAACAATTCCTTTATCTTGGCACCAGAGCTCAAACGCTTGCCACTTATACCCATATAGCCCTCTCGTGGAGGGAGCCCTTGCAGCCTTAATGGTAGCAATAACATTCAGAGGTAAACCCCTAACCATCAGATTGGCTCTCCCAGGGGCCAGGCCTATAGGAACCAAATCACCAGCCTCTCGTGCCAAACCTGTCTGTGCACATGGGACACACAGGAGTTGCCATGGATCTCTGTCTAAAAGGCGAACAAGCTTTGCGATTGAAGGCTGCCTGGGCCAACGGGGAGCCACACCCTCTCCAACATGGGCTGAATCAGAACCACTGGTGGAAACGCATTAAGGAGGGTCCGAGGCCACTTGTGGGCCAGAGTGTCCGTTTGCGACACTGCACATTTTCTTGCGATGCGTAAAGATCAATGTGTGCCCTGCCGAACCTCTCCCATATCTGGGAAACCCCCCAGGGGTATAGTCTCCACTCCTGAGGAAGTGAGAGCAAATGCTCACTGCTCCACAGCAACAGGAAGCAAGTCAAGGTTAGGAGGGGAAGGGAGCACGAAGTTCCAGGTAATTGATATGCCGGACACTGAGACACCGTCCATATTCCCCAAATTGAGTAAGCCTCGCAAAGCCTACCGCACCCTTGGGGTCACGCGTCTATTGTGACCACCTTGCGGGACAATAACTGAACCATGAGAACCCCTTGTGACAGCAGCCAGGGATCCGTCCACTGGGCCAGTGTCCGAAGGCATGTCAGGGACACCTGAATCCCCCGGCTTAAGTAGCGAGATGCATCCAAGCGCGTTGCTAGCACCCAGCACTAGAACGGCCGCATTATCCCCGGTAGGCGCAGGAACTGGCAAAAGCGTTCTAAGCGCCCCAACCGAAATTGGGCCAAGAAGAGCTGAAACCCGGACCCCTCTCCGAGGATAGAAATGGATGATTTACATACAAGGCCAATACCCTCAGTCCCTGGCCCGCCATAGGTGCCAGAGCTTCCTCCACCACCTTTGAAAAGACGTGAGGCGAGAAGGACCAGCTGAACGGGAGTACCAATCACCTCGTAATGAAATCTCAGGAACTTTCTGTGACTGGGGTACGTGGGCACATGAAAGTACGCATCCTTTAGGTCGATGGTGGTCAACCAATCGTCGGGATGCACTGATCGTAACAGTCGCTAGTTTGTGAGCATCTTGAAATTGCGAACTCTGAGATGTTTGTTCAGGGCACGCATGTCTAGAATGTGGCGGAAACCCCCGCCATTGGTTGGAGCCGGCAGCGGTAAAGCACCTTCTGAGGGGGCAATGACACAATGGAAGAAATATGTTAGTTTTCTTATTTTAAAAAAACAAATCTTTTGACAACCTTGTGTCTGAAGGAGGGACATATTTTATTGAACTGACGTGGAATATACAACATTCTTGAAACCCCAAAACAATGGAGTTGAAACAATGTGTTTAGGTGCAAACCTTTGCCTGAAGCCCGGTCCACTCTGGGTTCGGGGACTTCGGCCATCCGTGACTTACCCCAAATAGACGTGCCACTAGAAGGTACTGTTGTTACCATGGATGTTTGGGGCAACTGGCAAGGGAGGACTCAAACTCACCTTCCCTGCACCATGGCAGGACCATCTCTCACCTCGCCAATGGTGCTGGGCAGGCCCCTGGGGAAGCCCGCTTAGCTGGCAGAGCTCTGCCTTGTCGGCCTTCCGGAAGGTAGGATTCACATTAGCCACACCCTTGTTAGCCTACGGGGCTAAGTAGTCAGCTATCTTGGCATCCACCGTACCTTGATGACTTCTGCCGCGGGGGTGAATACGGCCACTTCACCTCCAAACGCATAGCAGCCCTGCGGCTCAGTTCTATGAACGATGTGTGGATACTAGGTTTTCCTCGGTCGCTTTGTCAGTCATTGTGCTAGCAAATTGAAGAACAAATACAGTAATTGTTCGTGATTAGGAAACTAATAAGTACAAACTTCAGCACACAATGTCCAGGGTGTGAGTACGCTCTACCGCTATGGGACAGTTAGTTGCCACAACATAAGACAGTCTCATTTTCCAGTTGTTTGTTTTAGTAGCGGGAATGGTTCCTGTTCACACCGAGGTGAAGAGAGGAAAATTGAAGGAATTAATCTCTACGCTGTAAATGTCTTAGATGGGTGGGAGCATGGTCCCAGTGATGTACTGGGCCGTCTTCACCACCCACTGGAGGGCCTTGGGGTCGTGGACAGAGCATTTCCCATACAAGGCCATGATCAACCGCTCTCGATGTTGCAGCGGTAGTATTTGGAGATGACCCGAAGTGGCATGCCACATTTCTTCTGCGCCCTCTTGACAACAGTGGTGGTGTTGTTGGTCCATGTCAAGTCCTCGGTGATGTGGACGCCGAGGAACTTAAAACGGCTGACTCTTTCTACTGCAGTCCTGTTGATGTGCATCAAGGCATGTTCCCTAATCTGCTTCCTGAAGTCAACAATCAACTCCTTTGTTTTGCTGACGTTGAGGGAGAGGTTGTTGTCCTTACACCACAATGCCAGTTCACTTACCTCCTCCCTATAGGCTGACTCGTTTTGTTGGTTATCAGGCCTACAATCGTGGTGTTATCAGCAAAATTGATGATGAGTGAACAGGGAGTACAGCAGAGGGATGAGGACACAACCCCTGGAGGCCCTGTGTTAAAAGTTAGTGTGGAGGAGGTGCTGTTGCCAATCCTCACAGTCTGTGGTCTGCCCGTCAGGAAGTCCAGGATCCAGTTGCAGAAGGTGGTGTCCAGACCGAAGTCTCTGTGCTTGGTGTTGAGCTTGGAGGGAACAATAGCGTTGAATGCTAAACTGTAGTCAATGAACAACATTCTCACATAGATGTTCCTCTTGTCCCAATGTTTTACGGCCGTGTGAATAGCGATGGAAATGACATCTTCTGTGGATCTGTCGGAGCGGTAGGCAAAGTAGATCCAGCATGCTGGCTTTGATGTAGGTCATGATCAGCCTCTCGAAGCACTTCATGATGACCGGGGTGAGTGTGACGCGGCGATAGTCATTTGGGCATGCCACCTTGTTTTTCTTGGGCACTGGGACTATGGTAGTCTATGGTAGTCCTTGAAGCAGGTGGGGACTACAACCTGGGACAGGGACAGGTTGAAGATATTCAAAAAGACTTCGCCAGCTGGTCAGCACATGCTCTGAGGACGCGGCCAGCGGCTTTGTGAGTATTCACTCTTTTGAGAGTTTTCCTCAAGTCAGCCTCGGAGAGCGTAAGCACCTGGTCGTCCGGAGCAGCAAGAGTCTTCCTGGATGGCTCGGTATTGTCTGCTCGAAGCGAGCACAGAATGTGTTAATCTTGTCTGGGAGGGAGGCTTCGGTGGATTTGCCTTTGTAGTCCGTGGTAGTCTGTAGTCCTTGCCACATGTGTCGCGAGTCTGAGTTGTCGAACATCAATTCAAGTTTGATGTATTGTCTTTTTGTATTGTCTTTTTGGCTTTTTGCGTACCTAATGGATTTACAGAGCTCTTACCTGCTTACCTTGTATATGTTGCGCGCCACAGAGTCATCAGGGTTTGTTCTGCTGTACGGAAATCTCCGTTCAACCAGGGTTTTTGGTTGGGGTATGTCCGGATTGTTATTGTGGCTACAACATCAACACATTTTCTAATGAAGCCTGTGACTGATGATGTACAGTGGGGAGAACAAGTATTTGATACACTGCCGATTTTGCAGGTTTTCCTACTTACAAAGCATGTAGAGGTCTGTAATTTTTATCATAGGTACACTTCAACTGTGAGAGACGGAATCTAAATAACCAGAAAATCACATTGTATGATTTTTAAATAATTAATTAGCATTTTATTGCATGACATAAGTATTTGATCACCTACCAACCAGTAAGAATTCCGTCTCTCACAGACCTGTTAGTTTTTCTTTAAGAAGCCCTCCTGTTTTCCACTCATTACCTGTATTAACTGCACCTGTTTGATCTCGTTACCTGTATAAAAGACACCTGTCCACACACTCAATCAAACAGACTCCAACCTCTCCACAATGGCCAAGACCACAGAGCTTTGTAAGGACATGAGGGATACAATTGTAGACCTGCACAAGGCTGGGATGGGCTACAGGACAATAGGCAAGCAGCTTGGTGAGAAGGCAACAACTGTTGGCGCAATTATTAGAAAATGGAAGAAGTTCAAGACGACGGTCAATCTCCCTCGGTCTGGGGCATCATGCAAGATCTCACCTCGTGGGGCATTAATGATCATGAGGAAGGTGAGGGATCAGCCCAGAACTACATGGCAGGACCTGGTCAATGACCTGAAGAGAGCTGGGACCACAGTCTCAAAGAAAACCATTAGTAACACACTACGCCGTCATGGATTAAAATCCAGCAGCGCATGCAAGGTCCCCCTGCTCAAGCCAGCGCATGTCCAGGCCCATCTGAAGTTTGCCAATGACCATCTGGATGATCCAGAGGAGGAATGGGAGAAGGTCATGTGGTCTGATGAGACAAAAATAGAGCTTTTTCGTCTAAACTCCACTCGCCGTGTTTGGAGGAAGAAGAGGGATGAGTACAACCCCAAGAACACCATCCCAACCGTGAAGCATGGAGGTGGAAACATCATTCTTTGGGGATGCTTTTCTGCAAAGGGGACAGGACGACTGCACCGTATTGAGGGGAGGATGGATGGGGCCATGTATCGCGAGATCTTGGCCAACAACCTCCTTCCCTCAGTAAGAGCATTGAAGATGGGTCGTGGCTGGGTCTTACAGCATGACAACGACCCGAAACACACAGCCAGGGCAACTAAGGAGTGGCTCCGTAAGAAGCATCTCAAGGTCCTGGAGTGGCCTAGCCAGTCTCCAGACCTGAACCCAATAGAAAATCTTTGGAGGGAGCTGAAGGTCCGTATTGCCCAGCGACAGCCCCGAAACCTGAAGGATCTGGAGAAGGTCTGTATGGAGGAGTTGGCCAAAATCCCTGCTGCAGTGTGTGCAAACCTGGTCAAGAACTACAGGAAACGTATGATCTCTGTAATTGCAAACAAAGGTTTCTGTACCAAATATTAAGTTCTGTTTTTCTGATGTATCAAATACTTATGTCATGCAATAAAATGCAAATTAATTACTTAAAAATCATACAATGTGATTTTCTGGATTTTTGTTTTAGATTCCGTCACTCACAGTTGAAGAGTACCTATGATAAAAATTACAGACTTCTACATGCTTTGTAAGTGGGAAAACCTGCAAAATCGGCAGTGTATCAAATACTTGTTCTCCCCACTGTATATTCCTCATTGTTGATGCATGAGTCCTGGGTGGATGAATCTTTGAACATATTCCAGTCAGTATTCTCAAAAAAGTCCTGCAGCATTGAGTCTGCCCCCTCTGTCCAGTGCCTCACTATTCTCTTGAGTTGCTGCTTGTAGGTGGGGAGTAGGAACAGAGACGTGATCTGATTGGCTTAAGTGGGGGAGGGGAAGGCTTTGTATGCGTTGCGGATGTTTGTATATACATGGGCCAACATGTTGGGGGTAGGATACATGTGGGTGATATTTTGGAAAAATGTTTTTAAATGTCCTTGGTTAAAATCCCCCACGACAGTAAAGACTGCTTCCGGATGAGAGGATTCTTGCTGGCTAATGATCTTGTACAGTTCGCTGAGTACCGCCTTGGTGATTGCTTGTGCAATATGTACACAGCTGTGATAAGAACACACAAGAATTCCCTCTGCGTATAGTGGGGTCAGCATTTTAGCATCAGAAACTCCAGGTCGGGTGAACAGGACCTCGAGATATGTTCAACTTCGGTACACCAGGAATTGTTCATGAGGAAACATACCCCTCGCCCCTACACATACCAAAAGCCACTGTTCGGTCCATACAGAAAATAGAAAAGCCATCTGTGTGTGTGTGTGTGTGCGCATGTGTGTGCATGCTATCATGATGCTGTCCCCAGACTCGGGTGTCAGGCACGAAGAGACACAGTGACTGCCCACTAGGGAATATTATTACCGCTCCCTCTGTCCTCTCTGTCTTTCCCTCCTTTTCTCCCTTGCTCCCTCTCTCTGAGAAAGCTAACACCTTTTGTTTATTCTTGACTTAAAGTACCACTCAAACATGGAGGGAGCATGTAGAAACTCTCCTCCTCCTCTCTCTCTCTCTTTATTTATTTTTCTCTGTCTCTTCTAGTGAAGTGTTGTGACAGTGACTGTCAGAAACAGCTTACCAGTTGTTTGGCGGGCGAGGCGAGGGGCGTGTGTGTGTTGGTGTGTATACGTCTGCATAGGGGAGGTCTCTCTCTCTCTAACCTGCTAATAATACCACCTAACTAACATCATCTGGAGGACAGGTATCTGGAGGACTGGTATCTGGAGGACTGGTATCTGGAGGACAGGTATCTAGAGGACAGGTTATCCTCTTTTGTTTCTTGGCTGCACGGCTAGTTGCAGAGCACAGGAGAGGGGGAGGGAGAGAGAGAGAGAGAGAGAGAAAGAGAGGGAAAGCAGGCGCTGCTGCTGCAGATTCGTTCCTATTGCACTCTTTATCTACAATGTTCTCTCTCTGCCACTCTGTGTGAATAGAAAGCAAAACGGATGTTTAAAGCATAGTTTCGTTTCTCCCCTAACCTTCTCTATCTCTCTTTCCTTTCCTTGCTTGCGCTCCCTTTCTCTCTCTTGTGGACGTGCCTAGCCCGAGGAGCAGTAGTACTAAGTGCCTCCTGTGCACTTGTGTATCAGTAGCTGATGTCATCCTCACTGACAATAACAGAACTGAAACACTAGTTAACATCTCATAGACTAAAAATTATTCTCCTATCATCTCGTTTCATCATGAATACTTTGAATATAGGAGCTAGGATATCAGGCTGCTGGACTATAACAGGCAGCAGGTAAGTGTCTCCTTGCATTTATTTATTTATATATTTATTTTTATTTCTCTTATCTACTTTCTCTTTATTTCTATGTAGTTTACCCCTCTCTATCTCTGTGTTTAAGACTGAGCTCCATGTGAGCTGCGTCATTCATTTCATTTCCTTGTATTTATTTAGCCAGGATTGTCCATTTAATTAGGGAGTCCTGTACATGCCTGTTTGTTTTCATTCCCTCCACTCCTCTGTAGCGTTGACTAGTGAGTGATCCCTGTCTGTCTGTCTCTTTTAAAGACGGGCTGGCAGGACAGGACCAACCAATCTCTCTTATAGCTAGTGGGCTTTAGTAGAATACAAGTTTTTGTTGTGATGGTGATGGGTTAGCTATTTAGCTTATGTAATAGCTTACCTGAGGGGTATTCTATGAAGCAAGCTAGATCTACTTAGGGTTTTCTAAAGCTAACCATCCGTACTACAAGGTGGATATTGCTCTTCCGCCTGCTGCTAACTCTAGCAGGCCTGTAACTGCGCTTACATGTCACATAGCTAGTTGAACACTGAACTCTTCATTAAGACAATGCTGAAACATCAATCCATGGGCAAGTCAGTGCCACATTTTAATTTGTACCGAAATCAAAATTACATTTTTATTTTTATTAAGTCATTAAGTGTTACATTGTGTGAAGTTTAAAATGCATTTTGTCGTTACTATATGTGCAATGTGATATATTTTAACATGAAATACAAATTTGATGTAATAAAATATTGAATTAGTCATCTTCCTCTGAGTAGGTTGGGTAATGGTGAAACTTCGTGGGAATTAACGGGAATATATGGGAATTAACTGAAATATATGCAAATTACTATTAATACCATTTAAATGTAGATGTTTATGCATTGGATATATTTATCATATCATATGGAGACAGAAACATAAACCTTTTACCTTATCATAAGTAGACATAATTGCAAATGATTAAATCCTTCCAATATAAATAAAAAAAACAATTTAGTTACGAATTCAACTTTAATTAAATGTGTTAACTCTTCACATCGGATGATTTCACTGAAAAACAAAAGAAAGGGAATATTGAATGATCCCCAATGATCCATCACATCTCCCAAAAACATTTTCAACATACAGCTGTAAAATGATCTAGTCTAAAAACTAAAGCTTTGGTTGTCTTCCTCTCAGGCTTCCATGTCTTCTCCCTGGACCTCCTCAATGTCCACCTCTTGAACATCAGACTCTGAGGCCTCATCTTCACTGTCACTTTCCAACCTTGTTGAGGATGGCTCGTTGTCAGGCTCAAAAAGCCACAAATTTGCCCAGATGGCCACCAAGAACCTTGCTCTCGTCCAGGCCAAGGTGGCGAGACACGGTAGTGATGACACCATAGCCTTGTTGATCTCTGCACCAGACAGGATGCTCTTGCCAGCATACTTGGGGTCCAACATGTACGCTGCGGAGTGTATGGGCTTCAGGCAGAAGTCTTCATGCTTTTTGATGTATTTCGTAACTGCAGTTTCCTCTGCTTGGAGCAACAGTGAAGTGGGCAGGGCAGACCGGATTTCTTCTCTTACATCTGCAAGCAGTCTGAACATCATGTTGTGTCTTGACTATCATTAAAAGTTAAGACTGTTATATTATCAAATTGATTCTCTAGGCTTAATAATTATGTGATTAAGCTAACCAAATAAACATTAATTAACTAGGAAGTCGGGGCACCACGGAAAACATTTGTTTATAGTGTACTATCTCCCCAATATAACAGTTGCTTATTAATGAATTCTACCTCGATCAGTCTTATTCTGAAAATCGCAAAATCCTAGTTTGCACGAACCCTGAGAGGAAACGGGAAAGGGAAAGAAGACCAAGAAATGGTCTCTATCGGACATGGGGCTCTTTTCAAATAAATATGTATGCCACTAACGATCGCCCGTTCAGATAAAATAATGTAATTCGTATTTACGTAAAGCTGGCTTCGATAGCTTGTTGAGTTCATGGTTTGCCCAGTCGATGTCGCCATTGTTCCTTTGTAGAATCTTCCGGGTCGTCGTGTGAAAGGTTCACGTGTTAGAGAGGTTCAGAGTTCATACCATCTCACGTGGGAGCAAGCTCCCCCATTCTTCGCAACGATAGGGTTGTAGATTAAATTTGCCATTTTAACGTGTGGACTCAAGCCCACACATCATTGGAACTGGGGGCTTTTATTGTGGAGTGGAAAGGGGGTTGGTTCATCATTTCCAACCAATGTCTGTTCACTTGGGCGTGGCCACTGGCTGGTCCCAAGTTAGTGTACAATAAACCATTTTCATTTTAGAAGCTAAAATCACATTGTTATCGTTTGAAGAGTATTCTCATACTTAGTCAAACATTTTATACAATATTTCAGATGCAAGCCTCATAATTAAGGGACCTGTATACACAGAGTTAGGGTAAAGTGGCTGTGCTGCCCTTTCTGAGGTCACCACGGTGACACAGAGTGGACAGGACCGTAACTGGCAATTCCACTGACAGTCTCCACATTCTCAAAATGAGAAATATTGTTTCCAATAGTTGGGGTAGGAATATCTGGCGGGAGAGTCTCTTTGTCCTGTTCTGAGATTCTCTCTCCCCCATGCTGCATGGCCAGGAATTTATGACGTTGCTGTAGAGTCATAAAACTGATTGCTGCTATAACTTGATGACCCTTCACATACCTAACCATTTCCTTGGATCTCTTGTAGAGTTTATCCATTGTTTTCAATGCCATGATGTCCTTGAGGAGCAGATTCAATGTATGAGCAGCACAGCCAATGGGTGTGATGTGAAGGTAGGACTCCTCCACTTGACCAAGCAGCCTTCATGTTCACAGCATTGTCTGCCACCATTGCAAATACCTTCTGTGGTCCAAGGTTATTGATGACTGCCTTCAGCTCATCTGCAATGTAGAGACCGGTGTGTCTGTTGTCCCTTATGTCTGTACTCTTGTAGAATACTGGTTGAGGGGTGGAGATGATGTAGTTAATTATTCCTTGCCCACAAACATTTGATCACCCATCAGAGATGATTGCAATACAGTCTGCTTTCTCTATGATTTGCTTGACCTTCACTTGAACTCTGTTGAACTCTGCATCCAGCAAATGAGTAGATAAAGCATGTCTGGTGGGAGGGGTGTATGCTGGGCGAAGAGCATTCATAAATCTCTTCTAATATACATTGCCTGTGAGCATCAGAGGTGAACCAGTTGCGTACACAGCTCAAGCAAGACATTCATTAGCATTTCTCTGACTACATTCCTCCATTGAGTCAAAAAAACTTCTGATTCCAGGAAGACCATGAGCTATCGATAAGGTGTCTGATTAATCATTTTCACCTCGAATAGAAGTAGAGGGACTTTTGTCAGGAGGTTGTTTCTTGTGAGTGCTGAGGAAACTTTATGCACTTGGCCAGATGATTCTGCATCTTTGATGCATTTTTCACGTATGATTTGGCAGAGTATTTGCAAATGTACACAGCTTTTCCTTCTACATTAGCTGCAGTAAAATGTCTCCACACATCAGATAGTGCCTGTGGCATTTTCCTGTAAAGATTAGAAAGAAATGAGTAAAAAAAAAATATATACAATTCCATGTACAGATAAATAGTTAAGCAGTTAGATTAAACAGTTAGCAGGCTCAAGCAAGCAAACCCACATGGTAGCAAAAACTAACTAGCAGAAATTGTTAACAAGTTAGAAATTATTTAAACACACTTTGCTGTAGGCTACTATTTACTAGTTAACAAAAAATCATGTATGTCATATAAAATATATTCACTCCACCCAGTATTGTAATCAAAACGTACCAGAAAGCATGTAGTCCTTGGCTCAGACAGTGTAGTAGTGTGGGCTCAATAGCATCTCATTAGTGTGCAAGATCTTGAGAATCAGCTGTACATGTGATGGAAGAGTGCACTGCACATGGGATGGAATAATGCACTGTATATGCAGAGGGTTGCAGTTCCATTTAATTGGGGATAGTTTAACCAAAATATGCCACAAGACCTAGAATTGCCTTATGCGTATCCCACAAAAAAGGTTCACTGTTATAAGCTAAATTTTTTGATGAATTTTAACACAATTCCCAAAATTCCAGGGCTTAACTTCCCATGGAAAAGTTCCGGAAATTTTCCGACCCTTTGCAACCCTAATGGTGAGTAAGGATGAGTTATGTTAAATCTGGAAGTAAGGTTTGCGGTGTACGCATAAAGAAGTTATTTTGTCTTGCAGTATGTGGATTTGGGTGGTTAAATTGCAACGTGTTGCATCGCCTGTGACCCACCATCTTGTTTACTGTTTACTATTATTATCAGCGCCAGGGGGGCTTGGATAGCTCCTCCATCTGGACTACTAAACTGCTCACATGGTTTGCTCTTATTTGCTGCTCTCTTTTATATAGACTTTCATGTTTGCAAATTTGTGTGTGTTGAAGTGTGAGATAAGAATTGACACATCTATGTGTAAAGAGATATGTATATCTGTGTTACTATGGAGTGAGATTTGCATACTGTCATACCGTTTCTGTAGCATACCGGGGTATACGGTATTAGAGAATGTGAACACAAGGGGGGGGGCATTTAAAATAAATAAATATATATATATATATATATATATATATATAAGATTATGCACAGAACAATTTAGGCAACAGGGATCTTGATCCATGAGAGGATTGAATGTCTCCAAGAAGCTTGACATCTAGTCACTTAGCTAGCAAGTTAGCAAACCAAATGCATAGCTGGAGCCCTGAGCTCGAAATAATTAATTTGACACATCTTAGATTTCTTATAGTTATACTTAACTAGGGCTGTCCCCGACTAAAACAATCTTAGTCCACCGAAAGTCATCTGTTCTCAAAGCGTTTTGATGCCTCAAGAGGGTGCCAGAGATCGAAATAACATGAAAGAAAAACGTAACCTGACCCAACTATTCTCCCGCTCAAGCTTTGGACCCAATTTAATAGTTGATACAGTGTTTCAAGTTCCTTGCAGACAGGCCATGTGTAGCCAATGTGACCTGCAGGCTGCAATGTTTTTATTTGTTGGCTTTATGTAGGCTATTTTTACATAGTTTGCAATGGCAATAGAAGTCACTTCTTAGGATTGTATAATTTTCATTTAGATTTGGATATAATTGTGATTAATCACATGACAACGATTTTGAGATATTAAGACATTATTATAAATTAAATTAAACTGTTTCAAGAAAATGTGCAAATGAAAACCATAACTGGCACACAGATCGTTAGAAACTTCAGATGAGTAATGGCAGAATCTGCAAAACTTGCACTAGCAAACTTGCAACGTATAAAAGTTTACAGAGTTTCCCCTCAGGACAGACACAGCTGTAGGCTATTTGCGTAAGGAATAAGAAGCAGTACTTGACTTGGAAAAGAGCTCACCGGAGCTGAGTACTGGCACCTCAAATGTTCTACTACTTGAGCTCCTGTTCCTCTTATAGAATATTAGCTCAAAAGTATTGTGGAGCTCCTGCACCTACATATAAACAGTACCAGCACCCAAAATGAGTACCATAACCTACAGTGGGTGAAATAAGTATTGAACACGTCACCATTTTTCTCAGTAAATATATTTCCAAAGGTCCTATTGACATGACATTTTCACCAGATGTTGGTAACAACCCAAGTAATCCATACATACAAAGAAACTTAAACAAATACGTTCAGAAATTAAGTTATGTGTAATAATGTGAAATGACACAGGGAAAAGGTATTGAACACACTTACTGATATTTATTTAATACTTTGTACAAAAGCCTTTGCTGTTAATGACAGCTTCAAGACGCCTCCTGTATGGAGAAACTAGTCGCATGCATTGCTCTGGTGTGATTTTGGCCCATTGTTCCACACAAACAGTCTTCAAATCTTGAAGGTTCCTTGGGCCTCTTCTATGAATCTTGATCTTCAGTTCTTTCCATATATTTTCAATGGGATTTAAGTCAGGTGATTGGCTGGGCCATTCTAGCAGCTTCATTTTCTTTCTTTGAAACCAATTGAGAGTTTCCTTGGCTGTGTGTTTGGGATCATTGTCTTGCTGAAATGTCCACCCTTGTTTCATTTTCATCATCCTGGTAGATGGCAGCAGATTTTTGTCAAGAATGTCTTGGTAAATTTGCACGTTCATCCTTCCTTCAATTATGTGAAGTTTGCCAGTACCATTTGCTGAAAAGCAGCCCCACACCATGATGTTCCCACCTCCAAACAACACTGTTGGTATGGTGTTTTTAGGGTGATGTGCAGTGCCATTTCTCCTCCAAACATGGTGTGTATTATGACATCCAAACAGTTCAATTTTGCTCTCATCTCCCAGTATTTCACTGGCTTTTCCAAATGTTGTGCAGCAAACTTTAAACAAGCTTCAACATGTTTTTTTTTCAGCAATGGAGTCTTGCGTGGTGAGCATGCATACAGGCCATGGCGGTGGAGTGCATTACTTACTGTTTTCTTTGAGACAACAGTACCTGCTAATTGCAGGTCTCCACAAGTGGTTCTTGGCTCTTGGACAACTCTTCTGATTATTCTTTTCACTCCTCTGCCAGAAATCTTGCGAGGTGCACTGTATATGGAGGCCATCAGTTGGGACTGAACCAGCTGATATTAATTTGCACTGACAGGGGGCTGGATTGCTTTTTAATTACTGATAGTTTTCAGCTGTTGTCTTGGCTTTCCATGCCTTTTTGCACCTACCTTTCTTCATGTGTTCAATACTTTTTCCCTGTGTCATTTCACATTATTACACATAACTTAATGTCTGAACTTATTTGTTTTGGTTTCTTTGTATGTATGGATTACTTGGGTTGTTACCAACATCTGGTGAAAATGTCATGTCAATAGGACCTTTTGAAATATATTTACTGAGAAAAATGGTGACGTGTTCAATACTTATTTCACCCGCTGTATTTCAGTCCAAGTCAAGCACTGATAAGAAGTAATCAGGTATGCCTATTTTATGACGTTTCCATTGGATCAGAGCATGAGTGGTTATCGAAATGGAGAGAGCTGGAAAGATTTATAGGTCTACTATTTTGCGTGTGCGTCCTTTACTCAACATTGACAGGAGCACTCCAAACAAAAGACAATGACTAAATTGACAAAACTCGTAAATGGAATGAAATAAACCAAAACTTGTTTCTCACAAGTGTAGCATAGGTTGTGCACTCTGTAAACAATGTGTCCATTCAGACAATGAGAATGGGAAGACTGAAATAAAAATATTGAATGCATTAAAATAATTACCGTAACCTAAGTCACTAACATTGTATATAAGAAACTTTCACATACACATATTTAGCAGGTTATTGTGAGTTCCTAGCTCCAACAGTGCAGTAGTATCTAACAATTCCCAACAATAAACACAAATCTAAAAGTAAAAGAATGGAATTAAGGAATATATACATTTTAGAACGAGCAATGTCTTGAGTGGCATTGACTAAAATACAGTAGAATAGAATACAGTATAAACATATGAAATTAGTAAAGCAGTATGTAAACATTATTAAAGTGACCAGTGATTCCATGTCTATGTACATAGGGCAGCAGCCTCTAAGGTGCAAGGTTGAGTAACCGGATGGTACTACTGGTGATATTTGTAATGGGGAATTGATATACACTAACAATGAAATGCAAACAATTCACACAATGAAGTTAAGAAACAATGAATGTGCACAAATTAGCAGGAGCATTCTGGAGAAATAAGTGCATTGTGCATCTGGGTGCATGGTCAATCCGACGAATGCATTGGCCATGCAGCATTTATGGTGATATGGCCTCAGCAGAAGTCAAGGCATTCATATTTCTTGCGCTTCAAGAAGCAGTGCTGAACTGTTGTCAAGGAAGTGAGTTTGTGTTTATACAGGATGTACCGCCCCCACCTACCGTCAACCAATCATGTAAAAATTACAAAATTTGGAAGGCGCATGGCGATGCGGTTCAGAGCTCGATTTGGCCTCTGCAATTGCATCACACCCTCCATATGGAACCTCTGACCACATTTTCGGATCATGCAGAAATGTGCTTTTATTACCAACAGCCTAACGACCAAACAATCGACCACTCGATTAATTGGGGTCAGCCCTATACTTAACTTATAGTTATAAAATTATACCAGCTGTATTTTGAAATCTCCCTGGATACGGTATAAACGGCGGCCATGCTCTTCTCCCTACTCCCTCTCCAAGCTGCCCTTGGTGGGATGGGTCGAATATGATAACACTGATCTCTTGTTACCTTGCTCCCCTCCCCCTGATGTTTGCTTATCACCTTTGACCTCATGGTTGTTCCACTTGAAGTTATTTAGGCTATAAAGCTGGGGAGTGGAGCCACAGTGGCAGTGAAAGTCCAGAACAGGCAGGAACACCTACCTACCTACCTACCTACTACCTACCTGGGACTGTCTCTTTCTCCTACCTCAGAAATGGGTTCTGGTTTCTTACAAACCTTTAAGGGAGAGGTGTGGATCTCTCGCTTAATACAGTAGGTGTTGAACACACACACACACACACACACAGAGAGAGAGAGAGAGAGAGAGAGAGAGAGAGAGAGAGAGAGAGAGAGAGAGAGAGAGAGAGAGAGAGAGAGAGAGAGAGAGAGAGAGAGAGAGAGAGAGAGAGAGAGAGAGAGAGAGAGAGAGAGAGAGAGAGAGAGAGAGAGAGAGAGAGAGAGAGAGAGAGAGAGAGAGAGAGAGAGAGAGAGAGAGAGAGAGAGAGAGAGAGAGAGAGAGAGAGAGAGAGCAACATGTTATTTAACATTTTATTTAACTAGGCAAGTCAATTAAGAACAAATTCTTATTTACAATAACGCCTACCCCATCCAAACCCGTTGTATGGTGACTAACCTGCTAAACTGCCTCTAGACATAATGGCTTTGTAAAAGGCTTGTTAGGGATGTGACAGGTTAGGTTGGTTGCCCTGGATTGTACAGGTGGTGACTTCAGTTAGATCAGAGATTGAGACTGAGTGGTTTAGTCTTAGTTCCCTACTGAGCTTTATCAAATGAGTGTGAGAGAGTGACTATCCTTATTGTGAGCACGATTTAAGAACAAAGTTGCATTTCACATGTCGAGTCATGGTGACTGTAGTGTTTTGGAAGGAATGGGCGAAGCACTTTCAGCGTGTTGTGTTGTGTTTCAGACAGTCTTTGTGTGGGTTGAGTTGGGGCTGTGATCTGGGTAGAATAGTAATAGATGCATTTGAATGCCCCCCCACCTCCCTGTATTGAGCTTCTCGTCTGATGACATCCCATGCCCGTGCGTCCAATGAAAACACATGCACTCTGTAGGTGTATAAATATCTGTTGCAATTACCTGTGAACCAATCACAGCTGTTCTAATGTTGTGGCGGGCAGCAATCGGGTCTGTGTTGGTGTTGGTTTATCATATCCGTTATGTGCATGCAAATTTACACTCGCAAAGTACTAATGCTGTGTTCATAACCAAGTGGGAGGTAGGAATTTACCAGTTGTGAAGTCGTAAATATCAGTTGGATGCATTCACGTGCTTTGAACTCGTTGAGAAATGCTGCTTAAACCAGAAACTAAAACTACAGCTATCATGCTTGTAAACAAATTCTAGTGTTTAAAAACATATGAATACATTTATTTTTATAAATGTTTTGTGTTGCCTATAAAATGATGTTATCTGTCACGAATCGCGAGGCGTAAAAAGGAGGAGGTGAAACAAAGGAATACAGAATAGGAGGACTTTAATAATAATGACATGCGACGATGAACAACAAAAGAATAATCCACACCCACACACAGGAAAGAGACATAAATAGGGAGTGTAATGGGGCTGGATGGAAACCGGTGTGTGTGTGTGGGCGGGAGGAATTAGGGTAATGAGGAACAAGTGATGGGCGATTGGATCGGGCTGCCATCATCCTCATGCCGGTGGTTAGTACACCGGAGCGCATGGGCGGAAGGAGCACCATTGATTTAGTTGGCCTGGACGTGACATTATCAAGATCTTTACCTCAGTAGGGGACAAAGGCATAGCCCCAGGTCACACTTACACAACCAACCAGTGATCTTGCATTTGTCTTAGAAACCTGTCAGTGTCAATAACCCCTGAGAGAGTTATTGAGAAGAGGGGATGAAATGGAGTAAGAGAAAGAGATGGGGATTTACTCAATTCTATCATGATTGACTTCCCATGCAGACTGTATCCAGACTGTATCACAACCAGCCGTGATTGGGAGTCCCATAGGGTGGCGCACAATTGGCCTAGTGTCGTCCGAGTTTGGCTGGTGTAGGCCGTCATTGTAAATAAGAATTTGTTCATAACTGACTTGCCTAGTTAAATAAAGGTTGACAAAGTACTAGGTGTAAACAGAGCACTGATCAAGGGTCCATCGTAAAAAGCAACGGGCAGTCATTGATTACTGATACATTCTGACTCTTAGTACTCTGTGTTAATCAATGTAGAATGATAGATAGAGAGGTGTTGCCATTGACAGTGAGACTTAATCACATCAGTAATGTTTGTAGTAAGCTGTCTCATCTGCCTGTGTGGTTTACCAGGTAAAGCAGAATGGGAACACACCGGTTTTTATAGATGTTTTTATTATAGCCCAAATCAGACAGGTATTTGTACAAAGGTGACTGTTGTGACTGTATCTCTCCGGATGGTCCCCATATACAGTATATCAGTGTGATCTACAAAACATATCCCATAATGCCTTTCTGTATCTCTCCGGATGGTCCCTATGTATGTCAGTGTGTTCTTGTCACGAATGGGTGCATTGAGAGACCAAGGCGCAGCGCAGGGATAGTAGTTCGACATTGTTTTTATTTATACTATGTAATATATAAATACTATGTATAATGTACAACAAAATGACAAACTATTACAAAACCGAAAACCAGACACTATAGACAACGTCACGTTCACAAACACGAAACTGAACGGACGTAAAAAAAGGCACACTTACTTCACCGTGACTGCGACATATAACGACAACATCAACAACGACCCACACCAGAGTGAAGGACAGACTCAACATATATGGGATCCCTAATTAGAGACAATGCAGTGCAGCTGCCTCTAATTAGGGATCCAACCCAAAACTCCACACAGAAACAGAAAAGAACGACACTGTCAGACTCTGACCATAGCTACATAGAGAAGCAAATAGGCTTCTCTATGGCCAGAGCCTGACAGTTCTACACAACATATCCCATAATGCCTCTGTGTGTTCTATGCAGCGTTTTGTTGTAGACTATATGCAGTTATTTTTGTTGCTTGTTCCAAAGTCCAAAAGAACATATGCTGGTACTTTGATAACAATTCTCAAACTGTCATTTCAAATCTGATATTCACACATTCTCCGTTTTACAGGGAGAGTTCACCCCAAAAGTGTGTCAGGTTTTTTTTTTTATACCGCTGTAATTAAGAGTAATTGAACCAAATGAAGTGACATGTTGCTCTTCTGTCATTTTTTTTTTACAGCGGGGGTGGAGAGGGCTCCCTGGATAGACTCCTCACCTCCGTCAGCTCTGGGCTGGCACCACGGAAACGGACTACCAGCCAGTGCAAGTCAGAACCGCCCCTGCTGCGGACCTCCAAGCGGACCATCTACACAGCCGGCCGCCCACCCTGGTATAACGAGCATGGAACCCAGTCCAAAGAGGCCTTCGTCATCGGTAGGAACCTTCAGGAGAATTTAATAGAATAATGCTTCGTTGTCTGTTTAATGTGAGAAAATGATGTGTCTGCTGCTTCCCAAGCCCTCTAAGTCAAGACACACACATGACATGGTGAAAGTCACAGGGTTAGGATCAGCTGCAGGGTTATCCGCAGCCTCTATTCCTGATCAAGTTGAAACTATGTATTACTGTCACATCGTCCTGCACGTGAATGCTATCCTATGCTGCGATAAATGCTATCCTATGCTGCGGTGTGTGCACGTGAATGCTATCCTATACTACGGTGTGTGCACGTGAATGCTATCCTATGCTGCGGTGTGTGTATGTGAATGCTATCCTATGCTGCAGTGTGTGTATGTGAATGCTATCCTATGCTGCAGTGTGTGTACATGAATGCTATCCTATGCTGCAGTGTGTGTACATGAATGCTATCCTATGCTGCAGTGTGTGTATGTGAATGCTATCCTATGCTGCAGTGTGTGTATGTGAATGCTATCCTATGCTGCAGTGTGTGTACATGAATGCTATCCTATGCTGCAGTGTGTGTATGTGAATGCTATCCTATGCTGCAGTGTGTGTACATGAATGCTATCCTATGCTGCAGTGTGTGTATGTGAATGCTATCCTATGCTGCAGTGTGTGTACATGAATGCTATCCTATGCTGCAGTGTGTGTATGTGAATGCTATCCTATGCTGCAGTGTGTGTATGTGCTTTGTTTGAGAAAGTAGAGGGGATAACCTGTGCTACAAGATGAAACCTAACTTTCTTGGGAATGACTGATAAGCATTAACATGTTAACTGATAATGGCTATTGATGCCCCATCTCTACGCAGACGACACCATTCTGTATACATCTGGCCCCTCTTTGGACACTGTGTTAACAAACCTCCAAACAAGATTCAATGCCATACAACACTCTTTCCGTGGCCTCCAACTGCTCTTAAATTCTAGTAAAACTAAATGCATGCTTTTTATTCGAACGCTGCCCGCACCCGTCCGCCGGACTATCATCACTACTCTCGACGGGTCTGACTTAGAATATGTGGACACCTACAAATACCTAGGCATCTGGTTAGACTGTAAACTCTCCTTCCAGACTCACATTAAGCATCTTCAATCCTAAATTAAATCTAGAATCGGCTTCCTATTTCGCAAACAAAGCCTCCTTCACTCATGCTGCCAAACATGCCCTTGTAAAACTGACTATCCTACCGATCCTTGACTTCGGCGATGTCATTTACAAAATAGCCTCCAACACTCTACTCAGCAAATTGGATGTTGTCTATCCGTTTTGTTACCAAAGCCCCATATACTACCCACCACTGCGACCTGTATTCTCTCATTGGCTGGCCCTCACTACATATTCGTTGCCAAACCCACTGGTACCAGGTCATCTATAAGTCTTTGCTAGGTAAATCCCCGCCTTATCTCAGCTCGCTGGTCACCATAGCAACACCCACCCGTAGCATGCGCTCCAGCAGGTATATTTCACTGGTCATCCCCAAAGCCAACACCTCCTTTGGCCACCATTCCTTCCAGTTCTCTGCTGCCAATGACTGGAACGAATTGGAGCCAGAAGCTGGAGACTACCATCTCCCTCAATAACTTTAAGCATCAGTTGTCAGAGCAGCTTACCGATCACTGCACCTGTATACAGCGCATCTGTAAATAGCCTACCCTGCTAACTCATCCCCATATTTATTATTTTTGCTCATTTGCACCCTAGTATCTCTATTTGCACATCATCATCTGCACAGCTATCATTCCAGTGTTAATGCTAATTTGTAGTTATTTCGCCACTATGGCCATTTATTGCCCTACCTTCCTAATCTTACTACATTTGCACACTCTGCACATAGATTTTCTAATGTGTTATTGACTGTACGTTTGTTTATCCCATGTGTAACTCTGTGTTGTTGTTTTTGTCGCACTGCTTTGCTTTGTCTTGGCCACGTCGCAGTTGTAAATGAGAACTTGTTCACAACTGGCCTACCTGGTTAAATAAAGGTGAAATAATTATAAAAAAATCTAAATAGTTATTATTTGATATTTGGACACGGCAGGAGGGGTTTCTACACCAATGAACAGGAATGTTTCAGATAGAGCCCTTCTGATAGAAGAGACTCGTTCAGTTACTGTAGTCATTGAAAAGCTAATTTCAATTGAACCAAGGACTTTTAAGTGTTTTACCTCATTCATCTCACCGGTTTCCATTGTGTCCCTGTGTGTCCTGCAGGTCTGTGTGGGGGCAGTGCCTCAGGCAAGACCACTGTAGCCAGGAAGATCATAGAGGCTCTGGATGTCCCCTGGGTGGTCCTGCTCTCCATGGACTCCTTCTACAAGGTGTGTGTGGGGGTGTGGGTTATTGTGGGGGTGTGTTGTGTGTGTGCATGCTTGTGTAGGGCCCTATAATATCTGGAGAATGCAGACGGAATCACAGAATCCAGACATCAAAATGGAATTCAACAATATTAAAACATATATTGAACTTAGTAGGGAACCAACTAAATGTATTGAAAAGTAATTAATTTGCCCAAGTTTATCATAAGGCATGAGCAGAATGTCTTGGTGATTTGTATTTCCTGCAACTTTCTGAATAGGCAACGAGAATTCCCTGTGTGTGTGTGTGTGTGTGTGTGTGTGTGTGTGTGTGTGTGTGTGTGTGTGTGTGTGTGTGTGTGTGTGTGTGTGTCTCTGTCTGTCTGTCTGTCTGTCTGTCTGTCTGTCATTTTGTGTATCCGTTAACGAGGATTCTAATGAAAACTCTTCTGGAAGATAGAAAGGTTTTCCATTAAATGTTAACTACAATTGAGTTGTTTTTCTATTTTAAAAAGTGTGGTTTTGAGAGCAAAACGGAAACCTGGAAAAGCAAAACTGAGAAAATGGAATTAAAAAAAAAAATACAACATATTTTATAGGACCTACATGTGAAGTCGCTTGCAGGTATATATTTATTTACCAGTATATGAGCCCACGTGTAGCCATGGTGCTTGTAAGCTTTATTTGTACACTATGGGTGCTTATAGCGTGTTAATGTGTGCTTATTTGTGTTAATGTGTGCTTATAGCGTGTTAATGTGTGCTTATGCGTGTTAATGTGTGCTTATAGCGTGTTAATGTGTGCTTATGCGTGTTAATGTGTGCTTATAGCGTGTTAATGTGTGCTTATGCGTGTTAATGTGTGCTTATGCGTGTTAATGTGTGCTTATGCGTGTTAATGTGTGCTTATGCGTGTTAATGTGTGCTTATAGCGTGTTAATGTGTGCTTATAGCATGTTAATGTGTGCTTATAGCGTGTTAATGTGTGCTTATAGCATGTTAATGTGTGCTTATGCGTGTTAATGTGTGCTTATAGCGTGTTAATGTGTGCTTATAGCATGTTAATGTGTGCTTATGCGTGTTAATGTGTGCTTATAGCGTGTTAATGTGTGCTTATAGCATGTTAATGTGTGCTTATAGCATGTTAATGTGTGCTTATGCGTGTTAATGTGTGCTTATAGCGTGTTAATGTGTGCTTATAGCGTGTTAATGTGTGCTTATAGCGTGTTAATGTGTGCTTATAGCGTGTTAATGTGTGCTTATGCGTGTTAATGTGTGCTTATGCGTGTTAATGTGTGCTTATAGCGTGTTAATGTGTGCTTATAGCGTGTTAATGTGTGCTTATAGCGTGTTAATGTGTGCTTATGCGTGTTAATGTGTGCTTATAGCGTGTTAATGTGTGCTTATAGCGTGTTAATGTGTGCTTATGCGTGTTAATGTGTGCTTATAGCGTGTTAATGTGTGCTTATAGCATGTTAATGTGTGCTTATAGCGTGTTAATGTGTGCTTATAGCGTGTTAATGTGTGCTTATAGCGTGTTAATGTGTGCTTATAGCATGTTAATGTGTGCTTATGCGTGTCATTTTGGAGCTCATCCTGTTTTAGAACCTCGCTCAGTTCAAATGACTGTCACATACTAGAGACTCATCTTTTTCTCAATAACAGCTCGATAACAACACAATAACAACACAATGACAACACAATGGCAACACAATAACAATACAATAACAACAATAACAACACAATGACAATACAATGACAACAATAACAACACAATAACAGCACAATAACAATACAGTAAGAACACAATAACAGCACAATAACAATACAATAACAGCACAATAACAATACAATAACAACACAATAACAACACAATAACAGTAAGAACACAATAACAGCACAATAACAATACAATAACAATACACTAAGAACACAATAACAGTACAATAACAGCACTCATGCACTGTACAGCTTTCCTCTCAATCCCCCAAAAATCTGAATGAGAACTGGAGATGGTGTATACAGTGTTTTAATACCACTTAATCCCTTTCTCTCCCCCTCTCTATCTCTCATTATATCTCTACCCTGAGTGACCAGGCTTTTAAAGAGATGGAAACATCCCTGAGGGAATACGAGGGTAGATGTAAAATGAGAGGTATGAGAGAGGGGGAAAAGAAGCAACATTTGTGTGAGCGAGGCTGAGGACAAGAGAAGAACAATATTAGACAACCAACCAACCATCATTAAGAGTCCTCAGCCTCTCCTACTGTATTATGTAACAGAGTTACAGCCTGACTACTGCAGCTCTACCAGCTTTCCTGTAGGTCACCAGCTTTGCTGCAGCTCTACCAGCTTTACTGTAGGCCACCAGCTTTACTGCAGCTTTACCAGCTTTACTGTAGGCCACCAGCTTTGCTGCAGCTCTACCAGCTTTACTGTAGGCCACCAGCTTTACTGCAGCTCTACCAGCTTTCCTGTAGGTCACCAGCTTTGCTGCAGCTCTACCAGCTTTACTGTAGGCCACCAGCTTTACTGCAGCTCTACCAGCTTTACTGTAGGTCACCAGCTTTACTGCAGCTCTACCAGCTTTACTGTAGGTCACCAGCTTTACTGCAGCTCTACCAGCTTTACTGTAGGTCACCAGCTTTACTGCAGCTCTACCAGCTTTACTGTAGGTCACCAGCTTTACTGTAGGTCACCAGCTTTACCAGACCCCTTTGGATCTTAACTAATGCCACTTTAAGATACCAAATACCAGCTGTGAGTTAACATCCAAACACCATGTCCATGTATAACATCAGCAGCAGTGGTAGTTGCCATTCATCACAGATCTAGGTTTAGTTTACCCCCAAATCTTAACCTTAACCATTAGGGAGATTTTAAAAAGTACTGACCAAGTAACAGTGATCTGAAAGGGTCTAACTCTTGCTCAGTCCCATATGCATGGATATCTACTCTTGAGATATCACACCTCTCATTCTGGCTTCCCAGGCCCATCTTGGCTCTGGAGTAGCACTGGAGTGGCTGGATTTCTATGACACTGTTATTTATAAAGTGCTTATGATTGAACCACGAGAGGAGGGGGTAAGAGAGTGCCAAATACCAGGGCTCGAATTTTAAAGGGCTGGCTACGGTCCAGTGCAATGTGCGTGCGCTTGCTCACACACACACGCCTGCTGTTCCCGTCCCGCCTATATTTAGTCGAGCTTACTTGAGAGGCACTCCAATAGAGGCAGTGTGCACATGCACATCCACGTGCACATGACTGTGTAACTGTGTTATCTTCCTGCTTCATCCACTGATTTTTCAGGGATGTCGCTCTGCTTGCGAAACGACTCTGATGTAACGTTATGTTCATCCAATGTTGTGTGTAGGTTCTGACTCCTGATCAGCAGGTCACGGCAGCCAGTAATGACTACAACTTTGACCACCCGGATGCCTTTGACTTTGGCCTGCTGGCACACACACTGCGCAAACTCAAACTGGGCAAGAGTGTCAAGATCCCTGTGTATGACTTCACCACACACGGACGACAGAAGGAGTGGGTGAGGACGCGCTCGGATGAACACAAGCGCACAAACACACACATAAATGCCCCCTCCCCACCGCACACACACAGTGTGCTATTAGTGTGTTTCATAATGAGTTGGAATTGGGGTAGGGTTATTACAGTATAATCTTGGTCTAGATATTGGGGTAGGGTTATTGCAGTATAATCTTGGTCTAGATATTGGGGTAGGGTTATTACAGTATAATCTTGGTCTAGATATTGGGGTAGGTTATTACAGTATAATCTTGGTCTAGATATTGGGGTAGGTTATTACAGTATAATCTTGGTCTAGATATTGGGGTAGGTTGTTACAGTATAATCTTGGTCTAGATATTGGGGTAGGTTATTACAGTATAATCTTGGTCTAGATATTGGGGTAGGGTTATTGCAGTATAATTTTGGTCTAGATATTGGGGTAGGTTATTACAGTATAATCTTGGTCTAAATATTGGGGTAGGGTTATTGCAGTATAATCTTGGTCTAGATATTGGGGTAGGTTATTGCAATATAATCTTGGTCTAGATATTGGGGTAGGTTATTGCAATATAATCTTGGTCTAGATATTGGGGTAGGGTTATTACAGTATAATCTTGGTCTAGATATTGGGGTAGGGTTATTGCAATATAATCTTGGTCTAGATTACTCAGCATCCGGAGTTATGGAGTCACTTCATGCGTTCAATTGCAAATCCATCCCAGATGCACAGTGGCAGCCATTCATGTTTGACATGTTTTACAGTTATCCCCTAACTATGAGAAGATTAACCCTGTTAACCATTAGCATGTGGGGAAGCTAGAAAGCAGAGTCAGGTTTTATGAATAGGCATTACCAGACACAAATGGCACAGGGACCTAATGTGACAGCACATTGTTACCAAAAACAACACAGGCATTTTGATGCCGTCTATATACTACACTTCTGGTAGTGTCAGAATCATACTAAACCCACAGCATTTGTTTCATCCCTCTCAGAAAACAGTGTATGGAGCCAGTGTTATCATCTTTGAGGGAATCATGGCCTTTGCAGATAAAGAACTGTTACAGGTAAGACTGGAATGTCCCCGTACATTGACTGCATTGGAGAAAAGGTCCTCAGGTGAGGGTGTGTGTGTGTTTCTCATGGTGTGTGTGTGTGTGTGTGTTTCTCATGGTGTGTGTGTGTGTGTGTGTGTTTCTCATGGTGTGTGTGTGTGTGTTTCTCATGGTGTGTGTGTGTGTTTCTCATGGTGTGTGTGTGTGTGTGTGTGTTTCTCATAGTGTGTGTGTGTGTTTCTCATAGTGTGTGTGTTTCTCATGGTGTGTGTGTGTGTGTGTGTGTGTGTTTCTCATGGTGTGTGTGTGTGTGTGTGTGTGTGTGTTTCTCATGGTGTGTGTGTGTGTGTGTGTGTTTCTCATGGTGTGTGTGTATGTGTTTATCATGGTGTGTGTGTGTGTTTCTCATGGTGTGTGTGTGTGTTTCTCATGGTGTGTGTGTGTGTTTATCATGGTGTGTGTGTGTGTGTGTGTGTGTGTGTGTGTGTGTGTGTGTGTGTGTGTGTGTGTGTGTGTGTGTGTGTGTGTGTGTGTGTGTGTGTGTGTGTGTGTGTGTGTGTGTGTTTGTTTCTCATGGTGTGTGTGTGTGTGTGTGTGTGTGTGTTTCTCATGGTGTGTGTGTGTTTCTCATGGTGTGTGTGTGTTTCTCATAGTGTGTGTGTTTCTCATAGTGTGTGTGTGTGTGTGTGTGTGTGTTTCTCATGGTGTGTGTGTGTGTGTTTATCATGGTGTGTGTGTGTGTTTATCATGGTATGTGTGTGTTCTCTCATGGTGTTTGTGTGTGCTTGTCATGATGTGTGTGTGTGTGTGTGTGTGTGTGTGTGTGTGTGTGTGTGTGTGTGTGTGTGTGTGTGTGTGTGTGTGTGTGTTTCTCATGGTGTGTGTTATTTCCTCCCCACAGCTGCTGGACATGAAGATCTTTGTGGACACTGACTCAGACATCCGTCTGGTGCGTCGGCTGCAGAGGGACATAACAGAGCGTGGCCGGGACATCGAGGGCGTCATCAAGCAGTACAATACATTTGTGAAGCCTGCCTTTGAGCAGTACATCGAGCCCACCATGCGACTGGCTGACATTGTGGTACCACGTGGTAAAATTTGGAACCAGCACACACCCACTGGAATAGTAAATCATGTATGACCATGTGCTCTCACACACACACACACACACACACACACACACACACACATTTGCTTACACATATTCTCCCTTATGTTTAGATATTCATGGGTGAACTTCCAATTAACTCAAATTTGACGTAGTCATAAGTTGATGTCAATTGGAGACTGCGTGAAAAGTCGACTTAGTTCCCTAAACCATTATAATGTACACAACATAATGTCATTACTGTCTAATGTCACTTCCTCTTCCTGTGTGTGTCGTATCCTGGCAGGAGGAGGCAACATGGTGGCCATAGACCTGATCGTACAGCACGTCCATAGCCAGCTGGAGGAGGTGAGAGTTCCTCCCTTGACTCTCTCCTTATACTGTACACAGCTTGAGAGCTCTACATCTAAGCAGACTGATACCAGCTCCATTACCCCCCTCTAGTGGAACATTTTCTGTAATAGCTCTACTGTATGTTTCATGATTTTCTGAGAAAGATTACACAAAATGAACTATAGAATTAAGAGCATGACAAGGGGCTTATTCAATTGACATCATACTGTATTTCTATATGGGTGATCTGTTAGAATCTGTTACTTTGTACCCTCCTGAATAAGTCTGATGAGAGGTTAGATGAGGTACACCGTAGGTCAGTATGTTTTGCAGTGTGATTTGTGGCATGTGCGCTAATGACTAGCAGGGTTGGCGTGTCAGTTCTATATCAGTTCAGATGACGGTTTTCTGTTCCTGAAATGGAATCTCAGTTAATCTCTTAAAGTCGAACAAATTGAAATGGAATCACTTCCATCCCCCATTACCAATGAAGGCATGTGTTGTTATTGTGGTGTTACCTATTTGACACGGTACTATTGACCTTGCCCTACCGGCACACGGAACTCTCTCATACTCCTCCCTCCATCCCTCCAACTCCTTCCTCCATCCCTCCGTCGCACACAGCGTGAGCTCAG
Organism: Thymallus thymallus; assembly: GCA_023634145.1. NCBI lineage: Eukaryota > Metazoa > Chordata > Actinopteri > Salmoniformes > Salmonidae > Thymallus > Thymallus thymallus. The sequence goes on from CM042399.1 coordinate 17,517,998, forward strand.
CGTCAGGTAGAGTAGCACAACTCTTTACTCTACCGCCGAACCCCTCTCCCCCATTCCCCAATTCCCAGAAGGAGGGCAAGAAGAGGGGTTCACAAAACATGAGGAGGTAGACGTTGCCCTAAATCACAGATTCAGGGACAGATATCCTTATCCGTTCCCAGATGTGGTTACGGGCAACTTCTACTATGAAGCCACAAAGCCAGCATCCTCCCTCTGTCCAACTGCTTGCTGCTGTTACACTTGATCAACTCCAGGAGCCCACCTTGTCAATGCGTGATCCAGTACAGTGAAGTATGTCACAGCATCGATGGGAAATGAGTCTTCCTTTACATATAGCAATCGTAATTGGCATGTCAACACGTGTGACACCACATTAAAGCATGCTGTACAAATACAGCTTTTAGTGAGCAGAACTTTGAGAGACTATCTGCCCTTTGACGTCAGACTGTGTTTCTAGTGTTTCTATGTGCAGCAGGCAGTTGATTGGAGGATGGTGTTTTTTCCTCTACCTTATATACACGACTGCTCACACACACCTACCCTCTGCATTCTGTGTCTAAAAATGATCTACTGAGACATCTTCACAGACCCCTCCTCTCAGCTCCAGAGAGGGGGTGGGGGGGGGGGGGGGCAGGGTGGGGGGGGGGGGGGGGGGGGGGAGGAGAGAGAGAGAGAGAGATTGTCACAAAATTTAAAACCACATACATCTATTACAAAGGACTGAGTTTTTCCATTGAGTATGTCGGCCACAGCAGATCAGAGCGAGAGAGAGAGGAAGTGCGTTTGGCGTATCTCTTTAGACACAGGATGTACTGGGGCCGTTGAGCTGTGAGTCGTACCTCAGTGCTTTACCTCTGTACTGCAGAGACACAGTGTAGGTGTGACAGCCACAACCAGCCTGAGAGCAGCCCACGTGTCCACACAACACAATGGCACAACCGCTGACGGAATTATAGTGACTATTTTTACTGAGTGGACTAACCGAGTTGAACTATTATTAGTAAATTCATGAAAAATATTATTTGGCCAATTTGTCTTGGCCTGAGGAATTGTGAAGATTGCTCACAGCAGATTCAGCTGTCACACACATCACTGTATCACATGATTATCCCTTTATCCATCCCTTTATTTACCAGATGTCTGTTTCTTTTATTTTCTTCCCCTTTTCTGTTGTCGTCATTTTGTGTCTCTGTCGTTATGTGTCTCTGTCGTTATGTGTCTCTGTCGTTGTGTGTCTCTGTCGTTGTGTGTCTCTGTCGTTGTGTGTCTCTGTCGTTGTGTGTCTCTGTCGTTGTGTGTCTGTCGTTGTGTGTCTGTCGTTGTGTGTCTCTGTCGTGTGTCTCTGTCGTTGTGTGTCTCTGTCGTTGTGTGTCATTGTGTTTCGTCCAAACCCTCTTCTCTCCATAGAGGAAACTGCGCTGGGATATGTGAGCAGATTTGCTTATGATTTATCTGTGTTTGCATTTTCTTTATTTTAAAGTTCGGTATCTCATAGGAGTTATTTTTCAAAGAGTGAAATGGTATCACAGCTTGGTTTTTGTAGCTTGAGAATGTGGGGGTTTTAATGTGATATCACTCAACTCAAAGATTGCATGACCTCAATTCTAATCTTTGGCAAGACCAGGGGTTTGGTCAGTTTGGTTAAACATTTGCTACGTTGCGTTACATTGTGCTTGCTACTGAGCGACACATTTCCCCAAAAGCTCTAAATCGTTCTTGAACAGACTTTGAGATACGTTTACTCCATTTGGTGGATGTGGCGTGAAGCAATAAGTGATGTATTTAAAGGGAAGAGGCCATGCTGACAGCATTCCCCAACCAAGAACCCAAACCCTCCCCGTTTTTTCAACTGGTTGTTCAGAACACTGTTTCCGTTTATTTGAATGTTTCATTACGTTTCTTCATACTGAACGCAGCCCAGGACTCATTTTAAATTCAGATTCTAACCAAAAACAGCCTGGACTTAAGCCTTCTCTAGTATGCTTATTTTTTTATTTGAATCAGCCTGAATTGATCTGAATTGAGGAGTTGTGCTTTCTTTGGGTTGGTGTGTGTGTGGGGTGGGGGGGGCGGGGGGGGGGGGGGGTTGGTTCTTTTATCCTTGTGGGGACCTAAAGTCCCCACAAGGATAGTAAACATTTTCCACACATCCCCATGAGGGCAAAGGCTATTTTAAGTTTAGTGGTTAGGTTTAAGGTTAGGGTTAGAATTAGGGTTGGGGTTAGAATTATGGTTAGGAGTTGGGGTTATGGTTAAGGTTAGGGTTAGGGGTTAGGAAAATGGGATTTTGATTGGGATTCAATTGTTGTTCCCCAAAAAGTCCTCACAAGTATAGTAAGACATAGTTGTTTGTGTGTGTTTGTTTGTTTGTGTTTGAATCACATGGGATTATAACAACACAAAAAGAACAATTAAGAGAGCATGTCTTTCTTCATGTTCCTCAGATTAATCTGAACCAAATCAGTGTGTTTTGGCCACCGTTAGTACCAGAGTTTCCTGACTAGTTTCAGTTTCATTTATTGCACATTGATACATGTTGAATGAATTAGTCTTTCAGCTCTCACTGTAGAATCTAACTGCATTGGGACCAAAACAGTAGCTAAGAACATCAAACATTCTCTGTGATTGTCTCTTAAAGCTGTTGTATAATCCCAGTAAGGCAGACAGTACAGTATCTATCTGTTCAGTGCTGCTAACTGATCTCTATCTGCTCTTCCTATTTTAATCTTGTGTGCTTTCTAGAATTCTACTACTCAATTATCGATATTAACACCAGTGTGATGAATACTGTTTAAGATACAAGTGTGTGTGTGTCTGTGTGTGTCTGTGTGTGTCTGTGTGGGTGTGTGTTCGTGTGCGCTGGCATCTGCTTATTTTCTATGCGTGTGTTTCTAGCCTATGGTTGTATGTAAACACCCTGCCGCCTATTCTAGTGCTCTTACATCCTCCCTCCCTTTCTTTTCCTGGTTGCTATGGTTACAGGGCAGCCCTTGCCTCTGCCCACCAGGCCCAGCCCCTCCCCCAGACCCTGAGTGTTCTGGAGAGTACGCCCCAGGTCAGGGGCATGCACACCATCATCAGGTATACACACTGCATACTGTGTAACTACTACCTCTAGAACTAATGTAGAACTACCCACTATACCACTAGTATACTGACTACCTCAAGAAGGAATGTAGAACAACCCACTGTACTACTAGTATACTGACTACCTGTAGAACTAATGTAGAACTACCCACTATACTACTAGTATACTGACTACCTGTAGAACTAATGTAGAACTACCCACTATACTACTAGTATACTGACTACCTGTAGAACTAATGTAGAACTACCCACTATACTACTAGTATACTGACTACCTGTAGAACTAATGTAGAACTACCCACTATACTACTAGTATACTGACTACCTGTAGAACTAATGTAGAACTACCCACTATACTACTAGTATACTGACTACCTCTAGAACTTATGTAGAACTACCCACTATACTACTAGTCAGGTATTGTACCAACACAGCCCAGGGCATGCACACCATCATCAGGTATCAGTAATAACCACAGCACTACGCACTACGCACTACTCAGTAAACCTACTAACTGATCTATAGTCAGATAACACAGGTAGATATTTTATCTATCTGGCCCCTGACTGTCCTACTTCTTCTGCCCAGAAACAAAGAGACGAGCAGGGATGAGTTCATTTTCTATTCCAAGAGACTGATGCGTCTGCTGATTGAACGAGCGCTTTCCTTTCTTCCCTCACAGGTACGTATGACAGAGAGACAGAGAGATAGAAAGCTGCTCTGGCAACATCGTTCTACTGTGCCTTAACGTTCATACCCAACGAGCATATTTGAATGTAGTTTAATTTAGAAAGAGATAAAAAAATGGAGCGAGAAGAATTGAGTGACGGAAAAATTGTGGTTAGTAAGATGGAAAGAGTGTGTAAGAGATGGAAAGAGCATGAGAGGTCAAGATTGCTAGATGGTGCGAGAGAGAGAAAAAGAAGAGAGAGAGAGAGTGAGTCTGGCCTCGGGAGTATGGAAACTGTCAATCCACCGCAGTGGAAAGTTCTCACACTGTTAAACCAAAAAGACACACACATACCGCGACTGCACAAACACCAGATCACTTGAATCGCACAGCAACTACAGTACTCTGTGTATGTACCACCCACTGGAGCTGTTGTAGTGAAGAAATGTTTTATTGACTGAGTTGACCATATCTAAGTTCATCCTCCTCTGTTTCTTTCTTTCTTTCTTTCTTTCTTTTTTCTCTCTTTCTCTCTCTTTCTCTCTCTCTCTTTCTTTCTTTCTTTCTTTCTTTCTCTCCCTCTCTCTCTCTCTCTCTCTCTCTCTCTCCACAGAGCCATATAGTTCAGACACCGCAGGGAGAGGACTATGAAGGCAGGACTTTCCATGGGAAGAGGGTGTGTCCAGCTTTCTTTCTCTACCCATCTCTCTCTCTCTCTCTCTCTCTCTCACTTTCTCCTCCTGTTCACTTGTTTCTATCTCTCCATTTCAGCCATCTAGTTCCCTCTGATCAGAAAATGCATTCTGTGTAATTCAAATTAGCTTTCTATAATAACATGTTTCATCTGTTATTAGATGATAACTCAATCCTGTGTATTTATCAGCCAGTGTTGTAATGATGAACAGTATAGTATTACTGCTATCATGTTTTTTTTTCTTAAATCTACTGAACTCCGTTGTCAGTCAGTATATTTTAAATCCATTAACATGGTTTCTCTTCTGGTTTTCCATAGATCACTGGAGTGTCCATCCTGCGAGCGGGAGAGACCATGGAGCCAGCTCTCCGGGCGGTGTGTAAAGATGTCCGTGTTGGGAAGATCCTCATCCAGACCAACCAGGACACAGGAGAACCAGAGGTACGGATCTGGAAAACACACATGCTTGAAGCTTTGAGTAGGACCACGGGATCTGACCAGGGAAAGGTTGGAGCCATAGTTATAGCCTCTTTCCTCTCTGTCCCTGCCTCTCAGCTGCACTACCTGCGTTTGCCTAAAGACATCGGTGAGGACCATGTGATTCTGATGGACTGTACTGTGTCTACTGGGGCTGCTGCCATGATGGCTGTACGAGTCCTACTGGTAGGTGACATGATGGCTGTACGAGTCCTACTGGTAGGTGACATGATGGCTGTACGAGTCCTACTGGTAGGTGACATGATGGCTGTACGAGTCCTACTGGTAGGTGACACACTATTCAACCTTCCGCTATTTACCTGCTATTTATCCACAACTGTCATGGTACAAATCAAATCAAACGTTATTTATCACGTGCGCCGAATACAACGGGTGTAGATCTTACATTAAAATGCTTACTTACAAGCCAGCAATGCAGTTGGTTATGCAGTTATGGTAACTGCATAACAATTAAGATTCCATCTCTCTCTCTCCATCTCTCTCTCTGCATCTCTCGCTCTCCATCTCTCTCTCTCTCTCTGCATCTCTCTCTCTCTCTCTCTCTCTCTCTCTGCATCTCTCTCCATCTCTCTCTGCATCTATCTCTCTCCATCTCTCTCTCCATGTCTCTCTCTGCATCTCTCTCTCTCTCTGCATCTCTCTCTCTGCATCTCTCTCTCCATCACTCTCTGAATCTCTCTCTCTCTACATCCCTCTCTCTCTACATCTCTCTCTCCATCTCTCTCTCTTTGCATCTCTCTCTCTCTCCATCTCTCTCTCTTTCCATCTCTCTCTCTCTGCATCTCTCACTATGTGTGTCTTGTGTAGGACCATGACGTCCAGGAGGATAAGATCCTGTTGGTGTCTCTGCTGATGGCCGAGATGGGGGTCCACTCTGTGGCCTACGCCTTCCCTCAGGTCCAAATCATCACCACCGCTGTTGACAAAAAGGTCAACGACCTCTTCCACATCATACCCGGCATAGGTGAGAAAAGAGAGAGAAAGAAAGGAAGTGTGTGTGTGTGTGCATGCTCTGCTTCAAACTCTAATCTCTGCTGTTGTTTGTCCCTTGTGTGAAGGAAATTTCGGTGACCGGTACTTTGGCACGGACGCACCCCCAGACTGGAGTGATGAGGACATAGATGAGCCCAGTTACTGATGGGACAATGGGCAGACCCATTTGAATGATTCAGGGGTGCGCCGTTTGGAGGACGATTCAGGAATGTGCTCTTCGCCCCACTCGGCAGCTACGTACACCCCCTTATTTTGGGGGCCAAAGAGGACACCCTGGAGGACTAAGAGGACACCCTGGAGGACTAGAGCACCTTGAGTTTCACTGAGATACAGAAAATGAAAAAGGACAATTAATATATACATTCAGTTTTTGTATATTTCTATTTTCGTTTTATGCCAATACGGTTGTGGACAGTTGTAATATAAAACGGAATACTTTTATAATGAGAATGTTGGTTTATAAAATGTTCAATTTTTTTGTCATTTGAATTGTGCTTTTTGAGGGTACAAAGCCTTCATCATTATAACCGGTGGAGCTAATTCAGAAAACAAGCCAAAAAACACAGCCATTGTATTCATTTTCTCTGCTCATAGAAAGTGCTTTCTTTCAAGGAACCAAACCACAGTCTTGCAAAATGTTAACACTTGGTCCTCTTTTCACAACGAGGTGTAAATATACTCCTGCATACTGTGAGTGGCTCCTCCACCCCATGCCCCGCAGCAGCACGGTTAGCCTTGACAGCTTTCATTGCCCTGAAACATCAGCACTTCATTCATGAAGGTTATTTTGTCTGGGTATGATTCTAGGCCTATGGTGGCTATCATAATGAGGCCTTACAACTGTTGTTGTCATGCTTAATGTTTCCTAGTGATATAGAAGTAAGCTACACCACCTAGGCTTACATTTCATTTGTATCAGGTTACCTAGGCCTGTTTGATCGTTATACAGTGCTTTATCTGCAACATAGAGACAAGAGACGGAGAAAGAGGCATCGACTTTGAAAATATACAGGAAGGATATGGTGGTTGTCCTCTTCTCATGGAAACTAACCTTGATATCTTCCATCACTTTCATCACTACCCGACCGCTGACACCAAGAGAGTGGTGGGGTAAATATAGGGAGGACACTGACTTACACGGTAGGCTAATGGGCTATAAAACCGAAACGTTTTACAATTCAGAATAGGCCAACAGTTCTAGTGAGCGCTGCCATGGATCGTGGGCCCGAGGACAGTAGCCAAGACACCTGTCTGCTACAGAGGTAAAACTCCCGCGTGAGGGTTGCAAGGTAGGACTGTCTGACAAATGGCGCAACATTATCTAGGTTAATATTATTCATAGAACAGGTTTAAGAACTTTATGAAATTCGCTTATTTCTAATCAGGTTTTTATATTTGGGAATTTTAAAGGCAGCATAGGCCTATAACTAGCCTACATCACTCAGTTTTTGGAGGGTTTAAAATGGAATGGGTTTTGAATTGTAGCCTACCTTGAAATTAATTTATTGAAATGAAATTGAATTTAAGCTTGGTCTGAGCTTTTAAAACTGTCTCATAATGGTTTCATGATTCTGAAGACCACAATACAATAAAATAAACCATATACATACCAGTACTAGAGCTGAAATATGTCATAGTTTAATGTGTAATTGTTTATTTGTGCAGATTATAGGTTATGAACATATAGAATCTATTGAGATGTAATGGAAAATGTACCACAACCAGCACCAGTCACAAACAGGAAAGAGGAGTGTGTGTGTGTGTGTGTGTTTGGCGGGTGCTTCGTGTCCCCACTGGCAGTGCAGGAGCCTGATGAGGTCACAAATACAGTAGCAGGGTAGCTGTTAAGACCTCCTAGCTACCCTGTGAATCTAGTCTCCAGTCTTCAACTGTAACCTGTTGGTCTCATTCTAGACTTTGCAGTCAAACGCTAACCTGCTGGTTTATTTCAGACTCAAAGTATAGGCTTACCATTGCCCTTTCTGAGGTGCAGATTTTTACTGTGACAAGAGTTCAAAAGACAGGACAGTAAGTAGAAAGCGAATGGAACATTTATGAGATGCGTAAGGCATTGTGATTACTAGTGAAGTCTGTAGATGGTTATATGGGGTTGCTGTCTCGGGATCCAGGAGTAAGAAGATCTGCCACGTGGGTGAGTAGGGGAGTGGGGAGTCTCAAAGCCTTATAGGCTTGCCTTGGCACGCTTACTGTGTTTTCTCCATTTGCTATAATGGGAACAGTGAAGAGTATGAGGGGGAAACAAACAGAGTGACTAGTATGATTGTTGTTAGTTTGATTCATGTGTTAGCTGGCAGGGTGTTTGTTTCTGGGTGGCTAATGCTGCTGAAGTGGTGCGATGAGAGTCTGAGTCTGTGAGACGGTGTTCATTAATGCAGATGAATCCCAGAAAGTAAAATATTTATACAGCTAGATATTTCTGAATAGTTTGAAAGGTGGAAAGAGACTATGACAAAGAGGATAGAGTATTATTCTGTGCGTGTGTTTCTGTGTTTTGTGTGTTCATGAAGGCGTGTGTAGGCTAAGCGTGTGTGTGTGTGTTTTTCTGCGTATGTTTGTGTTAATTAAACACAGATGTAACTTGCACCGCACACCAATCATGGTCAGGCCAGGGTTCGTGACTTGTGTTTGTGTTGTTGTGAGAGCCAGTGAGTGCATTAGGCTTGAACAGGTAATACTTTAATTTGTCCTTGGAGTGGTTTTAATGTACAATAACCCAGGGCCTCTCTTCTAACCTCTCCTTTCTCCTCCAAAACAAAATGTCCCTCCGTAATAGAGACATATACCAATGGTACTGTCTGCCTGTGTGTTTGTCTGTCTGTCAGCAGATGTTTCTCCCGTAAGGCGTGAAGGATTGTATACACCTGCAAAAGCATATCTAAAGTCTCATTTGAATAGCTCAAAGATTTACTGCAATTCAAAATTATTCAAATGTAGACTAACAGAACATATTTTCTCCCTTATACAACTGGACCAGAGGCACCACCATGGCTGTTTTCTAGAGCCCAGTTTGGACCAGTTGCACCATGCATCTCCAAGGCTGTATCTGGAGTGGTGCTTTCCAGGACTGTCCAACTTGAGAATGTTGACTTTAGACTCAATCTCAGGTTCGTCAGCCCATGAAACACTGTCTCACATTGGCCGAAGAGAAGCAGAAAAACTAGCAACGCCATTCCTGTGCTTAGACCGGCCCAGACTGGTCTAGACCAGATCAGACTGGTCCAGACCAGATCAGACTGGATCAGAGCAGATCCAGAACAAGATGATGCATGGGACAGCAGCAGTAAGAATTTACTAATGTTTTGGTAAGCATCTACTACTGTTTTTAAATGTTATAAGACAAAGGTATTGTTTTAATGCTCCTACATAAACACATTATAAGTACTTTCTGTTGAGACAAAACACTAATAAAGCTGTATGCATTGAATCATAATAGCCTACAAATGAAGTTGTTTCTTCTTCTTTTTGACCCTATTACGTAGATTTTGGCCTCTATCATCTTTCCTCTCTAGAAGATTGAGGTGAAGTCCTTTAGATGTTCACCATCCATTTACTGCATCCAGGCTCTACTCCTCCGACTAGATGTACATTGTCTTTTACACCTCTAGAGGGAGCCATAACCCCACTAATCTGAGTGTGACAATGGACAGGAGACAACTAGTTGTTGAAGCAGAATGGGCACCAACAGTTCAGATAAATTATACATTTAAGTTAATGATTTTATGTAAACAGATATATAAATAGATTAATGAATCCAAACATAACTAACATGTTGAAAAGAGCTGTTTAAAAAATAAAAGTAAAAAAAAAGTTTTGTTATTCGTATGTACAGAATTCACATGGTACACCGTCCAACTAAATGCTTGATTGGTTTATTTGTAGCGTCAGTTGACCCAAGCTGAAGATGGTGACCCCCAGATGACACCAGTGATCTCTTTCAGAGGGGTCAAAGGTCAGATTGAAACTAGGTCATTTGTCATGGCGTGTTACCATTGCGATGGCAGTTAGGTCAGGTCAGGTCTGTGGGTGATGGGTGGGTGTTTGAGCTCTATTTACAGGCCTTGGCTTCCTTGATTTGTGGTACGCCGAGTTTTATGTCTATGTGTTTGTGTGTGTGTGTGTGTGTGTGTGTGTGTGTGTGTGTGTGTGTGTGTGTGTGTGTGTGTGTGTGTGTGTGTGTGTGTGTGTGTGTGTCTATGTGTATGTGTGTATGTGTGTGTGTGTGTGTGTGTGTGTGTGTGTGTGTGTGTGTGTGTGTGTGTGTGTGTGTGTGTGTGTGTGTGTGTGTGTGTGTGTGTGTGTGTGTGTTTGTGTCTGTGTGTATGTGTGTATGTGTGTGTGTGTGTGTGTGTGTGTGTGTGTGTGTCTATGTGTATGTGTGTATGTGTGTGTGTTTGTGTGTGTGTGTGTGTGTGTGTGTGTGTGTGTGTGTGTGTGTGTGTGTGTGTGTGTGTGTGTGTGTGTGTGTGTGTGTGTGTGTGTGTGTGTGTGTGTGTGTGTGTGTGTGTGTGTGTATGTGTGTACAGTCATGTGAAAAAGTAAGTACACCCCCTGGAAAGTTCTCTCTTTTTTGTTTTACATATTTGGACAGATGGATATGTCATCTTCACTTCAACACTATTGACAGATAAAGGTAACCCAATTTAACAAATCACAAAAAAAATAAAAAATAAATGAAAATGTTATCCAATTAAAATAAACCAAAATGCCTTTTCCTTATGAGGAAATAGTTAGTACACCCCTACATTTACCATCACATAAAATGGCAAAATGTTGAATTAGGTGTACCAAAACAAGTGCAAATGATTAGAAAACATTAGAGAGAAACTTGTGTTGTCTGGCAAAAGTCAGTTGTGTCTTGATATTCTTTTATGTGAGCAGAGGCTTCTTCCTTCCTGACCTCCCATGTTGACCAAGTTTGTGCAGTCTCTTTCTGACAGTGTACCCATGCAATTCGACATTGATTGTGGCAAGAGAGGCCTGTAGATCCCTTGATGTTACCCTGGGGTTCTTAGAGACTTCTATGAGCATCTTTCGGTCAGCTCTTAGGCTGACTTTGGTGGGACGACCTGTCCGAGGTAGTTTGCCAGTGGTCTGGAATTTTCATTGGACAGTGGAATGATGTAATTCAAATTGCTTAGAAATGAAATGATGTACTTCGAATTGCTTAGAAATGGATTTGTAACCCCTCCCAGACTGGGCATCAATAATCTTTCTTCTGAGGGCCTCAAGTAGGTATTTTGATTTTTCAATGATGTGTTACCACACACCCATATGGTTAAGACCAAACCAGACCAATTTTCTTATCTTTATGGGAGGCTGGACCCTCCTAAGTTTCTCTCTAATGTTTTCTAAGCATTTGCACTTGTTTTGTTACCCCTAATTCTAATTTTAGACATTTCATGTGATGGTAAATGTAGGGGTGTACTAACTTTTTCCCCATAAGGAAAAGGCATTTTTGTCTATTTGAATTGCATAAAAAAATGTTGGGGTGTGATTTGTTAAATTGGGTTACCTTTATCTGTCAATAGTGTTGAAGTGAAGATTACATATCCATATGTCCTAATATGTAAAAAAAAAAGAGAGAACTTTCCATGGGGTGTACTTACTTTTTCACATGACTGTATGTGTGTGTGTGTGTGTGTGTGTGTGTGTGTGTGTGTGTGTGTGTGTGTGTGTGTGTGTGTGTGTGTGTGTGTATAAGTGTGTGCGTGCGTGCATATGCAGGCATGGTCAATGCAGATTGAAACAGCAAAGCCTCAGAGCACTGTGGGGGCGGAACACTTCCTCTTTCCCTCCTGCTACTTCCTGTCTGTTTCCTAACTGTATACCACACCCATATCCCCCTGCCCACTGCCCTCCGCCCTCTGTCCCTCACCACAACCCCCCACAGTCTCTACATCACTCCATCCGCTCGCCACTACCTCCTCCCTCTCTCTCTCTGTTCTATACCACCCCCTACCCATAAGCCTCCACCCCCTCACTCTGTCACACCATCCACCGCCTCACTCTCTCTCTCTCCCTCTCTCTCGCTCCCTCTCTCCCCCTCTCTTGCCATCTCCCTCTCTCTCTCTCTCTCTCTCTCTTTCTCTCTCTCTCTCTCTGTCTCTCTGTATATTCCTCTCTCTCTCTCTCTCTCTCTCTCTCTCTATATATATATATATATATATATATATATATATATATATATATATATATATATATATATATATATATCTCTTTCTCTCTCTCTCTCTCTCTCTCTCTCTCTCTCTCTCTCTCTCTCTCTCTCTCTCTCGCTCTTGGTATCTTCCTCCTTCTCTCTGTCTGTATCTTTCAAGGTGCTTTATTGGCCCCTTGAACAATTATAACAATAACAAATTAACAGTAAACATTACACTACAAAAGTTCCAAAAGAATAAAGACAAATGTCATATTATGTCTATATACAGTGTTGTAACGACTTTTCTTGTGGCAAAAGGTCACAAATTTCACCCAATAGATATGCGAGTTTATAAAAATCTCTCTCTCTCTCTCTCTCTCCCCCCCTCTCTCTCTCTCTCCTCTGAAGCCCCTAGCCCTATTCCCCTGCTCCACTCCTGACCCTGACAGCTAATTATAAATTATAAATTATAACCCTGACCTCTAATCTCATCTGTGTGTATGGTGTGTGTATGGTGTGTGTATGGTGTGTGTGTATGGTGTGTGTATGGTGTGTGTATGGTGTGTGTATGGTGTGTGTATGGTGTGTGTGCGCGTGTGTGTATATGTCTGTGTGTGACTCTGTAACTGTGTGTGGGGGGGTGTGTGTGAACTGCATGCATATGTGTGAGAGAGAGAAAATGAGTGTGTATATGTGTGTGGGGTGATGTTCAGGTGGGAGTTGCCCCCTCTCCACCCTTCTCCCTACCTACTTGCTCCAGGCTCTTTGAGTAAAACATCACTCCCTTGCTTTTCTACCTGCTCCTCTACATACTGTACAGGAGGACTGACTACAGGAGGACTGACTACAGGAGGACTGACTACAGGAGGACTGACTACAGGAGTATTGACTGAAGGAGTACTAACTACAGGAGGACTGACTACAGGAGGACTGACTACAGGAGGACTGACTACAGGAGTATTGACTGAAGGAGTACTAACTACAGGAGGACTGACTACAGGAGTACTGACTACAGGAGTATTGACTGAAGGAGTACTAACTACAGGAGTACTGACTACAGGAGTACTGACTACAGGAATACTAACTACAGGAGGACTGACTACAGGAGGACTGACTACAGGAGTACTGACTACAGGAGGACTGACTACAGGAGTACTGACTGCAGGAGTACTAACTACAGGAGGACTGACTACAGAAGTACTAACTACAGGAGGACTAACTACAGGAGGACTGACTACAGAAGTACTGACTACAGGAGTACTAACTACAGTAGTACTGACTACAGGAGTACTGACTACAGGAGTACTAACTACAGTAGTACTGACTGCAGGAGTACTAACTACAGGAGGACTGACTACAGAAGTACTGACTACAGGAGTACTAACTACAGGAGGACTGACTACAGAGGTACTGACTACAGAAGTACTGACTACAGGAGTACTAACTACAGGAGGACTGACTACAGAGGTACTGACTACAGAAGTACTGACTACAGGAGTACTAACTACAGGAGGACTGACTACAGAGGTACTGACTACATTATATAGTTGGGAACACCTACACTCTCATCTGGCTTTACTGTGGGCTTCATTCTAAACAAGACGCTCTATCTGTCTGGGTGTGTATGTGCGGGGTGGATGGGTGATTGACTGTGTGCGAGGGTGGATGGGTGATTGACTGTGTGTGAGTGTGTGTGTGTGTGTGGGGGGGGGGGGGGGGGTGGATGGGTGAGTATGTGTGTGCGGAGGTGGATGGGTGAGTGTGTGTGGTCTGGAGATGGGTGTGGGAGGTGTGCACTGTAAATCTTTTTATTTAACGTACAATTATAAGGCAACCAGCTGCAGTAGGATTGTGAGTTTGCTCAACATTCTGGCATATAGCATATAGCTGAACCAACATGCTTTCTCAACTTTGAATTTTAGATTGAGTAAACATATAATTCAAGGTAAGCACACCTAAATGCAACATTATTCCCTTTTTAAGCACTTTCTGACCTCTCTCTGCTATTCTGACCTTGAATTTAAGCATGGTAATAGCAGAGTATTCATCTGCTATTCCTTCAGGGTGGAGATCTAAGAAATTAAGGTGTGGCAGAGTGTTTTCATATAAAATGTATTCTGACCACTTAATTCCCTTATAATTCCACCACCTTTATGCACAAGGTCTATATATTTTTACATGTTATTTTATTTAACCTTTATTTAACTTGGCAAGTCAGTTAAGAAGAATTATTTACAGTGTTGGCCTACCCCGGCCAAACCCTGGACGACGCTGGGCCAGATGTGATACAGCCTGGATTCGAACCAGGGACTATAGTGACCCATCTTGCACTGAGATGCAGTGCCACTCGGAGCCCACCTACCGGTTCCAAGAGGGAAAAGTGTCTACTTTCCTTTTTCTGATAGAAATAACAGCATTCTCCATGCACTGTAATTTATAAACCGATAAGAGCTAGTGATAAGAGCTAGGTAAATGACTATTCCATTTGGAGAAGGGGATTGTAAATACACATAGCAATTGTTTAAGATGATTTTTTCTTATGATCCCGGGAGACTAATGTGAAACCAGCCATATTGAAGCTAACTGAAAATCATATCAACAAGAAATGTATTCCGTCCCCTTTTCCACAGTGAAATAGGCTATAAGTAACTGCGCCGTTATTCAGAATTTGTGTCCTCATAATTTGCGTGGATGAAATTTGGACACCCAAGCTATAGGCTTCTATAAGGCTGGACCTGCCAAGTTGATGTATGCACTTCAGAATGATTTAATTATAGCCTATGCCCGGGCTTTCATCTGTTTTATTTCACAATTTGTATCATGTTAAATATTATCCACTATCTGGAGCCACCTTCAGTAATACACATATACATTTATAGCTGTCTCTTTAGTGTTAGTTTTATTCAATGTGTAGCTTACATTTGGCATCATTTCATTCCATACCGTTTACCTTTCTTTCCTCTGTCAAGTCTGTGTAAGTTGTTCCTGAGGGTTGCTAGCATTAGTGGATCATATTAGGCTAACTTTGTGAATTCATTTGGGACATGTAGCCTATTTGAATCATGGAACTCAGACCACACGTAGCAGGTTAAACCTAGAGCCTGGAGCACGGTTCACGATGACTGGACCGTTGTCATACAGATCCATGACTAGTGAGGATTATTAGGGTAGATTTATAAGACTATTGTTCGACCCCTATTGTACAATTTTCTCCACCTTCCAATATTTCATGGACTGAACTTGAATATGAAGGATGAATCAAAGGATGAATCAAACCGCTGAATTTTTTATTCATCAATATATTTTCTTTTTTTTGTTTATGGTTCATACACACTTTCCTAACCCTAAAATGTGCATAAATTATCTACAAGATCAGAGTATTTTTAAATCTACCAGTTGGTGCTGAAACAAACGAAAATCCCTATTTTCTGAACCTGTTCTCTCAATGTATTCTAGTCTATCGACAACATTCAAATTAAAGGTACAGTGCATTTGGAAAGTATTCCGACCCCTTCCCTTTTTCCACATTTTGTTACGTTACAGTCTTGTAAAATTGATTCAAAATAAAATATCCTCATCAATCTACACACGATATCCCATAATGTTTGCAAATGTATTTAAAAAAAAATCAGAAACACCTTATTTCCATATATTCAGACCCTTTGCTATGAGACTCGAAATTGAGCTCAGTGTCATGGCTCACTCCGAAGCTGCTCCTTCCCTTGTTCGGCGGGCTTCGGTGTTCGTTGTCAACGGCCTTCTAGCCACTGCCACTCCCTTTTCCATATTCCATTGCTTTTGTCTTCCACACACATCATCCCCTCATTTGTGTATGTGTATATATTGCCCTCTGTTCCCCCTTGTCTTTGTGCGTTATTGTTCCTTGTAAGAGGTTGTGCTACGGCTCATCTCTGGTATTTCACCGGGTTGTATCACATGTATTTCCAGGTTTGGATGTAACCTGTGTTCTTTATTTTGTATAGACAAGAGTTGTTCTATTCTCGTTCTGTGTACGCTTGGATGATTCGCCTAAGGCTTAATAAACCTACATTGCGAATCACACTCTCCTGCGCCTGGCTCCGTTTACTCCACAACCCATTACACTCAGGTGCATCCTGTTTCCATTGACCATCCTTGAGATGTTTTTTACAAATTGATTGGAGTCCATCTGCGGTAAATTCAATTGATTGGACATGACTTGAAAAGGCACACACCTGTCTATATAAGGTCCCGCAGTTGACAGTGAATGTCAGAGCAAAAACCAAGCCATGAGGTTGAATGAATTGAAGAGCTCCGAGACAGGATTGTGTTGAGGCACAGATCTGGGGAAGGGTACCAAATAATGTCTGCAGCATTGAAGGTCCCCAAGAACACAGTGGCCTCCATCATTCTTAAATGGAAGAAGTTTGGAACCACCAAGACTCTTCCTAGAGCTGGCTGCCCGACCAAACTGAGCAATGTGGGGGGAAGGGCTTTGGTCAGGGAGGTGACCAAGAACACGATGGTCACTCTGACAGAGCTCCAGAGTTCATGGGAGAAACTTCCAGAAGGACAACCATCTCTGCAGCACTCTGCCAATCAGGCCTTTATGGTAGAGTGTCCAGACAGAAGCCACTCATCAGTAAAAGACACATGACAGTTTGCCAAACGACTCTCAGACCATGAGAAACAAGATTCCCTGGTCTGATGAAACAAGATTGAACTCTTCGGCCTGAATGCCAAGCGTCACGTCTGGAGGAAACCTGGCACCATCCCCACGGTTACGCATGGTGGTGGCAGCATCATGTTGTGGGGATGTTTTTTAGAGGTCGAAGGGAAAGATGAACGAAGCAATGTACAGAGAGACCCTTGATGAAAACCTGCTCCAGAATGTTCAGGACTTCAGACTG
Source organism: Thymallus thymallus (assembly GCA_023634145.1). Classification (NCBI taxonomy): domain Eukaryota; kingdom Metazoa; phylum Chordata; class Actinopteri; order Salmoniformes; family Salmonidae; genus Thymallus; species Thymallus thymallus. The sequence continues at coordinate 17,534,989 of CM042399.1, forward strand.
GGGTGAAGGTTCACCTTTCCAACAGGACAACAACCCTAACCACACAGCCAAGACAATGCAGGAGTGGCTTTGGGACAAGTCTCTGAATGTCCGGACTTGAACCTGATCGAACATCTCTGGAGAGACCTGAAAATAGATGGACAGCGACACTCCCCATCCAACCCTACAGAGCTTGTGAGTATCTGCAGAGAAGAATGGGAGAAATTCCCCAAATACAGGTGTGCCAAGCTTGTAGCGTCATAGCCAAGAAGAGTCGAGGCTGTAATCGCTGCCAAAGGTGCTTTAACAAATTACTGAGTAAAGAGTTCTAATACTTATGTAAATGTGATATTTCAGTTTTTGCTTTGTCATTATGGGGTATTGTGTGTAGATTGATGAGGGGGAAAAACGATGTAATACATTTTAGGATAAGGCTGTAACGTAACAAAATGTGGAAAATGTCAAGGGGTCTGAATACTTTCCGAATGCACTGTACACCGTATTTAAAGGGATGGCTTAAGATATGTACTGAAAACCCTATTGAATGAAAACTCAGTGAGAAAATCTGTTCGCCAGCAAGAGGGAGGGGTTTCTGCTGTTGAACCACGCCTGAAAAGCCCATTACGCACCCTTATAAGGTAAGTCTGAATACCAACTACTGAGAAGTGCCTAGGAAAGGCGTGTGTAAGAAAGGTGTAATTTTCCTAAGTCGGAATTGGGCTCCTTGAGAATTTATTATATCTTATTTCCCAGTGTAAAATTAAACTCTTTATGATAATACATTACAAATAACATAACAACGTGGTCTCAGAGCATTTAGTATTATTCTGTACGTAAATCCGAGACTCCATTTAGTATGATATGTTAGGTTTCGTATGGTATGTAATTTGTGGATCTCCATCATCTATTTTGTGTGATATGTTACGAATTGCAATTTGTACAATATATTAAGAATTGCAATTCGTACAATATGTTATGAGTTTGTAAAACGTACAATATGTTATGAATTTGCAAAATGGATGATATGTTGCGACTTCCAATTTGTTGTTGCTAACATTAGCTAGGTGGCTAAAGCTAACATTAGCTAGCTCTCGGGGTTAGGGGTTAAGGTTAGGAGTTAGGTTAAAGGGTTAAGGTTAGGGTTAGGGGAAGGGGTTAGCTAAAAGGGTTCAGGCTAGGTTTAGGAGAAGCGTTAGCTAACATAATAAGTAGTGACAAAGTAGCTTAAAAGAAGTAAGTAGTTGCAAAGTTGCTAATTAGTTCAAATGCTACAGTTGTCTGTGATGAGATTCAAACACACAACCTATGGGTTGATAGACGTTCCCATTATACGCCTACCCGTCCACCCCGACCAACCAACCTAATTTGGCTTTTGCCTTCTGTCAGCAATTAGAAATTTTAAGAATGACTGGTAGAATGACTGGAATGGTAGGGAGAATTGATTATTGAGACTACCAGGTTCTACCCTCTGGCTGGATTCTGTTCTCATAGGGACAATGTGTGTGTGTGTGTGTGTGTGTGTGTGTGTGTGTGTGTGTGTGTGTGTGTGTGTGTGGCATATTTACCTGAGCATGGACACACTGGATCATATAACATATGCTGTATAATACGCCATCAGCTGCCCCCCCCCCCTCCCACCTCCCACTTCTCCTGGCCTCGGTCAGCAGGGCTCAGCTCTTGACTCTCTCCACTCGCTTCCCCCTCTCTCTCCTGACCTCCCTCCGTCTCTCCATCTCTCTCTCTCGCTCTCTCTCTCCATCTCTCTCTTCCTCTTTTTCTCTCTCTATCCATCTCCCTCTCTGTCTCTCTGACCTCCTGCATTCTCTCTATCCTCACTCTTTTTATATAGGCTACTGGTATCTTTTTATTTTCTCAGCGCTTAGCTCTCCTCTCATTGTTTGACCCACTTTCTCTCCATCTCTCTCTCTCTCCCTCTCTCTCTTCCTCTTTTTCTCTCTCTATCTATCTCCCTCTCTGACTCTGGCTGCTCATAGAGACTGTATTGATTAGGGTTTCTATTTACCTCCAATGCTCTGCCACTCTCTCCCTCTCTCTCTCTCTCTCTCTCTCTCTCTCTCTCTCTCTCTCTCTCTCTAGCTGCCTGCTGTTTTCCTAAATTACTTAATTTACTGTAAACTCCCACACACTGACACACTGACACACACTGACACACACTGACACAGACACTGACACACACTGACACACACTGACACACACACTGACACACACTGACACACACACTGACACACACTGACACACACTGACACACACACTGACACACACTGACACACACTGACACACACACTGACACACACTGACACACACACTGACACATACTGACACACACACTGACACACACTGACACACACTGACACACACATTGACACACACATTGACACACACATTGACACACACACTGACACACACTGACACACACTGACACACACTGACACACACATTGACACACACATTGACACACACATTGACACACACACTGACACACATTGACACGTACACTGACACACACACTAACACACACACACTGACACACACACACACACACATACACACACAGACATGCCTGTATGTACACAACCACTTGCACACACACAAACATACAGATGCATACACATACAAGCCTGCCACAGACACACACACACACACACACACACACACACACACACACACACACACACACACTCAGTCTGTCTTCTTAGTATTGTGTGTGTGTGTGTGTGTGTGTGTTTTCCATAAGGGCCATCAGTGTTAAAACATAATTGTTAGCAAAGCACAACCTAAAAACCCTGAATACTTTAGGGGATTTACACACTCACACACACACACACACACACACACACACACACACACACACACACACCACACACACACACACACACACACACACACACACACACACACACACACACACACACACACACACACACACACACACACACACACACACACACACACACACACACACACACACACACACACACACACACACACACACACACACACACACACACACACACACACACACACACACACACACACACACCACACACACACTCCCAGGGCTGGGCTGGATTATACCAGCTGAAGGGATAGGAGATGAGGCATAGAGAAAATTAGAGGGGGAATGTAGGAGAGGAGGAGGAGTGGAGAGGTTGGGGGGAGGAGGGGAAGGACAAACAGAGCCTGTGACCTGGGGAGGGAGTGTCTGATAGCTTTCCCAGCATGCATCAACAAGGAGGTTGCTGAGAGAACAGAAAGACGAGTTTATACAAAATGAAAAAGGGTGTGCGTGTGCATGTGTGTGTGTATGCGTGTGTGTGTGTATGTGTATGTGTGTGTGTACGTGTGTGTGTGTGTGTTAGTGGGAGTCTAAACACACACATACACATTAATACCGTTCCCTCCCAGATTTCTGAAAAAGCCATCTCCCAACCATTGCATCCCACGCGTTCCCACCATGCCTCTCCCTGAGCCCGGAATCTGGGAATGTTTTAACCCTTTCCATCATGTCCTCTAACCTGGTCGGGGGAGTCAGCATACACACATACTCTAAAATGTTGTATTTTGGAAATGGACAGACTGGGTCCAGTTCCCCCTGAACTCTTTCCCCTACAGTATATCCTCATTATTCACACATACTATAGAACTACCTAACATGCTAAATATCTTCAAATCTTCAACAGCAACACAAACATGCAATCAAACACACAAACAAAAACATATTACATACTCCTACCACCATGACCCCTCACCCCTACATCCTACATCTCCCTTTCTCTCTCTCTCTTTCTCTCTCTCCTGTAAGTAAGCGGCTTAAACACATACAGGCCCCACGCGCCTCCGACTGCTGTTAGAAAAGGCGGGAGAATGCAGCACTGTAAAGGAGAGCATTCTATCCCTCTATTCTCTCCTTCCCTCTCTTGGCTGTGTGGTTAGGGTCGTTGTCCTGTTGGAAGGTGAACCTTCGCCCCAGTCTGAAGTCCTGAACATTTTAGAGCAGGATTTCATCAAGGGTCTCTCTGTACATTGCTTCGCTCATCCCAACAAAATGATGCTGCCACCACCATGCTTAACCGTAGGGAATATGAAGCGCTGTAAAGGAGAGCATTCTATCTCTCTATTCTCTCCTTCCCTCTCTTCCTGGCGTTGCTGGCGTGAGCTTGGTTAATGGAGAGCTAAGGCTGTCCCCTCACATTAGCCTGGTCCGAACCAGACAAGCCTTCAACCCCCTCTCTCTCTCCTCCTCCGCTCCTCATCGCCTTCTCTCTCCTCCCCCCTCCTCTTCCCCCTCTCTCTCCTCCTCCCCTCCTCATACCCCTCTATCTCCTCCCCCCTCCTCCTCCCCCTCTCTCTCCTCCCCCTTCCTCCTCCCCCTCTCTCTCCTCCCCCCTCCTCATCCCTCTCTCTCTCCTCCTCCCCTCCTCATACCCCTCTCTCTCCTCCTCCCCTCCTCATACCCCTCTCTCTCCTCCCCCCTCCTCATCCCCCTCTCTCTCCTCCTCCCCTCCTCATACCCCTCTCTCTCCTCCCCACTCCTCACCCCCTCTCTCTCCTCCCCCCTCCTCATCCCCCTCTCTCTACTCCACTCAGCTCTGGCATCAGCGCAGGTCCCCAATCTCCAAGGTGATTATGACAAAAACGAGAGTTCCGCTGGAGACAAGGCCAGAAGAGATAGTGGAGGGAGGGAGGGAGGGAGGGAGGGAGGGAAAGCGAAGGCGAAACAGACTACAGGAGGCAGCTATGATGTAACAGGGAGTTTTGCCTGGCTTGGGTAGAGACAGAGTGTAATGTATTGGACTTTTTCTTTTGGGTTGACACCGGTTGATATCCTGTGGGGAAGCCCTTAGCGCCCCAGTGTTTGTCTCAAAGACCTTATGAAGAGCAGGGGCCTCATTTATCAACCATGCATACATTTCTTACTCAATTCTGGCATACATGGAGATTCTAGGATTTGCATTTGCCACAAATGTTTGGGTTTTATCAAACTGTCACATGCAACATATACGCATGTTTTCATTGATAAATAAATCAGAGTTATATTGTATTTGTGCGCTACAACCCACCTGGAAAACGCCCTCCACTGCCCTTTATGGTAACAAAAACACATTAATTTGCTGTATCTACTGTGTATATATCCTGCAAATGCAACACTGGCTGCACATTCTGCATGATTGATTGATTTGAGATAGATAGATAGATAGATAGATAGATAGATAGATAGATAGATAGATAGATAGATAGATAGATAGATAGATAGATAGATAGATAGATAGATAGATAGATAGATAGATAGATAGATAGATAGATAGATAGATAGATAGATAGATAGATAGATAGATAGATAGATAGATAGATAGATAGATAGATAGATAGATAGATAGATAGATAGATGATAGATAGATAGATAGATAGATAGATAGATAGATAGATAGATAGATAGATAGATAGATAGATAGATAGATAGATAGATAGATAGATAGATAGATAGATAGATAGATAGATAGATAGATAGATAGATAGATAGATAGATAGATAGATAGATAGATAGATAGATAGATAGATAGATAGATAGATAGATAGATAGATGATAGATAGATAGATAGATAGATAGATAGATAGATAGATAGATAGATAGATAGATAGATAGATAGATAGATAGATAGATAGATAGATAGATAGATAGATAGATAGATAGATAGATAGATAGATAGATAGATAGATAGATAGATAGATAGATAGATAGATAGATAGATAGATAGATAGATCTGGAGTGCAAAAAGCTATAAAAAGGCATTGCATAGTATGAGTGATTGACTGAATATGTACACAAAAAGCTATAAAAAGGCATTGCATAGTATGAGTGAATGACTGAATATCTACACTATACATAAAAAACTATACAGGTCGATGGCAGAAAAAGATACTTAAATAGCTAAAAGTCCGTATGATATAAACGAGGGTAATAATAGTTTACTTAATATACAGTCTGATTAAATATACAGGTAAATGAATATTTGCATGGTTACATTAACTGTACAGGTAAATGACAGGAAGAGATACATAAATAGCTAAATGTGCGTATGATATAATTTAGGGTAATAATAATAATTCCCTTAAAATACAGTCCTTAGTACAGGGTTTAATTACAGGTAAATGCACGTATTGCACATTCGATATACTATATGCAATAAAAAAAAAGATACTACTGACAGGATACTAATATACAGTCCTGAGTGAATGACTACTTAAGTTCAGTCCAAGATTTACTTACAATATTGCACGTGATATGATATAACAACTGTATATGAATATATATATACGGTCCTGAATGAATGAGTGCTGAATGAATGACTCCTGAGTGAATGAGTGATTACAGACCAGAAAGTTACTCACGGATGGAGGGATGCATAATTGTTAAACTAGGTCCTAACACCCCAACAGTTTCAGGTCTATGTTGCCGATGGCACGGCACACAGGTGAGGCATTAAATAGTCTAATAGCCACTGGCATTAAGGACCTCCTGTAGCGCTCTCTGGTTCACCGTGGTGGGATCAGTCTGTGACTAAAGCTGCTCCTTTGCATCATAACCATGGCATGCAGAGGGTGGGTGACGTTGTCCATGATTGCCAGCAGTTTGGCCAGGATCCTTTTCTCCGCCACCTCGTCTAGAGTGTCAAGGTTAATCCCCAGAACAGCACTAGCCTTCCTGATCAGCTTATTTACCCGAGAAGCATCACCATCCTTTATGTTGGCGCCCCAGCACACCACTGCAAAAAAGATGGCACTGGCAGAGACTGGTAGAAAGTATGCAGTAGTTTACTGCACACGTTGAAGGACCTGAGCCTCCTCAGAAAGTACAGTCGGCTCTGGCCCTTTTTGTACAGGGCCCCGGTATTACCAGCCCATTCCAGCCTGCTGTCCATATGGACTCCCAGGAACTTTTATGACCCAACCATTTCCACATCCATCCCCTGTATAGGGACTGCAGAGTAATATCTGAAGTCCGAAGTGTAGAGGGTGACAGGCCCGTTTCCTGGGGGGCCCCTGTGTTGCTCACTGCCCGTTCTGACACACAAATTGTGGCCTACGGGTCAGGTAGTCCATAACCCTGGAGACTAAGGGTGCTTCCACTTTCATCCTCCTCATCTTCTTACCCAGTAGCAGGGGCTGAATGGTGTTGAAGGCACTAGAGAAATCAAAAAACATAACCCTCACACTGCTACCTGCATTGTCCAGGTGAGAGTAGGCACTCTGCAGAAGGTATATGTGTTGCTCACCACCCCGATGTTGCGCTGGTATGTGAACTGCAGGGGGTCCAGTGATGTACCCACCAGGGGTCTGAGGTGAGCGAGGACTAACCTTTCCAGGGTCTTCATGATGTGGGATGTTAGCGCTACAGGTCTGAAGTCATTCAGGACAGTGGGGTGCGCCTTCTTGAGCACTGGGACCAGGCAGGATGTTTTCCACAGCACAGGGACCCTTTCCAGGCTCAGGTCGTCACTGGAGTATTCCACACAGTTGGTCAGCACAGACCCTAAGCACCCTTGGGCTGATGCCATCGGGGCCTGCCGCTTTCCAGTGATGTAGTCTCTCAAGCTCTCTTCACTTGATTGGTGGTGAAAGCCAGCCCCGGTGGGGAGGTTGTGGGGAAGGGGGGTGTTGAAGATCAGTCCAGAGGTGGGGGGAAGGGAGGTGTTGAAGTTCAGTCCAGAGGGAGCGGGGGTGGGGAGGGGGTCGCTGATTGTCACAACGGAGGTGTCGTGTACAGAGGGGGGGTGGGACAGCCGTGAGGGTGTGTGGCCTAGAGAGCTGGAGGGGGGGTGGACAGAACTCATGTCGAACCTGTTAAAAAAATTATTCAGCTCCATCTGCCCACTGTTTGACTTTTTGAAGCCAGTGATATTTCTCATACCATTCCACACTACTTTCACCTGGCTCTGCCTCAACTTGTCCTCCATCTTCTCCTTCTACACTCTCTTCCCCTCAGCAATCCGCAACTTCAGCTCCCTCTGGACGCATTTCAATTTGTCCCTGTCCCTCTCCTTGAAGGCCCTCTTCTTCTCATTCAGCAGGGCCTTCTGATCGCTGGTGACCCAGGGTTTATTATTTGTAAAACAGCGTACCTTCCTGGTGGATATGGTGTTGTCTACAAAAAAAATTATATAGTCCATAAGTCCATCAATATCCTCCTCATGAGCCTCACAGAGCACATCCCAGTCTTTTGTCTCAAAGCAGTCCTGTAGGGCCTCATTCACCTCCGGGGACCATCTCCTAATGGTCCTAGTGGTCGCTGGCTGCTGTTGGACCATAGGCCTGTAGAGTGGGGTGAGTTGTGATCCGATCTACCGAGGGGAGGTAGTTGTATGCATCCTTCACATTAGCATATAGCAAATTCAGAGTTTTATTTTTCCTGGTTGGGCACTTCACGGACTGTTTGAACGTGGCCAACGTTGACGAGAGAGAGGCATGGTTAAAATCCCCAGAGTGTATGACATCACATCATCTTTTAAATGCAAGTGAAAGGTCATAATATTACTTAGGAGTCCAGCCACAATTTAGATGTTGCCCACTAGATTGCAGAAGTGTATGTGCAAAGTTTTAGACTGATCCAATGAACCATTGCATTACTGTTCAAAATGTTGTATCGACTGCCCAAATGTGCTTATTGGTTTATTGATACATTTTCAAGTACAAAACTGTGCACTCTCCTCAAACAATAGCATGGCATTATTTCACTCTAATAGCTACTGCAAATTGGACAGTGCAGTTAGATTAAAATGTAAGCGTTCTGCCCATATAAGATATGTCTATGTCCTGGGAAATGTTGTTGTTACTTTTAACGTCATGCTAATCACATTAGCGCATGTTAGCTCAACCATCCAGAGAGCGAGACACGATCCTTTAGAGTAAATCCTAATAAACTAAAAAATCCTAATAAAGCCTGACTCAATATATGAAATGATCTCCTGTCTTGGTTGAGGCTTGGAGATTAAATAGGCTATGATGTTTCACTCCTATCTCAGTCACAGCGATTGTGTTTCTATCTCTTGTCTTGGTATAGGCTCGGAGATTAAATAGGCTATGATGTTGCGCTCCTATCTCAGTCACAGCAATGCTGCAGCCTACCCATACGTTCTAGCCTACAGTCTATTTACTTTTGTACATGCTTGGCTCACTGCCATAGCACAGTTTCCCGCTCTTTGCACATTTTGCCATAAGGCTGAAAGAAATTGTTGCTGTTTTAGAACTTAATGATTCTTGAAAGACGAGACAATCTAAACTTTTTTTCCACAAATCTGTCTTAATATTAACAAATGTTTTATATATATATTTTAATAGACCAAAATATCATATATACTTTATTTAACTAGTCAAGTCAAACTTAAACTCTAATTAAATATAACATAAAAATTCATAAACATAAAATTAATATTCTATCTTAATCTATCAGCCAGATGGAGTTTATGGTTTATGGTTGTGACCATGGTAACCATGGTAATTCCAATATTGTTTATTTAAATCAATCAAAAATAGAGTACTTTCCAGAGCATGAGTGGTCTTGTTTCATTCATGTAATAAGGACATGAATAAGGGGTCCTTATGGTACAGCTTACTCTGCTCATTCCTGATTAATTTAGGATTTTAGACAAATCTGAAGGAGATGAACAAATCTCTGGACACATATTTTTTAGGAATCACAGTTTTTAGAGAAATATTCCTGAAAGTCACAGAGGGCTATTGCAAGAAAGTAGATAAGATCATGTTTCAGTTCATATGTTTGGTTTAAATAACACACAAAAATAAATGTATATAAACTGTAAAAAAAGAAAAATCCCTGCCCTATAAGAATTGCCTCGACTTCTCGAAACTTCGAATCTCTGAGCTCATTTCCGGCTATTCTACACATTTTGCCATGAGGCTGAGAGAGAATTTAGCAGTTTTAAAGCTTGTTTCCTGTCATTCTAAACACTTATTTCATGGCTTATGACGTGTTCATAATGCTATCTGGGGGGCCCGACCTCCAGGGGGGACCCCAATCAAAACGCATCTTTGATAAATGAGGCACCAGTTCTTTCCCGGCCAAATGCCAGTGATATGATTATAAAGGTTTTACTTCAACCATTACAAACTCTCTTGGTTGTTTGTTATGTCAATGACTATATATTCCCATTTCCCTTTGTGATGGCAGAACTACCAGAAAATATTTTTGGGGGGGCCTTGAGGTCGTGGGGTCAAATCAAACAGCTTGGTGAACTGCAGGAGGTCACTAAAGAGAGTGAGAAAGGGAGAGAGCGAGAGAGAGAAGAAAAAAATTTGGGGGGGTGACCCTTTCCTGTCCTCCCCTAAGGCACAATTGGTTGGTAAGAAAGGAAGGAAGTAAATGTGGAGAGGAGAAGAAGAGGAGGAGGAAAGATGATAGGTTGGATTATTGTAGCATAGCAACCCAGGACTTGGTGTGGGTTGAGGGAGAAGTAATATATCATATCGCTGTGAGGTTACATCGCTTAGAACAACCTCTCAAAATGAACGTGGAAAAAGAAGAGCACTTTCTGTATAGAAGAGGGGGAGGAGAGGTGGGAGGAGGGGGGTGGGGGGTCAGGGGGTTAGCAGTGAGTTGGTTGAAAAATCCCTCTCTCTACCGCTCTCTCACACTCTCTCAATCTCTACCGCTCTCTTTTTCTCTCCCTCTATCTGCTCCTGTGCATCATTAAAACAAGCAGAGTAGTGTTCAGAGCGCTGGGCTGCACAGAGACAGTGACCTCCACAAGCAGAAGATGTTTTTGCTTCAGGGGAGAGAAGGTCGTTTTGTACTCCACTTTTCTTTCTGACTAGGGAGTAAATGAGATTTAGAGGGGGGTAGAGCGGGGGAGTGAGAGATGGAAGGGTGAACGGGGTAGAGAGAGAGAGAGAGAGAGAGAGAGAGAGAGAGTAGGAAGAAGACAGAAAAGGCTGTTCTCTGATATGATTCATAACATTAAAATGGAGAGAATAGTCTGGATATCCATCATCATGTTATTTGACATAAAGGAAAAAAATACCATTGGGGAGAAGAGACAGGGTTTGAGTGAAGGAGAGATGGAGAAAGAGACAGGGTTTGAGTGAAGGAGAGAGGCAGAAAGAGACAGGGTTTGAGTGAAGGAGAGAGGCAGAAAGAGACAGGGTTTGAGTGAAGGAGAGATGGAGAAAGAGACAGGGTTTGAGTGAAGGAGAGAGGTAGAAAGAGACAGGGTTTGAGTGAAGGAGAGAGGCAGAAAGAGACAGGGTTTGAGTGAAGGAGAGAGGGAGAAAGAGACAGGGTTTGAGTGAAGGAGAGATGGAGAAAGAGACAGGGTTTGAGTGAAGGAGAGAGGGAGAAAGAGACAGGGTTTGAGTGAAGGAGAGAGGGAGAAAGGAAGAGAGGGAGACAGAGCCTCATTCAGGTCAAACACAAGACGTCTGAGTCTGTCCATCTCTACTGGGGAAGGTCACCTCTGGCCGTGGGAGTTACCGGGGAGAAATATAACCCTGGTGCAGGCTGGCCAGTGGGGGAAATTCATGTGTGTCAGCCCCACAGATGGTGGTGGGCAGCCAAGGCTATTCCTCTTCAAAGGAGAGCGTGACTTCAGGGGTGGGGTTGTCTGTAGCCCAGTCCAGGAGCATCTTGCCAACACATAAAGAAGGACTTGTTCACATAATGGACGAGGGACAAAGCCTTGCTACCATCAGGGAGACTCCCAGGGGTGAGATGGGGAAAGGCTGGTGTGATTACCAGGCTAGTTCCACAACCACTTTACCACACAATGCATATGTCTTTCTAGATTCTCTTTCTAGATTCTCTTTCTAGATTCTTTCCATCTCTATGTGTCGTTCTCCCATGTATATGTCTCTCATTCCCTCTCTCCCCTCTCCCTCAACACTCTTTCCTTTTTTTATCCCCCCTCCTTCATTTCATCCCCCCCTTTCTTTCTTTCATTCACTCCTTTCTTTCATTCCCTCCTCCCTTTCTTTAATTCCCTCCTCCCTCCCTTTCTTTCATTCCCTCCTTCCTTTCTTTCATTCCCTCCTTCCTTTCTTTCATTCCCTCCTTCCTTTCTGTCATTCCCTCCTTCACAGTTCCCCACAATGCTGTCTGGTCTTCACTTCTGTTTTGTCGTCCAAGGGAAGGGGCCTTGGAAGATTACAGAGCCACTATTGTTTTTGTCAGACGTCATTATCATTAGACGTCATTATTGTTAGACGTCATCATCGTTGAGAAGCACCTTTACACATACTGTACAGCAGTTCTAAATACAACTGGTGCCAAATATCCTCTCTTTGGAGTCTGCTCCATATTTTTCTCGCTACACCTGGTAGAGATAGGGCTCTCTCAGCGTCAGTCTCTCTAGGATGGCACAGACACAGCTGCGCTCCATGCTAAATTGATAGTGAAGGGTAGTGGATTGGGCTTTGAAAACGTCCTGTGCTATTTTTATGACAGTCGTCTATTTTCTGTGCCGTTTTATTCGACGTGATCAATTACGTTGCTGCGTTCCGCAGCAGGGGGTCTAACTAGGGGAGCAATTAATGCTCCACTTCAAAACGTTTTCCAGATATGCGTTTATGTACCTCTTCCCTTTGTCGTAGTTCAAACACAAGTCATCGCGAGGAGGCCCGGGCTCACTTCCTGCACTGGATATGATGTGTGTTTCTCTTCCTTACATCTTTTTATGTGCGTTCTTCAGGCCTCAATAACAAAGTTTTGAAGTGGCAACAACATGCTAGCTCTCGTTTATCAAAAGAAAAGTAATGTTTGTGACTGGTGGTTAAGAGGCCCCAAGCACCACTCACACTCACTCACACACACTCACACACACGCACACACACACACACACACACACACACACACACACACACACACACACACATACATACACATACACATACACGCGCACACACACAAAGACAGACACACGTATGTATATGTTCAGTAATTTTTGGAACAAGCTCTTATTGAATGATGACATAAAAAGACTTTAGCAATCTAAATCCACCATATAACTCCATGCTCCCAAGTGGCTCAGTGGTCTAAGACACTGCATCTCAGTTCTAGTAGGTGTCACTACAGACTCTGGTTCAATCCTGGGCTGTATCACAACTGACCATGATCAGTAGTCCCATAGGGCTGTGCACAATTGGCCCAGTGTTGTTAGGGGAGGCTGGGGTAGGCTGTCATTGTAAATAAGAATTTGTTCTTAACTGACTTGTCTAGTTTTTTCAACTTTATTTTACTAGGCAAGTCAGTTTAGAACAAATTCTTATTTACAATGACGGCCTACCAAAAGGCAAAAGACCTGCGGGGACTGGGCTGGGATTAAAAATACAAATAAATACAAATAAATAAAATATAAATATAAGACCAAACACACATCACGACAAGAGAGACAAAACAACTCTACCAAAAGAGATACCTAAGACAACAACATAGCAAAGCAGCAACACATGACAACACAGCATGGTAGCAACGTAACATGACAACAACATAGCAGCACAACATGGTAGCAGCACAAAACATGGTACAAACATTATTGGGCACAGACAACAGCACAAGAAGGTAGAAATGGCAGTACATCACGCAAAGCAGCCACAACTGTCAGTAAGAGTGTCCATGATTGAGTCTGAATGAAGAGATTGAGATAAAACTGTCCAGTTTGAGTGTTTGTTGCAGCTCGTTCCAGTCGCTACCTGCAGCGAACTGAAAAGTCAAGCGACCCAGGGATGTGTGTGCTTTGGGGACCTTTAACAGAATGTGACTGGTAGAACGGGTGTTGTATGTGGAGGATGAGGGCTGCAGAAGATATCTCAGATAGGGGGGAGTGAGGCCTAAGAGGGTTTTATAAATAAGCATCAACCAATTGGTCTTGCAACGGGTATACAGAGATGACCAGTTTACAGAGGAGTATAGAGTGCAGTGATGTGTACTATAAGGAGCATTGGTGGCAAATCTGATGGCCGAATGGTAAAGAACATCTAGCCGCTCGAGAACACCCTTACCTGCCGATCTATAAATTACGTCTCCATAATCTAGCATGGGAAGAATGTTCATCTGAATCAGGGTTAGTTTGGCAGCTGGGGTGAAAGAGGAGCGATTACAATAGAGGAAACCAAGTCTAGATTTAACTTTAGCCTGAAGCTTTGATATGTGCTGAGAGAAGGACAGAGTACCATCTAGCCATACTCCCAAGTACTTGTATGATTTTACTACCTCAAGCTCTAAACCCTCAGAGGTAGTAATCACACCTGTGGGGAGAGGGGCATTCTTCTTACCAAACCTTTGTTTTGGAGGTGTTCAGAACAAGGTCAAGGGTAGAGAAAGCTTGTTGGACACTAAGAAAGCTTTGTTGTAGAGCATTTAACACAAAATCCGGGGAGGGGCCAGCTGAGTATAAGACTGTATCATCTGCATATAAATGGATGAGAGGGCTTCCTGCTGCCTGAGCTATGTTGTTGATGTAAATTGAGAAGAGCGAAGTCCTAGGATTGAGCCTTGGGGTACTCCCTTGGTGACAGGCAGTGGCTGAGGCAGCAGATTTTCTTACTTTATATACTGCACTCTTTGATAGAGGTAGTTAGCAAACCAGACCAAAGACCCCTCTGAGTTACCAATACTCCTTAGCCGGCCCACAAGAATGGAATGGTCTACCGTATCAAAAGCTTTGGCCAAGTCAATAAAAACAGCAGCACAACATTGCTTAGAATCAAGGGCATTGGTGACATCATTGAGGACCTTTAAGGTTGCAGTGGCACATCCATCACCTGAGTGGAAACCAGATTGCATACCAGAGAGAATATTAATCAAGAAAGCCAGCCAGTTGATTATTGACAAGTTTTTCCAACACTTTTGATAAACAGGGCAAAATAGAAATAGGCCTATAACAGTTAGGATCAGCTTGATCTCCACCTTTAAATAAAGGACTAACCGTGGCTGCCTTCCAAGCAATGAGAACCTCCCCAGAACGTAGAGACAGGTTAAAAAGGTTGGAGATAGGCTTGGCTATGATAGGGGCAGCAACCTTAAAGAAGAAAAGGTCTAAACCATCTGACCCAGACGTTTTTTTGGGGTCAAGTTTCAGGAGCTCCTTTAGTACCTAACATTTGGCCTTCCGGATAGCCTGAGTGCACTTATTTATCATTGGCCAGAGCCAGTCAGCCTGAGTAAGCGTGTGCCGGGCTTTTCTCCAAATGCAGTTCTTGAGATGGAGTAACTCTGCAAGATCACGGTCGAACCAGGGGCTGAATCTGTTTTTAATTCTAATTTTCTTTATTTCTTTATGGCGTGTTTGTTAACAATACCACTGAAAATATAAAAAAAGAATGTCCAAGCATCTTCGACAGGGGGATCAAGCTGATTCTATTCCATTTTACAGAAGCCAGTTCATGAAGGAAGGCTTGCTCATTAACGTTTTTTAGCATGCGTCTATGACAAATCAGGACAGGTCATTTCACTGAGCAGCCATTACGAACACAGGCTGTAAAACACTGATCACTAAGGTCATTACAGAAAACACCAGACTGATACCTATCAGGATTGTTTGTGAGGATAACATCAAGAAGAGTAGCCTTTTCTGGGTGTTTGGAGTCATACCTAGTTAAATAAAGGTTACGTTTAAAATATATACACTACCGTTCAAAGGTTTGGGGTCACTTAGAAATGTCCTTGTTTCTGAAAGAAAAGCACATTTTTTGTCCATTCAAATAACATCAAATTGATCAGAAATACAGTTTAGGCATTGGTAATGTTGTAAATGACTATTGTAGCTGTAAATGGCTGATTTTTGATGGAATATCTACATAGGCGTACAGAGGCCCATTACCAGCAACCATCACTCCTGTGTTCCAATGGCAATAAAACTGGCCTTCTTTAGACTAGTTGAGTATCTGGAGCATCAGCAATTGTGGGTTCGATTACAGGCTCAAAATGGGCAGAAACAATAACTTTCTTCTGAAACTTGTCAGTTTATTCTTGTTCTGAGAAATGAAGGCAATTCCATGCGAGAAATTGCCAAGAAACTGAAGATCTCGTACAACGCTGTGTACTACTCTCTTCACAGAACACAAAACTGGCTCTAACAAAAATAGAAAGAGGAGTGGGAGGCCCCGGTGCACAACTGAGCAAGAGGACAAGTACATTAGTGTCTAGTTTGAGAAACAGACGCCTCACAAGTCCTCAACTGGCAGCTTCATTAAATAGTAGCTTAATTGGAGCCAATTTCCTCCTACAACAGGACAATGACCCAAAGCACAGCTCCAAATTATGCATGAACTATTTAGGGAAGAAGCAGTCAGCTGGTATTCTGTCTATAATGGAGTGGCCAGCACAGTCACCGGATCTTAACCCTATTGAGCTGTTGTGGGAGCAGCTTGACCGCATGACACGTAAGAAGAGCTCATCAAGCCAATCCAATTTGTGGGAGGTGCTTCAGGAAGCATGGGGTGAAATCTCTTCAGATTTCCTCAACAAATTGACAACTAGAATGCCAAAGGTCTGCAAGGCTGTAATTGCTGCAAATGAAGAATTCTTTGACAAAGTTTGAAGGACACAATTATTATTTCAATTAAAAATAATTATTTATAACCTTGTCAACATCTTAACTACATTTCCTATTCATTTTGCAACTCATTTCATGTATGTTTTCATGGAAAACAAGGACATTTCTAAGTCACCCCAAACTTTTGAATGCTAGTGTATATATATTATATATATATACTTACACCCCCGGTCAAACGTTTGGAATATTACTCATTCAAGGGTTTTTCTTTATTTGCACTATTTTTTACATTGTAGAATAAAAGTGAAGACATCAAAAATATAACATAACACATGTGGAATCATGTAGTAACCAAAAACATGTTAAACAAATCAAAATATTATATTTGAGATTCTTCAAATAGCCACCCTTTGACTTGATGACAGTTTTGCACACTCTTGGCATTCTCTCAACCAGCATCACCTGGAATGTTTTTCCATCAGTCTTGAAGGAGTTCCCACATATGCTGAGCACTTGTTGGCTGCTTTTTCTTCACTGCGGTCCGACTCATCCCAAACCATCTAAATTTGGTTGAGGTTAGAACCAAAAATCTAAAATTTGGACTCCAGACCAAAGGACAAATTTCCACCGGTCTAATGTCCATTGCTCGTGTTTCTTGGCCCAAGCAAGTCTCTTCTTCTTATTGGTGTCTTTTAGTAGTGGTTTCTTTGCAGCAATTCTTTGCAGCAATTCGACCATGAAGGCCTGATTCACAGTTGATGTTGAGATGTGTTTGTTACTCTGTGAAGCATTTATTTGGGCTGCAATCTGAGGCTGGTAACTCTAATGAACTTATCCTCTGCAGCAGAGGTATTTCTGGGTCTTCCATTCCTGTGGCGGTCCTCATGAAGCTGGTTGAGAGAATGCCATGAGTGTGCAACGCTGTCATCAAGGCAAAGGGTGGCTACTTTGAAGAATCTCAAATATATTTTGATTTGATTTGGTTACTACATGATTCCATATGTGTTATGCCATAGTTTTGATGTCTTCACTTTCATTCTACAATGTAAAAAATAGTGCAAATAAAGAAAAACCCTTGAATGAGTAATATTCCAAACTTTTGACCGGGTGTGTATAACCTCACTCCTAGAAGATAGCTTAGTGTTCACCATTTGACTGAATTAATGTGTAAGTGAGCTAATGAGACCTAATCCCAACCAGGAGAGAGAGGGGAAGAGGGAGGGCAGATGGAAAGAGAGACAGATCGAGAGACAGAAAGACAGAAAGGACAGACAAATAGAAATCGAATGGTAGAGAAAAGGCCAGAGAGGGAGAGGGAGAGGGAGAGGGAGAGGGAGAGGGAGAGGGAGAGGGAGAGTAGAGAGAGAAGGAGAGGGAGCGGGAGAGGGAGAGGGGTATAGGGTTAGGCTTGTCGTGTCAGGCGGATTGGAGTGGCCACATTAGCGTGAGGCCGTGAAGCTTTGAGTAAAGCAGCTTGTTCCTGGCAGGGATTGTGTTTGCAGCCACAGCTGCTACACACCAGTATTACACTGACCAACCAGAGAGATAGGAGAGAAAGAGAGAGAGAGAGAGAGAGAGACAGAGAGAGAGAGAGACAGAGAGAGAGAGAGAGAGAGAGAGAGAGACAGAGAGAGAGACAGAGATACAGATAAATAAATATATAGGCTGTGTGTGTCTGGGCATTACTGACCCACAGGCTTAATCCACATTCCCCGACAACTTCCTGATCCGGCCCTCGGCTCCCAGCCTGATGAAGAGTGCTTCCTACCCCCTGCTGTGCTACAAACACACACACACTCCTATTGCCTATCATCACACACACACACTCCTATTGCCTATCATCACACACAAACACACACACACACACACTCCTATTCCCTACCATCATACACACACACTCCTATTCCTTATCACACACACAAACACACTCTCTCTCTCTATACACATACAACACACACACACTAACACACCTGCCTCTCCCCACTTCCCCTAAGCATAGACATCTCTACCGCTAAAACTTGCAACCGTTGCTCTCCCTGAAGTAACACACTGCAGGCTGTCCTGTCCTCCAACTCTCCCTACTTCCCTGGAACACCCAGTACCTCATACTGAGAAAATGAGAAGTGTTCTGTCTGTTTATATTATTTCAGTGATTTTACTGGAATGTCGTTGTCTGAAAGATGGATGTAAAAAATAAAGAAAAAAAAGTGTTCTGTTTTGAAGTATTGTCCAACAGGTGAATGTCAGTATTCCTTACCTCCCAAGTGGCGCAGCGGTCTAAGGCACTGCATCTCAGTGCTAGAGGCGTCACTATAGACTATGTTATGACAACTAGGCTATGATAACCGGTCGTGAATGGGAGTACCATAGGGCGGTGCACAATTGTTCTTAATTGACTTGCCTAGTTAAATAAAGGTTACATTTAATATATATAAAATATATATATTCTGTCTGATTGATGGATAGTTTGCCTGTCTTACCACAAGAGGGTGTAGCTTGGTCATTGCCTTTCATTCAAATGACACAGTGGACAAAGCTTGTCTTCTGTTCTCACCAACACCCACATACTGTAGCCCCACAGTAGATGCACTCGTGTTCAGAACCCCAGTGTCATGCATAAATGTATAGACAAGCACATACTTCTCTGTGTAGGCTAATAGCTTCACTGAGACATTCTTTTTAAATAGGAAACGTCGGTTCATAAACGGTATTACCATGAGATGGTGTCAATTCAGATGAAACATACATTCATTTGCAGAAAATCATATGATATGCTGGAAATATAGCTAGAACATTACATTGTAGGTATATTGTTGCACGGTATATTACACTTTACACACACACAATTCAATTTCAATTGGTTGTCTTGTCCATATGACAACCCAGTTCAGCCTAATAAGTATAAGAATACGAATTTTTAACACTTAATTATATTTTTTTCATGACACACTGAACACACAGACAAATAGCCTACTATTGTATTTATTTCACGATTTCACATCGTGCTACTCAATTGCAATAATGACACTAGTATTTCTTTTGAGCTGTCAGATAGAGAGTGTCTGGGGGTTGGTCGCTGACGGAACGGCGTGTGTGTTCATGTTGCCTCATTTCCTGAGTCTGCCCAAAGACAGGGAGATACGGGGGGGACAGTGCGAGGGAGAGAGCGCCCTAGAGAAAGAGAGCGAGAGAGAAAGGGGGGGAGAGAGAGACAGACAGACACAGAGGGGGAGGCTGGTTCCTGATACCAAGACACGGAAAAGCAGGGGAGGGAAAGAGAGAGAAAAAGGGCTGCCTGAGACAGGGAGAGAGGGGGGGAAAACAGGGGAATAACACTTAAAGAGACAAAAGGCGTAGGTGATGAAAGAAGAGAATACTATCTTCTTTTGAACATTCCCCGTTCTTTATCTCTCACGCTGTCACATCGGCTTGGACTCCAAAGAATCGACACCGCGTCTACCCCATAACCCATGGGTTAACAGGTATGTCTGCCGTGCTCTTTCATTGCTTTTCCTTCATCACCCCTTCCGTTTCTATTCAATAGCCTAGTGTCAATGTATGTATTTTAAAAGCTGCTGGTTTTATAGGGAGACGCTGTCACAAGGTTTAGGCTAATTGCCTCCCTTTACAACGATGTCCTGTTCATAATAGGTGAGCGTGCTTGCGCACACGTTATAACCATTGAACAATGTAACTCTTCTGAATGCATGTGACAAGTTGAAGCGGTGTATCGTGGATTTACGCTGAGTAACGGATGGTTATCGATGTGTTGGTATCATGTCACGGACCGCACAAGTGTATTTTGACAGCTCTTCGGTGGGATGCATTAAAGCGTCATGCTAAAAGTAGTCCGCCTACCTGTTTCATGTTGCCTAGCAAACTGACAAGCCAGATGTCTACTTGCGTGAATGTTTCATGTTGTTGTCATTATGAGATGCTGTCATTTGCTAATGTAGGATAATTGTGAATTTGCATGGGATTGGTTAAACACTATAATAGGCTAAAGGCACATTTATTTGCAGAATAAAAAGCTGTAACCATAGGCAATTTTTTTTCACTGTAAAGGAGCCCCTCTTCCCTGACTGTATTCGTCAACCCCCGAATGTTGAGTTTGACCCCAATATTCTAGGGCTTTACGGGATTGTCACGCAGTTAGCTGTCACCGATCGTAATGCCTTGGTTGTATATCGTTCTATGCGGTCGGTCGGGGTATTTAAAGGCCCAATGCAGCCGTTTTTATCTCAATATCAAATCATTTCTTGGTCACAATTAAGTAACTTCCTGATATTTTTATTTTATTTAAAACATTATTTAATAAATGTAGCTTCTTAGCAAAGATAAATTTCTCAAGCAATAATTTTGCTAGGACTGTAACTGGTCTGACTGAGGGCCCTAATTGGATGAGTTGAATGGTAGGAGGGCCCTAATTGGACGAGCTTAATGGGAGGGATATGTAACCTGAAAACTAGCTGTTATTGGTAGAAAGGTTTGAAACACTCTTTGTAATTGGTCTGTTAACTTATACTGCCTAGTGATGATGCCAGGCTGGCCAAAACTCCATCCCACCAAAACAGGTTGACATTTTTCAAACAGCTCTTACACTAAAACGGCATTATCATAATTTGCAGAAGTTCACAGTATTATTCAAACCTAGTAGTGTGCAAATAAATATAAAACACAGGAAATCACGTTTTTGAGTGCAATGAGCCTTTAAGATGAAATGCTGTCAGCTTGGCAGGCAAGGGCTTAAACCCCTCCACCCCTTCTCCCCATACTCCTCCCCTCGGTTAACCTCTGAAAGGGGGATTTCTCCAGCTGGAAATTTCTGCTGCGTCAACACCCAACCCGCCCAACCCGAGAGTAGGCTACCAGACAAGAGAGGGAGAGTTCAGGTTTCAGACTCTACGGTTTTTGTGCAACGTTGTAGCGGTATGCAATATTAATCTGATCCTTCCGCAGGCGCTTCTTGAGTTGAGTTGAAAGTGTGGCGTCAAGTGTTTTCATTTGGTGCTGAATGAAGCTCAAATGCCAAGCCGAACTGCTGATATGCTTTGCCCGTCTCTGGGTTATTGTGTGTGTCTCTGTCGGTCTGTGTCTGCCCCTCAGAGTGGTCAGTTCCGTCTTCCTCCATTTTCTACCGTCCTCAGAAAATGAAAGGGGAACAACGCCACTTTACTCATGCGCTGACAACAATACAATGTATCGGCGCACCGTGCGCCAGGTGCGATGTCAACAATGAAGTCGCGCAAATCGTTTGTCTGATCAAATCTATCGACGTCTGATGTCTTATGCTACACCTTTCCCCACATCAGTCTGCTATTATGTTATTGCCTAAACTTTTGTATTTCGATCGATTTTACTTCCTGTTATTTAATTGCAAAATCACACAGACCGTATATTTGGTCTCCTCCTAGACTTAGATTGTACCTCCTTCTTGACTAAAACATAAACTATCAGTGTTTTATTATTCCCAGATTCATATTGTATAGGCCTAATAACTTTCATTTATAGCTTCAGCATTTAGACCTGTACATGCGTTATAAACCATTATAAACGCTATTCAATTACAGTTTTAAAGAATTAAAAACCACACAACCTGTATGTTGCTTTGCTTTGGTTATACCTACTAAATAAACAATTATTAGGCCTACCATTTAACATCTTGGTCACAAAGATGGTGGGGGTTGGGGGGGCTTGAATATATGAAAAAAAAAAAAAAAAAAACACCACACTTGTGTCAGACACCTTGACCTTTTTTTGTTACGTGTTTAAAATTGACTAAATATGTTTTTACTCATAAATCTACACACAATACCCCATAATGGCAAAGCAAAAACAGGTTTTTATACATTTTTGCAAATGTATAAAAATAAATAATTGTTGAAGCACCTTTGAAGGAGATTACAGACTCGAGTCTTCTTGGGTATGACGCTACAAGTTTGGCACAACTGTGGTTGGAAGTTTTTCTTCTCTCTAACTACATTTGCACTCACTGTATATAGATATTCTATTGTTTTATTGACTGTACGTTTGTTTATCCCATGTGTATCTCTGTGTTTTTTTTTTTTTTTTTGTCGCACTGCTTTGCTTTATCTTGTCCAGGTCGCAGTTGTAAATGAGATCTAGTTCTCAACTGGCTTACCTGGTTAAATAAAGGTGAAATAAAAAAATAAAAAATATGATACTATCAAACTCTGTCAGGTTGGATGGAGAGCATCGCTGCACAGCTATTTTCAGGTCTCTCCAGAGATGTTTAATCGGGTTCAAGTCCGGGCTCTGGCTGGGGTTGCCGTGGGGGGGTGCCACGTTTCCTCCAGACGTGACGCTTGGCATTCAGGCCAAATAGTTCAATCTTGGAACAGAGAATCTTGTTTCTCATGGTCTGAGAATCTTTAGGTGCCTTTTGGCAAACTCCAAGCAGGCTGTCATATGCCTTTTACTGAAGAGTGGCTTCTGTCTGGCCACTACCATCAAGGCCTGATTGGTGGAGGGCTGCAGAGATGGTTGTCCTTCTGGAAGGTTCTTCCATCTCCACAGAGGAACTCTGGAGCTCTGTCAGAGTGACCATCGGGTTCTTACTCACCTCCCTGACCAAGGCCCTTCTCCCCCGATTACTCAGTTTGGCCGGGCGGCAAGCTCTAGGAAGAGTCTTGGTGGTTCCAAACTTCCTCCATTTATCCTTCCCCAGATCTGTGCCTCGACACAATCCTGTCCGAAGCTCTACAGACAATTTGTTTGACCTTATGGCTTGGTTTTTGCTCTGATATGCACTGTCAGCTGTGGCACCTTATATAGACAGGTTTACAAATCATATCCAATCCATTAAATTGACCACAGAAGGACTCCAATCAAGTTGTAGAAACATCTCAAGGATGATCAATTGGAACAGGATGCACCTGAGCTCAATTTTGAGTCTCATAGCAAACGGTTTGAATACTTATGTATATAAGGTTTTTTTATTTTTTTAGCAAAATTTGTCGTTATGGGGTATAGTGTGTAGATTGATGAGGATTTTTATTTATTTAATCCATTTTAGAATAAGGCTGTAACGTAACAAAATATGGAAAAAGTCAAGGGTTTTGAATACAGTTAGTCGGACGTTTACGTACACTTAGGTTGAAGTCATTAAAACTCATTTTTCAACCACTCCACAGATTTCAAGTTAACAAACTATAGTTTTGGCAAGTCGGTTAGGACATCGACTTTGTGCATGACACAAGTAATTCTTCCAACAATTGTTTACAGACAGATTATTTAACTTCACTATATCACAATTCCAGTGGGTCAGAAGTTTACATACTCTAAGTTGACTATGCCTTTAAACAGCTTGGAAAATTCCAGAAAATGATGTCATGGCTTTAGAAGCTTTTGATAGGCTAATTGACATAATTTGAGTCAAATTGGAGGTATACCTGTGGATGTACTTCAAGGCCTACCTTCAAACTCCGTGCCTCTTTGCTCGACATCAAAAGAAATCAGCCAAGACCTCAAGCTGCACTACTACAGATGTGGGTTCGAGCCCTGTCTGTGTCGCAGCCGGCCGCGACCGGGAGACCCATGAGGCGACGCACAATTGGCCCAGCGTCGTCCGGGTTAGGGGAGGGTTTGTCCGGCCGGGTTTTCCTTGTCCCATCGCGCTCTAGCATCTCCTGTGGTGGGCCGGGCGCATGCACGTTGACGCAGTCGCCAGGTGGACGGTGATTCCTCTGACACATTGGTGCGGCTGGCTTCCGGGTTAAGCGTTCATTGTGTCAAGAAGCAGTGCGGCTTGGTGGGTTGTGTTTCGAAGGACGCACGGCTCTCAACCTTTGCCTCTCCCGAGTCCGTACAGGAGTTGTAGCGATTGGACAAGACTGTAACTACCAATTGGATATGACAAAATTGGGGAGAAAATTAAAAAAATAAAAAATAATAATAATAATTAAGAAAAAGCGTGTGCGAGCAAGGAGGCCTACAAACCTGACTCAGTTACACCAGTTCTGTCAGGAGGAATGGGCCAAAATTCACCCAACTTATTATGGGAAGCTTGTGGAAGGCTACCCGAAAAGTTTGACCCAAGTGAAACAATGTAAAGGCAATGCTACCAAATACTAATTGAGTGTATGTAAACTTCCGACTCACTGGGAATGTGATGAAAGAAATAAAAGCTGAAATAAATAATTCTCTCTACTATTATTCTGACATTTCACATTCTTAAAATAAAGTGGTGATCCTAACTGACCTAAAACAGGGATTTTTTACTAGGATTAAGTGTCAGGAATTGTGAAAAACTACGTTTAAATGTATTTGGCTAAGGTGTATGTAAACTTCCGACTTCAACTGTACTTTATGAATGCACTGTAGCTCCAGCTCCAGCAAAGCAGTATAGGGTGAGGTTCTCTAGCTACTCCGCTGAGCTCACTTCCCCCCAGGTGTGGCTGTGTTGTGTCAACACTGGGCTGGAGGACATGTGTGTGTGTGTTGAAGGTATGGGGGAGAAGGAGCATCAAGTGTTAAATAGACAGTAAGATGTTTATTGAGGGTGGTTGCGGTTGTTAATCTGAACATTTGCACGGAGAGAAGAGTTTAGAAGAGGAGGTTAGAGGGAAAGAGAGAGGGTGAGGGAGGGAGAGGTAATGAGGTTAACAAGTAAAGGGGCAGGGTGAGAGAAGGGAGGGGAGAGAGGGGAGGAAGACAGAGAGAGGGGGAGGCAGAGTGAGAGAAAAAGTGGGTGAGGCTGAGGGGGAAGTGGGGTTGCAGGGGTTGCAGGCTGACACTACACAGCTCTGCTCAGTGTGTGTGTTTGTGTGTGTGCCAGGGTGTGTGTGGGTGGAGTGCTCTGTTCTCATGTTTGAAGCCTTTAGTCCTGTGCTGTGGGCTGAACTGTGTGGTAACAGGTTAGAAGGCTTTAGCTGCTAAAACACAGGGGACATACTGTTTACTGCTACCTCATCTACACGGCACTGTGTGTGTATGTGTGTTCCACTCTCTGAGTAGCTTTGTGCTAAACTACCACTGCATAAGTAATTGAAAAGAAACATGTTCTCTCTCTCTCTGCCATTTTTCCAGAACTGATCCCTTCGGAGCACATTTGTTAATGAGAACACCTGTTTGGCTAACACTCTCCAAAATGAGTCATTTACACTAGCTAGAATGCCATGTACACATCTAATTTTACGCATCAAGTCTCAGTGGGACACTGACAACTCTCTCTTTCTGTTAATATTAGCATTCTTACGTTTGATTAGTGTCATGGCTGTTTGCCTCTTTTTAACCTTCCCTGTCTGAATACACCATGTTCCCATCAAATAGCTTAAGCCTGCTTTAGCTCATTGTGCAGACAGCTGAATACAGGTGCTCCTAATTTCACTGGGGGTTGTGTGTTTAGATAGGGGTGGGGTTAGGTTTGTGTGTGAATGGGTGAGGGGGCCAGGTGTATATGTGTGACAGCTGTAGTCCCTAGCCCCTTTTGGACACGCTCATCCCCCCAGCTTAGTGGCTCATCAGGTGGGTTTAACCAGACACTCTGCTCCTCCCCCAACTCTGCTCTGTTTTACCTGGCTGTTCAGGTGGCCTTTAATATGTAATGTGTTTATGTGTGTGTAGACCTGGGGGGACAGGTGGACAAAAATGCACCTGAATGGAGTGCCCAGCTGTGTGTGTGTGTATGTGTGTGTGTGTGTGTGTGTGTGTGGGGGGGGGGGGGTAGAATAACTCTATGGGCTCAGGCCTGGTGTGTTTTTTCATGTGAACCTGACTCCCAGCCTCATTCACAAGACAAAACGTAAATACTGTTAACATGCAAAGCACCCCTGATACACACACACACACTTTAGTTCCGGATCCGTCCTCGCTGCAAGAAATGAACAGCGGGATGTTAGCAGACAAGCTAATCAAAGATATTGGACAGAAATCATCCAATCAGCCCAAGCTGTGCCTTAGTGCTTTAGAGTGGGTATCTGCTCTCAAATAAAACATAGATTGTTCACTAGTTTGTTTAGAATATGTATTAGTCAATTATTTGTAACAAATTCAGTAACAGACCAACATCTAGCACACAGATATAGCTTATGGTATAACAATTCAGTACCAGACCAACATCTAGCACACAGATATAGCATATGGTTAAGGATTTGCAAGTTGTAAAGTCCAAACACATGCATGCCTGTTGTATAATCTATGTAAGTACATGCACTGTAATGTGTAAGTGTGTTGTTGCTTGTTGTAATTCACCCGGTCTAGTCTTTGATGAGAAAGTGAGGGCCTGTGAGCAAATCCATCCATAGAAACCATCACTTGGCAATCAGGGTCTGGGAAGAGAGGTATTTCCATATCAAAGCTCAGGTAAGAGAGACACTACGTGAGAGAGAGAGAAAGAGAGAGAGAGAGAGAGAGAGAGAGAGATTGAGCTATAGACAGAGAGAGGGGGAGAGAAATAGAGAGACACAGAAAGAGGTAGAATGAGACAAACAGAGAAATGGAGAGATAAAGGGAGAGACGACATTGATGAAACAGACGACTACGCCACAAGCGCTCTGTATTCTGTCAAGGTTTTTTCTAACCGTCACAGTTTAGTCTGTCTGTGTCAGTGCAGTCTGTCTCAATCTAAACTCATCCATAGAAAAACACACAAAGGGAAGATGGAAAGAGTCTAACAAAACGCCTCTCCTCTCTCCCGCAATACCACACAGATTCTGTCCCAACACCTTTTATTCCAACCACACCGTATCTGAATAAAGAAGAAAACACAGCCAGAATTCTTCTTCTAATACACCACAGGCCTACGCTCTGCTTCTTTATCAAAAGACCTTGAGGAATCCCATTATGACTGAAACCTTGGTGTATCGAGCTGCATATAGCTGCAACTTCTGGCAGAAAACAGTAAGACGACCCATTAAGTCTTTATCGATCGTTTTCGTCCACGTCTTGTGCCACATTCCCTAATTCTTTATCGTAAGAAAGCCATGTCAAAATCGTACATTCCCATATCTCCTAAACCTCTTTAGTTTCTGTGCACTGTTATTTGAGTCTTTAACCCCTGACCTTGGTACTGTACTTTATGAAGCGAGCGTAGAGCAGTTGTCATCAGTAATGGACGTAGCTGTCCTTGTGTTATGTTTCTAATGGTTTGGCATGCTGTCCTGCATTAGGCGGCCATGGAGAGGTGTGTTCAGCAGCGGCAGAGTTCAGGGGAAAGTGCTTAAGTGCTGTTAACAAGGCCTGTTTAACATTCCCTACCTGCTGCTCAACATACAATATTCCACTCAGCAGCCATTAACATGTACAGTAGACAGACACGTTTTTAATTGGCCTGATTTGAATTAAGCAAGATACACTTTTGTTAATTAGTAGTGCATTTAAAAGTGCCATCAGGATATTAAATATTCATAGATGGAAAGCTGGAGTTTGGTATTAGTGGAATATCAGTTAGATCAGGGATGGGCAACTGGCAGCCATGTAGCCCCGTGGCCCCCGTTTTGAAGGCCCTCGGATCAATTCCCCCACCCCCCAAAAAAACAACTCAGTCAGGGTTTCAATTTAACTGTTGCATATTGAAATAGAAGACTACACAAGGTGCAATTTCGATATTTGGTTGTGCATCAGGAGTTTTCATCAGTTTTTTCATCAGGTTTGGCTTAGGCACAACTGCGGCCCCTCATGATGAGTTCAGATTTTTTGTGGCCCCCACCCCCATCAAAGTTGTCAATCTCTGAGTTAGATGTAGATCGGTGAGAAGCAGATTGAAACAACATTGGTGTATTAGATGGTTATTTATATTTTGTGTGATTTGTGTTTTCAATGACAAGCTAAGACTACCCACCCAAGTGACCTTTGCACCTCTCCACCTCCTCCTCTCTGCAGCTTCTCCTCACCCCCTCTTTCACACATCCCCTGCAGCTCCACCTCCTCCTCTCTTTCCATCTACCTCTCCTCTCCTCCTCCACCTCCTCCATCCCACCCCCTATAACTCCCCCTCTCCTCCTCCACCTCCTCCATCCCACCCCGTATAACTCCCCCTCTCCTCTCCTCCTCCACCTCCTCCATCTCCCTCTCCTCTCCTCCTCCACCTCCTCCATCCCACCCCGTATAACTCCCCCTCTCCTCTCCTCCTCCACCTCCTCCATCTCCCTCTCCTCTCCTCCTCCACCTCCTCCATTCCACCCCCTATAACTCCCTCTCTCCTCTCCTCCTCCACCTCCTCCATTCCACCTCCTCCATTACTGTGAGTGGGCCAGGTGCCTCCTGTGGCTTCCCCTACTCTGTTTGTACCCTTCCCTCGTTCCCTTTCTAATTTTTACCTTTCCCTTTCTCGCAACCATCGCCAAGTAACCAAACAGTGGATACAGTCATACAACCCTTCTGTCAAACAGCCAAACATTAGTCTTCCTCACCTGACCTGATACATTACATTTTAGAAAGAAATACATTTTCATCACTTTTTTAAACACTATGAGATGTGTACATCTACACTACTCCTCTCGTTGTCTCCTAGGGAACAGAACCAGGTGGGGCCCATCTATAACAGAAGTGACTAGTGTCCACATCCTCTTTCTAGTGGCGACCCCTGGGTGACCCCTGGGCTTCTACAGAACTCTGCTCAGCGGCACACAGATGGAAGTGCCATTGTTTTGCTGGAGCTGTATGAATAAAGTGTTTCTCCCCACTGGGCACAGACGTCAATTCAACGTTGATTCCACGTTGGTTCAACATAATTTTATTGAAATGGCGTGGAAACAATGTGTTTGCCCAGTGGGTCAGAGTGTGTGCCCAGTGGGTCAGTTCTAATCTTTTCCATTGATCCTGTTCTCTCTCTCTCTCTCTCTCTCTCTCTCTCTCTCTCTCTCTCTCTCTCTCTCTCTCTCTCTCTCTCTCTCTCTCTCGCTCTCTCTCTCTCTCTCTCTCTCTCTCTCTCTCTCTCTCTCTCTCTCTCTCTCTCTCTCTCTCTCTCTCTCTCTCTCTCCACCTTTCATTATTGTTCTGTCTTCCTTTTGTCACTTTCCATCACTGCAACAACAGTTAGTTTCATACTCCTAATGATCCTTACACCCCTGTGTGTCGACCGACAAGGGGAACCATGGGGTGTTAACAACACTCGGTGAAGACTAGACATCCTGACTGCCAATATGTCCAGCCTGAGACATGGGATTAAGTTATCCTGACACGCACACTCACCATTGCCATTGTCCGCCCCCCCCCCCAACATGCTTTCATTGGTCAAAAAAGTGTTTTAATTAAATAAATTAAATATGTCTTCAAAAAATAATTAATTAAATAAGTTAATAAATAAAGTCAAACCAATGATAAAGTACAAGATCTCTAAGGAAGTAAAAAGAAGTGTACAACATAAGACATAAGTAAAACAAATATTCCAAAACTCTCTTGCAAAAATAAGTAACGAAATAACAAAACAAAACAAAAAAATGCAAGCTCTTCTCAATACACATTTATCAAAAATAAAACAAATAATAAAGACTATTATAAGAAGAGGGTGATTTCCTGTGTGTTTATATATCAGTGGAGGCTGCTGAGGGGAGGACAGATCATAATAATGGCTGGAATGGAGCAAAAGGGAATGGCATCAAACACCTTGAAACCATATGTTTTATCTATTTCATACCATTCCACTGATTCTGCTCCAGCCATTACCACGAGCCCGTCCTCCCCAGCTATATTCGGAAAGTTTTCAGACCCCTTGACTTTTTCTACATTTTGTTACTTTACAGCCTTATTCTAAAATGTATTAAATTGTTTTTTCCCCCTCATCAATCTACACACAATACCCCATAATGACAAAGCAAAAACTGAAATATCACATTTACATAAGTATTCAGAACCTTTACTCAGTAGTTTTTTAAGCATCTTTAGCAGTGATTTCAGCCTCAAGTCTTCTAGGGTATGACGCTACAAGCTTGGCACACCTGTATTTGGGGAGTTTCTCCCATTCTTCTCTGCAGATCCTCTCAAGCTCTGTCAGGTTGGATGGGGAGCTGAGCACCTAAGCACAATTTCGAGTCTCATAGCAAAGGATCTGAATACTTATGTAAATAAGTTATTCCTGTTTTTTATTTTTAATACATTTGCAAACATTTCTAAAAACCTGTTTTCACTTTGTCATTATGGGGTATTGTGTGTAGATTGATGAGGGAAAAAGGTATTGAATCAATTTTAGAATAAGGCTGTACGTCAAGAGGTCTGAATACGTTTTGAATGCACCGTATGTAAGGGTGGGGTAGTGAGTGAGTGTCGGTGCAAAAAGTATCTTGAGAAGCAGGTGTGAAGAGTCAGTGAAAATTGTTTCTAAGGTGCAGGTGATTGTCTGTGGTCTATTTCACAATCAGCTGTTCTGGGTAGAGCTGTGGTGGACGTGGACGGTTGCTTCGCCTTTTCTCCCCATAATTACCCTTCTTCTCCGGTCTTCTGACTCAATCAGGTCCTCAAACTCAGGGAACCGCCAGGGTGGGGAGTTTATTAAAAATGGATCCAGTTCCTCTGGGTCTACCTCCACATCAGACATCAGTTGTCCCCGCAAATCGCTGCTTATTTTTAGCAGAGTTTTCTGACCAACTTGCCAGAGCCTGTAAAATAAAAATAAAGAGACTGCTGGTGGGCCCGCGTGTCCCACAAATGTATCAATTAAAAAAATAAACAATCAATAGCCTCTTGTCTCCTTTCTGTATTTTACTAGGCTTGGTTAGCTAGCTAACAATATATGTGGTTTCTGGTGCTTTCCATTAGAGTGAGCAAATTATTTCATAAGTAAACAGAAGGCCAACAATCACAGCCACTCAGTAAATGAGAAAGGTTAACTGCCCAACTGGCTTTGATAATATGAGAAATTTGTTAGCAGGTGGTCATGAAAGATGACATACATGTAGGTCCTGATGGTACCAAGTACTAACATGCCATTGATCAGAGTGACAAGAAGGATGTGACCAGTGTTGAATTAGCAGTGAGCTCAGACATAATTTGCCTGCCCCCTAAACAGCTGTTTGCCATAGCTATTGAAGACAGGAATGATCTGTATAGTGTGTTCACATTAATGTATCCAAACAGGATCTCACCATTGTACAGCTGACAAAACAACATGATAAGGTAGACATGCTAGGAGAGATTATAAGCACTGATCAAAGTAGAAGGGTTCACTCATCATGTGTACTTGCAAAGTGGTTTGCCACTGACAGACAGACGGGTCTACTACGCATTCAATCAGATGCACGGCTAACACCAGGCATAGTTGTTCTCTTGTGATGTGCTTTTTGGTCCAGCACATGAAAACACACGCATTTCTTATGTAATGGCTGGTGTAAATTGTTTCCTGAAACATCTGAATCAATAAGATTTCAAGCCACCTGTTGTGGTTTGGGCCAAGGCATTGTAATCTGTATCAGAGGCAAAGTTTATTCCAGTTCAGAAAATGATGAAGCACTGTGCATATTGTCGGTATAAAGTGCAGTTTGCCAGGACTACAGAGACAGTAACTGTGCTAGTAGCAGTTTCAAGCAGGGCTGCTTTTTAGGCATTAGGCTACTTGGAGGTGAAACTATGAGAAATCAAGGAGGCCTAGCATTGGGTATTTGAGATCAAAGCTATTGTTTATTTCTTAAATTGTAGCGGTTATAGTTGTTTGTGTTCATGGGTAAACATTTTTTAACACTTTTTTATATGGAACTTTGCATTCTACTGTCAATCAGCCTTTTTAGCTTGACCTTTAATCAATGAGGCCTTGTGCTTTATCTTCTTTGATAATATTTGATCTCTTTTATTGCCATACTTGTTTTTTTTCTTCATTTTATTGTTTTAAGTGTGTTGCTGTTTTAAATGCACTTCAAATAAAGTTTAAATTTAAGTTTGATTTGATATTAGATATTTAGTTGATGATTGTATAGACTGTATAGATGATTGTATAAACTCCATTAACTTTATCGTCTATCATTCTTATTAAGACGTTTTTAAAATGTATGAACTAGGTTGTAGGCCTCTTGGGGCGGCAGGTAGCCTAGCGGTTAGAGTGTTGGGCCAGTAACCGAAAGGTCGCTGGTTTGAATACCTGAGCCGACAAGGTGAAAAACCTGTCGATGTGTCCTTGAGCAAGGCACTTAACCCTAATTTGCTCCAGGGGCTGACCCTGTAGGTAGGCCATCATGGGCCATAAATGTTTTAATTGTTTGGAGTTTTTTTTTTCTCTCTCTCACCCCTTCTTCCCTCCCTCCCTCTCTCTCTCTCTCTCTCTCTCTCTCTCTCCTCTGCCGCTGTGCGTGGTGGTGGTGGCGGTGGTGTGTCATCAGTGGGGGTGTGGACTGGCTGGCTGGTTGGTTGGTGTGTTGGACAGACACCTGGTCCTGCTGACCCTGCTTCACAATGTGGGAATGTGTGACTTTTTTAAAATTAGGTTTCCGTGGTGGGCGTTGTCCTTAGCGACGGGCAGCGATCGTGATCACAGCAGCAGCACACTAGGCCTTTTGTCTTAGTGAACGGCACTTCAGAATGCAACTCTCTCGTTTTCTATTTTTTGTCTTTTTTGTTTCTCTCTCTCTCTCTCTCTCTCTCTCTCTCTCTCTCTCTCTCTCTCTCTCTCTCTCGGTCTCTCTCGTTCTCTCTCTCTGTCCTGAACCTCAGTGTAGCTCCGCTGTTCTTTCCATCGCTCTGTACGGAAAGAAAAACAACACCGGTTCCAAATGCTTTTAGGTATGGCACCCGTTCACTTTAGTCAGCGGGTGACAATCAGACGTCAAACCGCGTTCAGTAAACACACGCTGAGAGGAAAGGCTGAGAGAGGGAGGAGAGGAGAGGAGAGGCAAGGAGAGGAGAGGCGAGGAGAGGAGAGGAGAGGAGAGGAGAGGAGAGGAGAGGAGAGGAGAGGAGAGGAGAGGAGAGGAGAGGAGAGGAGAGGAGAGGAGAGGAGAGGAGAGGAGAGGAGAGGAGAGGAGAGACAGGTGAGGCAGTTGTCTTTTAGACACTAAGTTCATGAATCATGTTTGACTTGCCGGTGCATGGCCACGCTACCCTCTGTGCCCTCTGGAACAAAACCACAATTATAAACTGGGTGGTTCGAGCTCTGAATGCTGATTGGCTGACAGCCGTGGTATATGAAACCATATACCATGGGAATGACAAAACATGTATTTTTACTGCTCTAATTACTTTAGTAACCAGTTTGTAATAGCAATAAGGCACATCAGGGGTTTGTGATATATGGCCGATATACCACAGCTAATGACTGTATCCAGTCGCTCCGCGATGCGTCGTGCCTAGGAACAGCCCTTAGCCGTGGTATATTGGCCATATACCACACCCCCTCGTGCCATATTGCTTAAACATATTCTAATATTATTCAACTTAAAAATGTTTTATCAAAAGAGCAGCCTCTGACTTTATTGCACTATTTTAGTTTACAAAAACAAACAGTAAAGATATAAAATGGTGTTTAGTTGAATAGATTTGGATGATGAAATTATTTTAAAAGGATTAGTTCACATTTACCATTTTGTATTATGTTAATGGTTGTAATGTAATGTAACACATGATACACTATCATTACATGCTTGTCCGTATTCTATTCTCCAAGCCATAGAGTTCCATAGAGAAACTCGTCGGGTCTCTCTGTGTTCTAGTGTAGCAGTCAACACTGAGAGCCTTCAGAAGCAGAAACCAATTGAAGCTGGCAATCGATCGCTGTGGTAACACTGGTGTAAAGTCTCTCAGAGCAATTAAGCTCTCGCTCTTTCACTCTCTCGTTCGCTCTTGCTCTCTCTTTCACATATACTCCCTCTCCTCTTCTCGCTCCTTCTTTCCGTCTCTCTTGTTGTCATTCTCTCTCCCCCTCTTTCTCTCTCTTTCTCCCTCTTTCTCTCTCTTTCTCCCTCTTTCTGTCTCTCTGTTGAGTCCAAAGTGTGCAAGACTCTATTTTTAGCTCCGCCTCTCTTCTGGATCATTCTGCCTTTATCTCTTCCTCTTTTTTTCTACCTCTTGAAGGACAGAGGTGCAGAAACTCTTGGCAGATCAATGTTGTGTCTACTGTTTGATATGGTTAATGAACCAGGATTCTGTCACAACCAGTGATCTTCATTATACACTATCTTTGGACTCTGTCTCAGACACTTATTGATCTTAATATACAATATCTTTGTTCCTTTTATGATCCACCACCCTCATTTATCTGAAATAGACAACAGTCATCTGCTGTTATTTTTGGCCATTTGTGAAGTTTTGTATCAAGTTGTTGTTTTATATAAGGTTGTTTATAAGTAAGCTTTTTTTGTATGTTTGTCTGTTGTACGGTAAAAATCTGCTTTTTGTGTGTGTGCGTGTTTGTAAATTGGATTAGTTGGGAGGGCAGGGTGGGAGGGTAGTCAGTATTCATATTTGCGGAGGGGGGAAGGAGGGTGTGTCTGTTGAACTCGTGAGTACACATAAAGCCGTAGGTTTTCACTCCCTCTCGTTGCGTGAGCTCATTGTAAGTCCCAGCCCAGTGTGGATTTGAAAAAGATGCCTCTGTTTGCTGTGGGACCGAGCGACAGTCACGCCAACCAACCTCCCACACACACACACACGCACACACACACGCACACGCACACACGCACGTATGCACGCACGCATGCACACACACACACACACACACACACACTATGGGACTATACATGTTTGACTTAGTTTTTTTTGTTCGATCTATTAGCACCATGATCTTTTCACTGTGTGGTATCAGAGGGTGAAAGGTAGAGGAACTATTGAAACTACCTTCATCTTCTATTACGGTACATTACGAAGTCTAATAATAATAGCATTAATGATAATAATAATAATATGAATACGTGTATTTGTATAGCTTTTTTCATTATATTTGTTTAATGTTCTGGTAACTGTTAATTAAAAGCCGAGCTGCAGCATTTTGAACTAACTGTAGACGATGGAGTGATTGCTAACTGAGACATGTATACAAAGAGTTAAAGTCATCTAGGCGTGAGGAAATAAAAGCATGTATAACTTTCTCCAAATCAGTGACTGAGATAAAATACTTGACTTCAGCTATATTGATAAAGCAATGTTCTCTACACCCAGCTCTGTTGTATCTATGACTCCTATGATAAGATGTATTTGTTGATTAATATGCACCGGCATATTAATTCCAGTTGTAATGCCGCTGCACTGTGTGGTGTGATGGTGCTTGTTTTCACAGCTAGGGAACGGGCTGACTCTGATCTGTGTACGGTGCTGTAGTGTACAGTGGTGTAGTGTACGGTGTTGTAGTGTACAGTGCTGTAGTGTACGGTGGTGTAGTGTACAGTGGTGTAGTGTTCGGTGTTGTAGTGTACAGTGGTGTTGTGTACGGTGGTGTACTGTACGGTGTTGTAGTGTACAGTGGTGTAGTATACGGTGGTGTAGTGTACGGTGGTGTAGTGTACGGTGGTGTAGTGTACGGTGGTGAAGTGTACGATGGTGTAGTGTAAGGTGGTGACGTGTACGGTGGTGAAGTGTACGGTGCTGTAGTGTACGGTGCTGTAGTGTACGGTGGTGAAGTGTACGGTGCTGTAGTGTACAGTGGTGCAGTGTACGGTGGCGAAGTGAACCGTGCTTTAGTGCAAGGTGGTGTACTGTAAGATGGTGTAGTGTACGGTTGTGAAGTGTACGGTGCTGTAGTGTATGGTGGTGAAGTGTACAGTGGTGTAGTGTATGGTGGTGAAGTGTACGGTGGTGTAGTGTACGGTGCTGTAGTGTATGGTGATGTAGTGTACGGTGCTGTAGTGTATGGTGGTGAAGTGTACAGTGGTGTAGTATACGGTGGTGTAGTGTATGGTGGTGTAGTGTACGGTGCTGTAGTGTATGGTGGTGAAGTGTACAGTGGTGTAGTATACGGTGGTGTAGTATACAGTGGTGAAGTGTACTGCCATTTAGCGTCTCGGACCCCCGTGTGTTGAGTGGTAGCTGTTTTGTTGTGACACCTCTCACGGTGAAAGTGTTAAACAGGATGGTATTAAATCTCTATGACAAACACATACTCTGAGATACGGACACACACGGCGAGAGCTCAAGGAAGGTGTTACATTTTAGTGGTAAGTCGTTCCTTAGTCCATAGGGAGTCATCAGTATCACCACGGTGCCATTTAATGCTGTTCAAACCATGACTGGCTCTTCTCTGTTCTGAGAAAAACGGCAGCATGACGAGGAAAGAGGGAGGAGAGGTAGATGAGGAGACGTATGAGGGGAAGATGGAGAAGGGTGATGAGTAGATATCATGAGGAGAACAGGGAGATAGGGGAGTTTTCTTCATGGTTTAAAACAAGGCCCGTTGTCTCATTTCCTGTCAGCCAATGGGTCCCCATAGTGTGGAACCACTGAAATACATGCTGTATGTGGTGGATTTCAGTTCCTTACATTTGGCCAGACACTTCTTTTTACAAGAGAACTGCAAGCTATTGTTAATACAACACATCTTTGTGACAGTTGGAAAGGCCCAAGGAAGATCAGTTTCAGACAGGATTTGAAAGGGAGATTTTAAGAACTGCATGTACAGTATTTTTTTAAATACTTTTTTTTCTTCTAGAAAGCTGGTCTTTTATTTGTACATTTGGTATCTTATTCAACTGTACTGAAATGTAGGTTAATATGCAACAACTATAGAGTTGATCATATACTTTTGAGTAAATCTTTACATGACCATAGCACTCTAAAACCACGTAGAATTGATGAGGTAATCCCTAAGACAAACCTTTTGACATCTGAGTGACATCACACCGAGCTCCTCAGGACCCCTGTTTGTTCGAGCGGCCAATCCGGCTTTATTCTACCTAATGCCAACTCTTCTCAAACAATAGACTCACTCTTTAGTTATCTGTTCCCTGACCCTCACCTCCCCACACTTCACTCCCATGTCTGCCTCTCTACCTTCCTCGGTCCATCCCTTCTTCTCTGTTCCTAAACCTCACTCACTCACTCCCTCCCTTCATCCATTCTCCTTCCCCTCCCTCCTCTTCCCCTCCCTCACCTCATTCCTCCATCTGATTCTCCGACAAAGGTAATGAGATGTTTCATTATTTTGCATTTCACAGCTTTTAATAGTCTGAGAATTTAGGCTAAGCCCCGGGTCGTCAGTGAGGGAGATACCAGGGGAACCAAGCGTGGCTGAGGGGCCTGGGAGAGACAAAATAACCCAGAAACACTGCAGAGAGAGGGAGAGGGAGAATGAGAGAGGGACAGAGAGAAAGAGTAGAAGGTAGAGGGAGAGAGACCCTTATTGAATAAGGGGCACTGACCAAAATTTGACATTTACGCCATTTAGCAGACTCTCTTAAACAGAATGACTTACAGGAGCAATTAGGGTTAAGTGAGCTGCTCAAGGGCACATCAACAGTTTTTTCAACTAGTTAGTTTGGGGAATCGAACCAGCACAGAGAATTTATAAGGGGTTAGATTCACAGAGATATCCAGGAGGAACCATACTATATACACTGTGATCAAACACACCATGCAGTCATTAACAGGGGGAAATATTTCATTCACAGGTATCAAGTTTCAAGTTTTAATGTCACATGCACAAGTACAGTGACATTCCTTTCTTGCAAACTCAAATTCATATTCCAGTACAGATACATATGTAGTATTAACACCATAGCAGTTTCAGCCTTAGTGAACACTGAAAGCCAAAATATGGTTCTAAAAGAGGTTTTGTTCCCTGGACATTGGTGGTGTACTGTGTCTCCTGGACATTGGTGGTGTACTGTGTCTCTGGGACATTGGTGGTGTACTGTGGCCCCTAGACATTGCTGAGACAGAAGCTGTATTGATACATTATTCATTATGTCTGTAACCATACAGTAGTTTTATCCATCAGCTATAGCTAAGCTAACTTAGCCTAATCTAACTTAACAAAGTTGGCACTGTAGCGCCCTGAGCCAACGTCTGCCCCTGAGCAGGTCTCTGGTCAGGTCATAGAGCTTAGCTACTACCAAAGTGAGTTCACCCTGGGTATTTTGGCTAGCTGTCACACTGAGTATTTTGGCTAGCTATAATGATGTACCTGTCGTGTCCAAGGTGCAGGCAGGGTACTGGGCAAGGTAAGTAGTGGAGGTGAGGTAAGCTCTACCTGGCACACACCGTCACCTAGTGTTACAATGTTCACGTGCAGTAGACACTATGTTCTCTATACCAGTGTTTTCCAATCCCAGTCCTCCAGTACCCCCAACAGTACACATTTTTATTGTAGCCCCGGACAAGCACACCTGATTCAACTTGTAAACAAATCATCAAGTCCTCAATGACTCTCTGTGGTCACTAAAGATCCCATGGCACTTATCGTAAGAGTAAGGGTGTTAACCCTGGTGTCCTGGCTAAATGCCCAATCTGGCCCTCATACCATCATGGCCACCTGATCATCCCCAGCTTCCAATTGGTTCATTCATCCCCCCTCCTCCCCCCTGTAACTATTCCGCAGGTCGTTGCTATAAATGAAAATGTGTTCTCAGTCAACTTACCTGGTAAAATAAGAGATAAAAAAAATAACAAATACAAATGAATCAATCCCCACAGGTGTGATTACTACCTCTGAGGATTTAGAGCTTGAGGTAGTCAAATCATACAAGTACTTGGGAGTATGGCTAGACGGTACTCTGTCCTTCTCTCAGCACATATCAAAGCTGCAGGCTAAAGTTAAATCTAGACCTGGTTTCCTCTATCGTAATCGACCCTCTTTCACCCCAGCTGCCAAACTAACCCTGATTCAGATGACCATCCTACCCATTCTAGATTACGGAGGCGTAATTTATAGATCGGCAGGTAAGGGTGTTCTCGAGCGGCTAGATGTTCTTTACCATTCGGCCATCAGATTTGCCACCTATGCTCTTTATAGGACACATCACTGCACTCTATACTCCTCTGTAAACTGGTCATCTCTGTATACCCGTCGCAAGACCCACTGGTTGATGCTTATTTATAAAACCCTCTTAGACCTCACTCCCCCCTATCTGAGATATCTATTGCAGCCCTCATCCTCCACATACAACACCCGTTCTACCAGTCACATTCTGTTAAAGGTCCCCAAAGCACACACATCCCTGGGTCGCTCGTCTTTTCAGTTCTCTGTAGCTAGCGACTGGAACGAGCTGCAAAAAAAACTCAAACTGTACAGTTTTATCTCAATCTCTTCATTCAAAGACTCAATCATGGACACTCTTACTGACAGTTGTGGCTGCTTTGCGTGATGTATTGTCATCTCTACCTTCTTGCCCTTTGTGTTGTTGTCTGTGCCCAATAATGTTTGTACCATGTTTTGTGCTGCTACCATGTTGTGTTGCTACCATGTTGTTGTCATGTTACGTTGCTTCCATGCTGTGTTGTCATGTTTTGCTGCCTTGCTATGTTGTTGTCTTAGGTATCTCTTTTGGTAGTGTTGTTTTGTCTCTCATGTCATGATTGGTGTTTGGTCCAATATTTATATTTTATTTATTTGTATTTATTTGTATTTTTAATCCCGGACCCCGTCCCAACAGGAGGTCTTTTGCCTTTTGGTAGGCCTTCATTGTAAATAAGACTTTGCTCTTAACTGACTTGCCTACTTAAATAAAGGTTAAATAAAATTAAATAAATGTGAGTTTGTCCTGGGCGAGAACAACAATGTGTGCTGTTGGTGGTACTAGTGGAGCTGGGAAACACTGCTCTATACCTCAACATCTACATATACAGGTACAGGTACATATGGCGTATGTCATACGTGCACAAACTTGCACAGACAAACGTACACGGACACGCACAGACACACATGGCCCGCCTCTACACAAACCCCTTCACCTATCCTCCTCGCACCTTTCTTCCGTCTCCATCGGCTTATCCCAGCTGATCCAAGTGGTGAACACTTTCACCTTGGAGTTGGGGAGTGGCCCGGGCTTTAGAAGAGAGTTGGAGAGGGATTGGAGAAGAGGTAGAGAGGAGACTTTAAAACGCCTTGGATAAGCCTGCTGGATCCGCTTTCGTCACTCCATGGTAAGACTGTCCTCTCTGGTCCTGGGCTACCAGCCAGAACTTTGGATCAATCATATGGACGGGGATGGGGCTAGAGGTAGGGACGAGGACAGGGACGGGACAGGGACAGGGACAGGGATAGTTTAAGGGACAGGGAGAGGGACAGACAGACAAAGGGACATTGACATAGAGTGGGAGTGAGTAGATACAGCCATGTACAAGTTGCCTGACGTACAGTACACTCTTAGAAGTAAAGGTGCTATCTAGAACCTAAAAAGGTTCTTCGGCTGTCCCCATAGGAGAACCCTTTGAAGAACCCTTTTTGGTTCCAGGCAGAACCTTTTTGGTTCCAGGCAGAACCTTTTTGAGTTCCATGTAGAACCCTTTACATAGAGGGTTCTACATGAAACCCCAAATAGTTCTGCCTGGAACCAAAAAGGGTTCTTCAATGGATTCTCTTATGGGGACAGCCGAAGAACCCTTTTTTTCTTAGAGTGTGCTGACACTCAACACAAGAGAGAACACTGCATCTATTCATTGTTTATGGTTTTGTTTTGTTGTTTCTGTCGCCAAGACTTCTGTGCCTCTCTTCCCATG
Source organism: Thymallus thymallus (assembly GCA_023634145.1). Lineage (NCBI taxonomy): Eukaryota > Metazoa > Chordata > Actinopteri > Salmoniformes > Salmonidae > Thymallus > Thymallus thymallus. The sequence goes on from CM042399.1 coordinate 17,576,016, forward strand.
TGTGTATGTTTCTACTGTGTGTGTGTGTGTGTGTGTGTGTGTGTGTGTGTGTGTGTGTGTGTGTGTGTGTGTGTGTGTTTCTACTGTGTGTGTGTGTGTGCATGTGTGTATGTTTCTACTGTGTGTGTGTGTGTGTGTGTGTGTGTCTGTGTGTGTGTGCATGTGTGCATGTGTGTATGTTTCTACTGTGTGTGTGTGTGTTTGTGTATGTTTCTACTGTGTGTGTGTGTGTGTGTGTACATGTGTGTATGTTTCTACTGTGTGTGTGCGTGCGTGCGTGCGTGTGTGTGTGTGTGTGTGTGTGTGTGTGCATGTGTATATGTTTCTACTGTGTGTGTGTGTGTGTATGTGTGTGTGTGTGTGTGTGTGTGTGTGTGTGTGTGTGTGTGTGTGTGTGTGTGTGTGCATGTGTGTATGTTTCTTCTGTGTGTGTATGTGTGTGGATGTGTGCATTATTTTAGTCTGTGCCTGTTTAGTTGACAGGCTACCACCCCGTCGCGGAGCCAGAGCAGCTCTGTAGGATTGGGGATTAACTCCAGGATAATGGCCTTTCTGTAGGATTGGGGATTAACCCCAGGATAATGGCCTTGATGCCCAGTTGACTGGAAGGAAAGCTGTTTAAAAAATATTGTCTGCCTTTCTCCCTTCCTCGCTCTCTTTCTACCTCTCTCTCTTTCTACCTCTGTCTCACTCTCTCTCCTACTTCTCTCTCTGTCTCCCTCTCTCTCTCTTTCTACCTCTCTCTCTGTCTCCCTCTTTCTCTGTCTTCCTCTCTCTCTTTCTACATCTTTCTCACTCTGTCCCTTCATGTGTCTCTTCATTTCTCTTCCTCTACCTCCCTCTCTGTCTCTGTCTCGTTATATCTCTAACTCCTCCCTCCCTCTCTCTCCCTCACCCTCTTTCTTTGTCTCTCCATCTCAGCCTCTCCTCTCAACTCATATCTACGTCCTCTCAGGTCAAGATGTTGTCCTTGCCCAGAGCGACAGAAAATAAAAAAAGAAGAGAAAGGGTGTGAAAGGAAGGAGCCCCATTCCCTTTCTCCATCACCCGTCTCTCTGTCTCTTCTCCTTAGTTGTCTGGTTTGGACCTGAAGTACCTGAGTTGATCAGGATACTTGGGCTGTGTGTACAGCACTGGATGTGTGTGTTGTGATTGGTAGTTGGTATGTGTGTGTGTGTGTGGTGGGTGTGTGCGCAGGGAAGCGGTAGTGTGTGAGTGTGTGTGTGTGTGTGTGTGTGTGTGTGTGGCTTGAGGATGGTAGTCACTTCTGATTAGGGCTCTGTAAGGGTGACAGGGACTTAAAGCTTTGGTGGCATGCTTTACTGAGAGCCCCTGACTGCTTTGTCTCTCTCTCCTTCTCTCTCTCTGTCTCTCTCTCGCTCTCTTTTTCTCCCTCTCTTTTACCACACACACACACACACACACACAACCACACACACACTGTCACTACATGGTGTAGGGGACACAAAATGATTAAAAGACCCCCATCACACACACACAAACACACACACAAACCCCACTAGTCTGTCTCCTGAAGATGTCTCTCTTTTTTCTCTAAAGAAAAGAAAGGAGTTTAGTTTGCTATTCAATGTCCCTGTGAAAGAAAACAGTCAGGCGCTTTAGTGTTGAAGAATGCCAGGTTCTGCAGTCTTGTCTGTCCATCATTACTTTAGATGAGTCACACGCTCCTCTCTCTCTCTCTCTCTCTCTCTCTCTCTCTCTCTCTCTCTCTCTCTCTCTCTCTCTCTCTCCCTCTCTCTCTCCTCTCTCTCTCTCTCTCCCTCTCTCTGCATAAAACAGTTTATTTTTAGTGTGATTCATCTTGTGTTAGGCAGGCAGATTGATTGAGAAACACTTTCTTTAGTTTTCTAAGACGACCTGGTTCAGCTCTGTTGTATTCTCTGGAGGAGTCAGGGACTATGTAAACTGAAGTGTATTGCACCCTGATTAATGCTGTAATGCTATATAAAACAAAGCAGAACTTTCCTACCCAACTTTCACTGCATATAAATCCAATTCATTATTGGTGTATTCCAAGAGAGGCTGAATACTTTTCTCTTCCGCTCATTCTCCTTGCAGTAGTCCTTTGCAATGGACTGCACTATTCTCAATTTTCACCTAATGGTTCACGTTAATTACCACTACTTGGGGGGCTCAGGGAGAGTTGAAGGGCGATGTGAGGACAAACAGGGGGCAAGTAGAGGGCCTATGATCCACAGAGTTCAGAGGTCGAAAGACAGCTCACTCCATTAAAGTTATTTTTCCCTCTCTCTCCCTTTCCCCCCCCCCTCTCTATCTTCCTCTCCTATCTCCCCCTCTCTCTCTCTTTCTCTCTATCAATTCAATTCAATTCAAAGCGATTTACTGGCATGGGAAACACATGTTTACATTGCCAAAGCAAGTGAAATAGATAATAAACAAAAGTGAAATAAACAGTAAAAAATGAACAGTAAACATTACACTACAAATGTTCGAGGAATATAGACATTTCAAATGTCATATTATGGCTATATACAGTGTTGTACCGATGTGCAAATAGTTAAAGTACAAAAGGGAAAATAAATAAACATAAATATTGGTTGTATTTACAATGGTGTTTGTTCTTCACTGGTTGCCCCTTTCTTGTGGCAACAGGTCACAAATATTGCTGCTGTGATGACACACTGTAGTATTTCACCCAATAGATATGGGAGTTTATCAAAATTTGTTTTTTAATTCTTTGTGGGCCTGTGTTATCTGAGGGAAATAGGTGTCTTTAATATGGTCATACATTTGGCAGGAGGTTAGGAAGTGCAGCTCAGTTTCCACCTCATTTTGTGTGCAGTGTGCACTTCTCCTGAGAGCCAGGTCTGCCTACAGCAGGCTCTCGCAATAGCAAGGCTATGCTCACTGAGTCTGTACATAGTCAAAGCTTTCCTTCATTTCTGGTCAGTCACAGTGTTCAGTTATTCTGCCACTGTGTACTCTCTAGTTTGCTCTGTTTTTTGTTAATTCTTTCCAATGTGTCAAGTAATTCTCTTTTTGTTTTCTCATGATTTTGTTGGGTCTAAATGTGTTGCTGTCCTGGGGCTCTTTGGGGTCTGTTTGTGTTTGTGAAGAGAGCCCCAGGACCAGCTGGCTGAAGGGACTCTTCTCCAGGTTCATCTCTCTGTAGGTGATGGCTTTGGTATGAAAGGTTTGGGAATCGCTTACTTTTAGGTGGTTGTAGAATTTAACGTCTCTTTTCTGGATTTTGATAATTAGTGGCTATCGAACTAATTCTACATGCATTATTTGTCTCAATAAGTCTCAACTTGATGTTTGTCCCATTTTGTGAATTCTTGGTTGGTGAGCAGACCCAGACCTCACAACCATAAAGGGCAATGGGTTCTATAACTGATTCAAGTATTTTTAGCCAGATCCTAATTGGTATGTTGAATTTTAGGTTCCTTTTGATGGCATAGAAGGCCCTTCTTGCCTTGTCTCTCAGATCGTTCACAGCTTTGTGTAAGTTTCCTGTGGCGCTGATGTTTAGGCCGAGTTATGTACAATTTTTTGTGTGCTCTAGGGCAACGGTGTCTAGACGGAAATCGTTTTTTTGGTCCTGGTCCTGGCTTTTTTGGAACACCATTATTTTTGTCTTACTGAGATTTATTGTCAGGGCCCAGGTCTTACAGAATCTGTGCAGAAGATCTAGGTGCTGCTGTTGGCTCTCCTTGGTTGATGACAAAAGCACCAGATCATCAGCAAACAGTAGACATTTGACTTCAGATTCTAGTAGGGTGAGGCCGGGTGCTACAGACTGTTCTAGTGACCTCGCCAATTCGTTGTCATATATTTTGAAGAGGGTGGGGCTTAAACAACATCCCTATCTCACCCCACGGCCCTGTGGAAAGAAATGTGTGTGTTTTTTGCTGATTTTAACTGCACACTTGTTGTTTGTGTACATGGATTTCATAATGTCGGATGTTTTTCCGCCAACACCACTTTCCATCAATTTATTTAGCAGGCCAAATTGAGTCGAAGGCTTTTTTGAAATCAACAAAGCATGAAAAGACTTTGCCTTTGTTTTGGTTTGTTTGTTTGTCTGTCAATTAGCGTGTGCAGGGTGAATATGTGGTCTTTCGTACGGTAATATGGTAAAAAAACAATTTAACATTTGCTCAGTTGCTCATGTTTTCTCTGAGGAAATGTACGTGTCTGCTGTTAATGATAATGCAGAGGATGTTGCCAAGGTTGCTGTTGACGCATATCCCACGGTAGTTATTGGGATCAACTTTGTCTCCACTTTCGTGGATTTGGGTGATCAGTCTGTGGTTCCAAATATTGGGGAAGATGCCAGAGCTGAGGATGATGTTAAAGAGTTTAAGTATAGCCAATTGGAATTTTGTGGTCTGTATATTTTATCATTTCATTTAGGATACCATCAACACCACGGGCCTTTTTAGTTCAATCAATGTGCTCTCTCTCTCTCTCTCTCTCTCTCTCTCTCTCTCTCTCTCTCTCTCTCTCTCTCTCTCTCTCTCTCTCTCTCTCTCTCTCTCTCTCTCTCTCTCTCTCTCTCTCTCTCTCTCTCTCTCTCTCTCTTTCTCTCTTTCTATGCTAAACTCTCTCTTGGTCTCTCTCTGTTTTCTAGGCCTACTGAAGCGCTAAATCTTATTAGTGTTCCCTCTATCTCTATCTTGATCTCCCTACTTCTTTCTCGTCAAGATGTTGTTTTATCCTCCAGCCACTCATTGTTTTCTTTCAATTTGAACCGTAATTTAACATGTGTCTGTAACACCCCCCTCCTCCCCCCCCACACACACACCACATACATACACACTCCCCTACCCCTATATCCAGCATGTTGTTGTGTGTGATTGGGTTATACTCCCTATAATCTAAACCACTTAACTTACCACCCAACAAAATGTTAGTCTGCTTTATAAACATGATGACAACTGTGTGCACCATCATTAGACAGCCCATGCACTGTCTTTATCTCCATTTGAGTCATTCAGCAGACGCTCTTATACAGAGCGACTTACAGTTAGTGTATTCATCTTAATATAGCTAGGTGGGACATAATAGCACAGTCATTGTAAGTACACTTTTCCTCAATAAAGTCCCTGTCAGCAAAGTCAGAGCTGGGGGTGGGGGGTGCTTTGTTGAAACACCTTTGGCAGTGATTACAGCATCGAGTCTTCTTGGGTATGACGATATAAGCTTGGCACACCTGTATTTTGGGAGTTTCTTCTATTATTTTCTGTAGATCCTCTCAAGCTCTGTCAGGTTGGATGGGGAGCGTCGCTGCACAGCTATTTTCAGGTCTCTCCAGAGATGTTAGATCGGGTTTAAGTCCGGGCTCTGACTGGGCTACTCAAGGACATTCAGAGACTTGCCCCGAAGCCACTCCTGCGTTGCCTTGGCTGTTTGCTTAGGGTTGTTGTCCTGTTGGAAGGTGAACCTTTGCCCCAGTCTGAGCACTCTGTAGCAGGTTTTCATCAAGGATCTCTCTGTATTTTGCTCTGTTCATCTTTCCCTCGATCCTGACTAGTCTCCCAGTCCCTGCAGCTGAAAAACATCACCACAGCATGATGCTGCCTCCACCATGCTTCACCGTAGGGATGGTGCCAGTTTTCCTCCAGACTTGACACTTGGCATTTGGGCCAATCTTGAGTTCAATCTTGGTTTCATCAGACCAGAGAATCTTGTTTCTCATGGTCTTTGAGTCATATATTGAATTTACTACAGGTGGACTCCAATCAAGTTGTAGAAACATCTCAAGAATGATCAATGGAAACAGGATGCACCTGAGCTCAATTTCTCATAGCAAAGGGGCTGAATACTTATGTAAATAAGGTATTTCTGTTTTTATTTTTAAATAATTTAAAAAAATGTCTAAAAACCAGTTTCACTTTGTCATTATGGGGTATTGTGTGAAAATTGACCAAAATATCATATCCCGGTATAGGTCATTTCATATCCCGATAACGATACATATCACGATATAGCACATTTTCTGTAAATTAAATTAATAAATAGTTTCTATTTTCTTATTACATTTTGAATAATACTCAACAAATAAAAGGTACTTACTCATATTTGAACCTTTGTGCAAATTTTCAATTAAGCATGTAACAAAATATAGAATATGAATGTATAAAATCTAAAAAGGTAAATAGAAAACACTTCAACTATAGTTGCAAACAAAATAAATATAGGCCGAAAATGTGAATATGGTCCAAAATATTAAACAAACATATAATAATACTCTTAGCAGCAAACAAATGAATACAGCCTGACAAATATTGGTGTATCAAATATCAAATGTAAACATGGAAAACGTTCAAGTTCACAAGGCTCACAAATAAATATATAAAATATAACAAGTAAACAAAACACTCCTTCAAGTTTGAATTATAGAATTATATGACAACAACCAAAGTGCCGCAAACAAAATAGATATTTGGCAACAAAAAGGTAAATTGACAACTATAGTTGCAAACAAAATATGGTGTGCCGCGGGCAAAAGCCTCTTGCAACGTCTGAGTCGGGGGTTTGTTTTGAGCACTCGACTGTACTTTTTTGAGTCTCATCTGTAGACTCTCTCCGTACTGTTTCACATGATTCTTGCGTAGGTGGTAAAAGAGGTTAGTGGTGTTTGAGACTGTTGTCGAGCTCCGTTTCTCCGTGCTCTGTCTCCTCCACGTTTGTGGAAGAACTCAAAGCGTCATCCAATTGACTAAAGATATTGCCGTAAAGTGTGTGATTTGCGACACAACTAAATAAACGATAGAGCTTAATATGAAACAATAGACATTTGTCTATCGTCACACGGTATATATCGTCATAAAGCCCAGCCCTACTGGTTACATGGGTCTTCTCAGTGTTATAAGATAATATTGTATTACAGGATAAACACATGTCCATTGAAAGTAGAGTGAATAGTACAACATTCGAGGTGAGGGTCAGAATATCATCTTAATGGCTGTCACGCTCGGGTGTGTAGAGAGACCAAGGCGCAGTGCAGTGATAGTTTGACATCGAATGTTTATTAAATAATAAACTCAACTTGACGTGAACTATACAAAATAACAAAGACTATACAACAAAGGGAACACACTTACTTCGACACGGGACATGAAGACAATGAACCACGCCTAGGGAGTGGAACATACACACTTAAGTAGGATCCCTAATTAGAGACAAAGCATAGCAGCTGCCTCTAATTAGGGATCCAACACACAACACCACACAGATATAGAACATATAGAACTGTCAGACTCTGACCATAGAATTATAGAGAAGCAATAGGCTTCTCTATGGCCAGAGCCTGACAGTACCCCCCCTCAAAGGCGCGGACTCACGGCTGCAAGAAACTAAACATAATTACATGAGGGAAGGGTTAGGGAGGGAAAAAAACAACAAAACAATAACAATCGCAGGTGGCGGTTCCGGCCCCAGCGAAGTGGATAGCTTCCTTCTTGGTTCTAATCTGATGACCGAGCCCGGATTGGGCACCGGTGTGGAGAACGACTCAGCCATTGAGCGGGGCACCAGTCAGGACTGGGCACCGGTGTGGCCGGCGACTTCGGCCATGGAGCGTGGCAGACAACTGGTCCTGGAATGGACATCGGTGGGTTAGGCGACTCAGGCCATGGAGCGGGGCAGATAACCGGGCCAGGACTGGGGACCGGTGTGGCAGGCGACTCCGGCCTTGGGGCATGGTATACGACCGGTCCTGGAGTAGGCACTAGTGGTTAGGCGACTCAGGCCATGGAGCGGGGCAGATAACCGGGCCATGACTGGGCACCGGTGTGGCAGGCGACTCCGGCCTGTGGACCATCACGGGAGGCTCCGGCCTGTGGACCATCACGGGAGGCTCCGGGTTGTGGACCATCACGGGAGGCTCCGGGCTGTGGGTCATCACGTGAGGGAGCCGGTACTGGGCTTACCAGACTAAAAAAGGCGCACAGGAGGCCTGGTGCGTGGAGCCGGCACAGATGGCACCGGACTGGTGACACTCACTTCAGGGCGAGTGCGGGGAGCCGGCACTGGGCTTACCGGACTGGAGAGACGCACAGGAGGCCTGGTGCGTGGAGCCGGCACCGGTGGAGCGGACTGCTCTGGCACTGGAGTGTAGCAGACGGCCGGACCCGGACTGGGCACCGGTGGAGCGGACTGCTCTGGCACTGGAGTGTAGCAGACGGCCGGACCCGGACTGGGCACCGGTGGAGCGGACTGCTCTGGCACTGGAGTGTAGCAGACGGCCGGACCCGGACTGGGCACCGGTGGAGCGGACTGCTCTTTCACAGGAGTGTAGCAGACGGCCGGACCCGGACTGGGCACCGGTGGAGCGGACTGCTCTTTCACAGGAGTGTTGTAGGCGACTGGACCTGGACTAATCCACTCCGACATTTCCTTTTCAACCTCTTCCTCCCTCATTTCCTCCAGAATCTCTCCATAATATGCCTCCAGCTCTTCCTCTTCTTCCTTACTCCTCGCCCCCCAATAGTACTGCGGCCTTATTATAGTCCACATGGGAAGTGGTGCTGGAGCGTCTTTATCGCGGCCAGACCCCCTCCATAGCCCCCCCCCCCCCCGAACTTTTCTTGGGGTTGGGCCTACGGGCTCCATTTCCTCCTGCTCTCCGATTACGTCGCTGTCCTCTCTTCTCTTTTTCTCCCGAATAGCGCTGCTTGGTCTTATGGTGGTTCATTCTGTCACGCACGGGTGTGTAGAGAGACCAAGGAGCAGTGCAGTGATAGTTCGACATCGAATGTTTATTAAATAGTTTCTCCTCAGCCAATGTGGGTTTACATTGAAGCAAGTTTCTCCTCAGCCAATGTGGGTTTACATTGAAGCACGTTTCTCCTCAGCCAATGTGGTTTTACATTGAAGCAAGTTTCTCCTCAGCCAATGTGGGTTTACATTGAAGCACGTTTCTCCTCAGCCAATGTGGGTTTACATTGAAACAAGTTTCTCCCAGCCAATGTGGTTTTACATTGAAGCAAGTTTCTCCTCAGCTAATGTGGTTTTACATTGAAGCAAGTTTCTCCTCAGCTAATGTGGTTTTACATTGAAGCAAGTTTCTCCTCTGCCAATGTGATTTCGGGTGGAAAGAAGTACATGAAGAAGTACAGAGTCTTTTGACATTCCAAACCGAAACTTAAAACCCTGCTTACAAGGCAACAGTCAGTTGTGTTTGTGAGGCAGCAGTCAGTTGGAAGATATCCAGAACCGTTTTAGACGGGTTTAGAGAGAGAAATCCGCTTCATTGCTTGTCACCGTCAATCAGCCCAACCCACATCCCCCCTAACACACACACACACACACAGGCTTGTCACTCAGCTACGGCCTATGTTCGTCGACTAGAGGTGTGTCTGTCTGAGTGGATATAGGAGACACACAGGATTGATGTGATCTTACAAGCCATCAGGTTGAGCACCGCTTTCTCAAACATGACCTGAAGTGTGCCGGCCCCGAGCAAATGCTGCTGTCACCTCGACCAACCACGGCTGTCGTCTCCCTCAACAGCCAATGAGGGGTGACAGCCGCGGCGTTTCCAAAGCAAATCAGCGCTGCGTTTTGTAACACTCCGCTTCCCGCCGATTCAGCCCTCACCAAGGCGAGAGCAGTAGTGGAAAATGCTAATGCTCTGACTAATGCACAGTGTGTGTGTAGGTGTGTGTGTGTGTAGGTGTGTGTGTGTGTGTGTGTGTGTGTGTGTGTGTGTGTGTGTGTGTGTGTGTGTGTGTGTGTGTGTGTGTGTGTGTGTGTGTGTGTGTGTGTGTGTGTGTGTGTGTGTGTGTGTGTGTGTGTGTGTGTGTTTGTGTAGGTGTATGTGTGTGTGTGTGTGTGTAGGTGTGTAGGTGTGTGTGTTTGTGTGTGTGTGTGTGTGTGTGTGTGTGTGTGTGTGTGTGTGTGTGTGTGTGTGTATGTGTGTGTGTGTGTGTGTGTGTGTGTGTGTGTGTGTGTGTGTGTCACTCTTCATTAACCAGTTCACACTGTCTGTAAGTGCGTCAACATCTCAATGCACTCCTCTCTCTCCTCACCTCCCTCTTACCTCTCTCTCCTCCCTTCCCTCTCTCCTCTTTCTCCTCCCCTCCCTCTCTCCTCTCTCTCTCCCTCCCTCTTTCTCTCTCCTCCTCTCTCTCCCTCCCTCCTCCTTTCTCTCTCTCGTGTGTGTTCTGTCTGTCTTTAACCTGTGAATATCTAATCCTCACCTATTGATTACCACCCTAGTAGGAAGGCCTCCAAACACAAGAGGTTTTTCCTAGTAAGAAAGGGCATTAACTGAATGAAATGCTATACAGCACATACACTGTAAAGCAGTTCAGCTTAGACTTTGTCTCTGTTTTCATGGAGTGTTGTGTGTAATCCCTGTAGGTCAGTTAGTGGGGTGATGGGGTGGAAAGAAGCACCATAGAGAAACCAGGACTGGCGTGCGCACACACACACACACACACACAAGCAGCCTCTGGTCTTAAATTTTTTTTTCTTCTATTGATGTTGTTGTTTGTACATCAGGAGCATGATTGTAATATATAGTATTTATCATGGTCCACTGCTTAAGAGGAAGATACAGAACTAGTTGTCAGAGCATTATTTTCATTAGCTGATGTTGGGGTGTTTTGTGTTGCTTTGAATCAAGTATTTCGAGGCAATTTGGGTCGTTTTTTTATGCTTTGTGAATATTAGCAATAATTATGAATTGGCCATCTCCTACTCCCAAGCTCTGTCAATGTGCAACTGTAACATGCTGGGAAACTGTACTGGATGGTGGACTGGTTTGTCCTAACCTCCCTCCTTCTCATTCTCTCTCCCAGTCAGCTAACCTAATTAAACGTTAACACTAATCTCTCTCTCCCTCCTTCCCTCTCTCTCCCTCAGACTGTATCCAGGAGAGGCTTACAGGTCGGCTAACCTAATGAACAGCAACAGGAAAGAGGACATGGAGATCTCGTCCCACTACCGGCAGCTCCTGCGGGAGCTCAACGAGCAGCGGCAGCATGGCATCCTGTGTGACGCCTGTGTCATCGTGGAGGGCAAGATCTTCAAGGCCCACAAGAACGTCCTCCTGGGCTCCTCGCGCTACTTCAAGACCCTCTACTGCCAGGTGGGTGTGGGGGACGTGAATACACAGGTCTGGGGAGAGGTTTGTGTATATTGGTGCCGGAGGACTGGACGTTGGCCTAAATCCCAGATCACATCTTAGTGCTGCTGTCCCCTTGTCTTGCTCTATAGGGGCTTAATTGATGATTGGTTGATTTAATACTTGATTACCCTCATTCAATTTAAAGCACTTTGTAATTTGTGAAGAACACTATGTACAGTAAGGATACAGTATAAGTCATTAATACCACTATTATTCATTGTTCAGGTGAAGAAAGGGGCAGAGCCACACCATCAAACAACCGTCACTCACCTGGACATTGTCACAGCAACAGGCTTCAAAGCCATCCTGGACTTCATGTATTCTGCCCATCTGGCGCTGACCAGTAAAAACGTCATTGAGGTGATGTCAGCTGCCAGCTACCTACAGATGACTGACATCGTCCAGGCCTGTCACGGCTTTATCAAGGCCGCGCTGGACATCAGTATCCGCTCCGAGCTGGCCGACGAACTGGCAGACTTTGAGATGGGGGCTGCCGCGGCCGCTGGGATATGTGGGGGAGGTATAGGGGGAGGTGGGGGAGGTATAGGGGGAGAAAGAGGAGGAGGGTTAGGAGGGGTGGGGTCAGAAGCCCTAGCATCCATCATATCAGGAGGAAGCTCCTCGCCATGGCTGGGGAGGCGTACGAGCCCAGCCAACTCCTCTGGTGACTCAGCCATCGCCAGCTGCCACGAGGGTAGTGGCAGTACATACGGTAAAGAGGACCAGGAGACACCCAAGAGTCTTGAGAGCCAGGAGGACGGTGGCCACGACTCCCAGCCCGCCTGGTCACACGACTACCGCCCCGTCACTGTCAAAGAAGAACAAGTCTCACCCTCCTCCACTTCTCACCCCCGGGAGAGGCTCAGAGTGGGTGCAGGGGCACAGGGGGAGCCGGTGGGAGGAGGGTTGGGGGGAGGAGGTGAAGGGGCGTGGCAGCCCTCGGGGTCGGGGAGAAGGAAGAACAGGAAGAACAAGGACACAGTCAGACATATTACCCAGCAGACCGAGCTGGACAGAGACAGCAGGCCTGGTTCTCCGCTGCCCCCCATGATGGGCGTGACGCGTTGGAGCTACAATGGACAGGACATCCCAGGTAGGAGACACTTCCCCTGGGTTCCTGGGTACAGGAGAAGGGAGGGCAACATGGGCTATGCTTTGGTTGTATCTACTTAACACATATTTGGTAATATGATTATCTTATATCATTTGGAAAGGTACAAGCACATTTCCATATTTGGACAGTACATATGAATTGTCTTACATAACAAACCTCTTCCCAGTGTGTGTGTGTGTGTGTGTGTGTGTGTGTGTGTGTGTGTGTGTGTGTGTGTGTGTGTGTGTGTGTGTGTGTGGTAGATCATTAAGTGGTTATAAAGTGAGGGGAAGCTAATCCTGGATGCATTAAGGGAGTTGGCTGTGAAATGGGCACACGCATGGTAGCAGCTAAAGAAAACAGGATAATTGCATTGACCCGGGTCTGTGCACGGATTATCAACACGTCCTCGCCATCTAGACTCCTCCCTCTCTCTCTGGGGTTTAGAGAAGGACCTTTCTGAAGGGGCGAGAGGAGGGGAAGGGAGAGGGATGATGAGAGGGGGAGAGAGGAAGAGAAGAAAGACAGGGCTAGAGGGGAGGAGTAGGGAGAGAGAAGGAGAGAGGGAGGAGAGAAGGGAAAGATTGATGGGGCAAGGCATGATTGTAGACGGGGAGGGAGAGAGGTGAGAGAGAGGATAGAGGAAAGAGGGAGAGTGGGGTGAGGTGAGGTGAGGTGGAGAATGGATTGAGAGCGAGGGAGGGAGAGGGTGAGAAGTAAAGGACGGCAGACTGATTCATATAGGCTTAATATTTGTTTACCTACTTAACTCTAAATTGTCTTGAAGTCTGGGACACATAATGATCTTAGGCACAACGGACAAAGCAAACACACACGTGCACACACACACACACACACACACACACACACACGCACACACATGCACACGTGCACACACACACACACACACACACACACACACACACACACACACACACACACACACACACACACACACACACACACGCACACACACGTACACAGACACAGTTTTGGCCGACTAGAGTAGGTTTACAGGGTTGGCATTACACAGGAAATGTTCTCTCAGCCTTGACTAAAGGTTACAGGAAGTCTCTTGTTGCCAGTGATGTTTTTTGGCAGAGTTTGGCACTAGTGCAGCCAAACACTGGCATTTACCTATCAGTGGTATTTTGCCTGCCCCATTTTGTGAAAGCTTTTTGGTACAGTAGATCAAGCTGTCAGTAGCTGAATTGCTGTTTCCCGTGGCAGAGCTGTTCTTTAGGTGCGTGAGAGTATTGGTTTACTTGAAGTCTTGTGTGCAGTAATGGGGTGTTGTCTTTCAGGGGATTGAGAGTATTTGTATTGTGTCGTCTGACCATGGGGTTTTTGCAGTGTGGGTTTAGTGGGTGTACAATTGGTAGGATTGGGTGTTTGAGGATGGGGTTTGGGGTGTGTGTGTGTGCGGAGACACCATCCTGTCCTGTTGGTTGCTATGATGTCCTCTGCTAAGGATAAGAGGGAGAAGGGCACCTCCACTTTGAGATTAGCTTAATTGCTTCATTCCTTATTGATGGAATAATGCCTAAACACTCTCTCAGTCTCTCTCACCCCCCCCCCCCCTCCCCCCCTGTCTGTGTTTCTGTATGCTTCTCTCTCTCTCCCCTCTCTCTCTCTCTACCTCTCTCTCTCTTGTCTGTATTTCTGTCTGTCTCTCTCTCGCCTCCTCCTTTTTAATAATGCATCTCTGTAGACACTAGCTCTACCCCAGGCTGAGCTGTTTTAAGATGACTCCTCTGAGTGGATGTTTGAGTTGAATAGAAATGTTATCAGAGACATAGAGTTAAAGGAAAACTCTAGCCAAGAGCTATCTTTTGGTATTTGTTTCATTAGTCCACTCTTGATATAGTCCCTAAATGTTTTGCATGTCAGCAATCAAGTTTTAAAGATATGTAACTTTCAAAACGCATCTGTATTTTGAAAGTTATACAGAAATCTGTCCCATATTATGCAAAATGCATCTGTATTTTGAAAGTTATACAGAAATCTGTCCCATATTATGCAAAATGCATCTGTATTTTGAAAGTTATACAGAAATCTGGCCCATATTATGCAAAATGCATCTGTATTTTGAAAGGTACATATCTTGAAAACTTGATTGCTGACATGCAAAACATTTTGGGAATATATCAACAATGGACTAATGAAACAGTATGAACAGTAGCAGTACTTTAACATGGGAATATACATGTTATAGCTATGCAGTAACGGGGCAGACTGTGTGTATCATTGGATTTATTCAGTAACGTGTAAAGATCAGGTGGACTTAATTCTGAGCCGTTCAGGGTTTTGCATAAACAGCTGGGAGAATTTGGATTTTGTTTCTTTAAATTCCCTTGCAAACTAGAGCCCGACCGATATGTCGGTTCATTGATATCATTGGCCGATATTCACCTTTCGGTGTCGACCGATAATTCAATAAATAGGATGAAAAAAGGGTATATCATGCTGATCTGAACACTTGCGGACATTCTCATGATGGCAATTTCACGTTTTAATTTCCCGGTATCGGTAGGTTTTCTCCCCCCCAAAATCTATTGAGCTTGATATCATTAACGAGGCCAGTGAGCAGCGAACTGACCTGTGTGTGTGTGTGTGTGTGTGTGTGTGTGTGTGTGTGTGTGTGTGTGTGTGTGTGTGTGTGTGTGTGTGTGTGTGTGTGTGTGTGTGTGTGTGTGTGTGTGTGTGTGTGTGTGTAGGATATGTACTTGAATGACAATATTACAATTGTATTCCATATGTTGATTTCATACATTGTGACAATAATGACCCATCATGAGAAGGACCGCAAGTGGAATGTATTTATTTATTTATTCAATAATTATATTTGATAGGGACAGTATAAAAAATATAAATAAGTCGTACAATTCTGTTTTACAAGTCAGTACCAAATAACACCATCTATTAGTTCATATGAATCCAGTGAGGTAATTGTTCGTAGGAACTATTTTATTTCTGTGTTAATTACCCTCTCTTCCTTTTAGCATTATTTTTGTGGGCTGCACAGTTACTGTTTGTCCTAATAAAAAAATAACTGGTGAGTTTTGAGGGGTTTTTCCATCTGTAAAAAACCCACGTTGTAACATTTTGGGTTGGCTAGGGGGATTTTTGGAGATGCTTGGGAGATGGACAGTGTGACGTGTACACACACACACAGCTTAAAAAGTACCCAATTGTCATTCTTGAAGTGAAGTAAAGATACCTTAATAGAGAATGACTCAAGTAAAAATATTACTTAAGTAAAAGTCTAAAAGTATTTGGTTTTAAATATACTTCAAAGTAAAAGTATAAATAATTTAAAATTCCTTATATTATACAAACCAGACGGCCCCATTTAAAATAGTTTACAGATCTCAAACACTCAGACATAATTTACGAACTAAGCATGTGTGTTTAGTGAGTCCTCCAGGTCAGAGGCAGTAGATGACATGGGATGTTCTCTTGATAAGTGTGTGAATTGGACCATTTTCCTGTCCTGTTAAGCTTTCGATATATATATATATAAGGTACTTTTGGGTGTCAGGAAAAATGTATGGAGCAAAAAGTACATAATTTTATTTTGGAATGTAGTGAAGTAAAAGTAAAAGCTGTCAAAAAAAATATGAATAGTAAAGTAAAGATACCCCCAAAAACTACACAAGTAGTACTTTAAAGTATTTTTACTTAAGTACTTTACACTTTACACACACACACACACACACACACACACACACACACACACACACACACACACACACACACACACACACACACACACACACACACACACACTCCTTTCCATTTCCCTCCAGCCCTAACTCATCGATTACATATACAGTGTTTGAGGAGGGTGTGAAATCCCACCTCTTTATCTGTGCTGAACTTCCTCTCTCTGCTCTCTGCTGGGGTTTCACAATCTACCCCAAAGCTACAACCACACACACAAGGATACACACACCCACCCACACACACACGCACATACACGCAGACAACACTTGTTTTGGGTCATAAGCTATTTAAGGGCCCTTCCACATACTGTTTAAACAAAGTGTTTATTCAAGATGAGGTCAGGCTCTTTATTCTGTATGTATGCTGATTATATGCTGCTTGTATATGTATTTTATTAGACTAGGCCTAGTGTGTTGGTTTCCTTGGAAACCATGTTAGGAGATCATTTTCATTACATACAATCCCTTTATTTTTGTTAGCCGAGTACCAGACAGTCATTCTGCTTTTCGGTTGTTTTTAGTTGTGCGTGTTTGGGCCTGTATGACTTTATACCCTCATCACTCTGACAAGCATGTTTGGGCCTGTATGACTTTATACCCTCATCGCTCTGACTGTTCTCTGGGGGCCTTCCAAACTCACCTGTGGTAGCCAGATTGGCTTCCTGAAAACTTCCCGCACTTTTTCACTTCCTCATCAACTTTTTCTCTTGTTCTCTTTTCTTTTCATTCCTTCCTTATTCCCAAGTCCCCACAGTCTAAAGGTGAATGTCTGAAATAATGAATCAGCTCCCCCTATCACCCCCTTCCGCTCCATACTCCAGTTAAGACTCTCCCCATGGTATAGTATTAGCACTTCATTAAACTTGAAATAGGTTTAATATTTAAAACACTGTGAACAGATTTCAACCCCCCTCACCCCTCGTGCACCTCTCTGCTTTTCTCTCTGTCCTCTTTTTCCCAGTTTAATAATCTACTTTAATATTTCTCCTCTTCCTCATAATTCACTCCCTCTCCAATAAAAACCAAAATAGATGTAATATTTCAAAACATGGACTTAATTTTGAACCCCTCTCTTCACAACTCACTGCTTGACAAGTATTGGGTTATGCCTGGGTGATGTTGAAGTGTCTCTCTCTCTCTCTCTCACTCTCACTCTCTCTCACTCTCACTCTCACTCTCTCTCTCTCTCTCTCTCTCTCTCTCTCTCTCTCTCTCTCTCTCTCTCTCTCTCTCTCTATCCTTCATTAATCTAGTTTCTCACAGTTGTTCTGTAAACTATTATTTTCTATCCTACTCTCACTCTGCCTCTCTCTTTTCCTCTCTGCGTCTCTTTTTTCTCCCTCAATCTCTCTCTTCTCCCCCCCCCAGCCTTTTCCTCTCCACCCTGTTGACTTTTTGTGCCCCTGTCACCCCACTCTTCCTCCACTTCCTCCCCATCTCTCAGTTTTGTTTTGGCACTGAATTGGACTGAGTGGTTATTTGTCCTGTTGGTAGTTGGGACGGAAGACTGTTATTTCCCCTCCTCTCTCTTTCTCTCTCTCGTTCACTCTCTCTCTCTTCTGCCTCCTGTCTCTCTCTTTCAGTAGCCCACTGTTCCATTATCACCGTGGTAACCACTACTTCTCACCGCCCACCCTCCATATTTTGTTCTATGACCTCACATACTGTTGGACATTATGGACAGTACACCAGCTGAAACCCCCTACCTACATGTTGTCTATTTGATCATGTTTGTTATCATCTATAACACAGAAATCTGGTACCCCTCCACCCCCTCCTCTCTTCCTCACCTCCCCTCTGTCCCCCTCTTCCTCCCCTCCTCTCTTCCCTTTCTCTCCCTTCCTCTGTTCCCCTCTCTCCTCCTCCTCCTCCTCCTCCTCCTCCTCCTCCTCCTCCTCCTCCTCCTCCTCCTCCTCCTCCTCCCCTCCTTTCCTCTCTCTGTGTGTTTCCCATTGTGACACCTGATCTATTTATAACCCTCTGGCTCCATACAACCCTGGTGGACAGGAAGTCACCTCCTCTCCAGGCCTGACCATTACTTTTTCCAAAACGTCAGCACCCCCCACCTCTCAACAGACTGCCAATGGAACACAACAGAGAGGGAGGGAGAGGAGGAGGGGAGGAGAGGAGGAGGGGAGGGAGAGAAGGGGGGAGGAGAGAGAAAGCATGGAGAGGGGTGAGCAGAGTATTATGGGAGGGTGGAGGAGAGGGGTGAGCAGAGTATTATGGGAGGGTGGAGGATAGAGGAGAGAGGGAGTTGGGTGGCTAAAGATTATCCACCCCACCCTGCACCTGGGTAGGACCTGTGCTCCCCAGATAACCACAGCTCACACACACACACGCGTGCACACACACACATTCCGTGCACATTGATCGCTCAGATCTAAAGAGTTACCCAGAAGGCCTCCTGACAGGATGTCCTCTTGGCACAGGGGGCTGCTGTGGTTGAACATTTACAGTACCACAAATACACACACACATATAGAGAGATATAGAGAGAATATAGAGAGATATAGAGAGATATAGAGAGATATAGAGAGAATATAGAGAGAATATAGAGAGATATAGAGAGATATAGAGAGATATAGAGAGAATATAGAGAGAATATAGAGAGATATAGAGAGATATAGAGAGAATATTGACTGATTTAGTCAAATGGATGTGTGTTGAGAAGGAGCCAGTTGAGGGGAGGGACAGTAGTGTGGTGTAGAGTGTGTGTGTGTGTGTGTGTGTGTTTGTAGTAGAACTCAAAAGTGAAAGAAGTGTGTGTTTTTATGTGTGTCTGTGTTTGTCTATGCTTGTCTGATTGTGGCTTTTAAGTGCTACGTAGTGAAATGGTTTATCTTCTGTTGTCGTAAGCTCCCTCCCTCTCCTCTTTCTTTCCCTCCCCCCTTCTCTCAGTGGGGGAAACTATAACAAACACCACCCAACCGTCTCATTGGTCCCAAGAGAGAGAGAGAGAGAGAGAGAGAGGAGAAGCCCTATTTCTCTCTCCTTCTCTCTCTCCATCTCTCTCTTGTTCCTGTTTTCTTACTGTTTATTCTAGAGGTTTGTTCTCTTCTATTTACTGTACTGAGCTCCCCCCGCCTCACACACACACTCCTATACCAGTCTGACCGGTATGGGGGGAGAGTTGGGGGTGAGGAGGGGATGAGGAGAGGGGGAGGTGGTGTTTGGACAAATGTAGGCACTAACAGGATGTGCAGGTCTGCTGGCTTGTGGGTGTGTCAGCTTGGCCCAGTCACAACACACACACACACACAGTTGTGGGAGGGTTCCTGCTTCATCCTTCCATCCCCGTTCCTCCCCCCTCTCCCCCCACTCTCACCCGTTCCACGCCTCCCTCTTGCAAGCCTTTCCTCCCTTGATCACCTCCCTTCTGTCCTTCCCTTGTGACAACAGCCTTCTCCTTCTTTTAAATAAGACAAATAAGTGTTATTAAGGACTAAAGACTTGGCCAATGAGAATGAGAACAAATGTGTTTTTATGTTCAATGTTTTCACGTGTGTGTTGTGTGTGGTTGTGTGTGTGTGTGTGTGTGTGTGTGTGTGTGTGTGTGTGTGTGTGTGTGTGTGTGTGTGTGTGTGTGTGTGTGTGTGTGAGAGAGAGAGAGAGAGAGAAAAAGAGTGAGGAATTGGGAGAGAGTGAGAGAGAGAGGAGAGAAAGACAGAGAGAGAAAGAGTGAGAGACAGAGAGAGCGAGATGGAGAGGTAGAAAGAGTTATAGATAGATAGAGAGATAGAGAGAGATAGAGAGATAGAGAGAGGTAGAGAGTGTTATAGATAGATAGAGAGATAGAGAGAGGTAGAGAGTGTTATAGATAGATAGAGAGATAGAGAGTGTTATAGATAGATAGAGAGATAGAGAGATAGAGAGAGATAGAGTGTGTTATAGATAGATAGAGAGATAGAGAGAGGTAGAGAGTGTTATAGATAGATAGAGAGATAGAGAGATAGAGAGAGGTAGAGAGAGTTATAGACAGATAGAGAGATAGAGGGAGGTAGAGAGTGTTATAGATAGATAGAGAGATAGAGAGATAGAGAGAGATAGAGTGTGTTATAGATAGATAGAGAGATAGAGAGAGGTAGAGAGTGTTATAGATAGATAGAGAGATAGAGGGAGGTAGAGAGTGTTATAGATAGATAGAGAGATAGAGAGATAGAGGGAGGTAGAGAGTGTTATAGATAGATAGAGAGATAGAGAGAGATAGAGAGTGTTATAGATAGATAGAGAGATAGAGATAGGTAGAGAGTGTTATAGATAGATAGAGAGATAGAGAGAGATAGAGTGTGTTATAGATAGATAGAGAGATAGAGAGATAGAGAGAGGTAGAGAGTGTTATAGAGAGATAGAGAGATAGAGAGAGGTAGAGAGTGTTATAGATAGATAGAGAGATAGAGGGAGGTAGAGAGTGTTATAGATAGATAGAGAGATAGAGAGATAGAGAGGTAGAGAGTGTTATAGATAGATAGAGAGATAGAGAGAGATAGAGAGTGTTATAGATAGATAGAGAGATAGAGGGAGGTAGAGAGTGTTATAGATAGATAGAGAGATAGAGAGGTATAGAGTGTTATAGATAGATAGAGAGAGGTAGAGAGTGTTATAGATAGATAGAGAGATAGAGAGGTAGAGAGTGTTATAGATAGATAGAGAGATAGAGAGAGGTAGAGAGTGTTATAGAGAGATAGAGAGATAGAGAGAGGTAGAGAGTGTTATAGATAGATAGAGAGATAGAGAGAGATAGAGATTGTTATAGATAGATAGAGAGATAGAGGGAGGTAGAGAGTGTTATAGAGAGATAGAGAGGTAGAGAGTGTTATAGATAGATAGAGAGAGGTAGAGAGTGTTATAGATAGATAGAGAGATAGAGAGGTAGAGAGGTAGAGAGTGTTATAGATAGATAGAGAGAGGTAGAGAGTGTTATAGATAGATAGAGAGGTGGAGAGTGTTATAGATAGATAGAGAGGTAGAGAGTGTTATAGATAGATAGATAGAGAGGTGGAGAGTGTTATAGATAGATAGA
Organism: Thymallus thymallus; assembly: GCA_023634145.1. Taxonomy (NCBI): domain Eukaryota; kingdom Metazoa; phylum Chordata; class Actinopteri; order Salmoniformes; family Salmonidae; genus Thymallus; species Thymallus thymallus. The sequence goes on from CM042399.1 coordinate 17,596,979, forward strand.
GAGGTAGAGAGTGTTATAGATAGATAGAGAGATAGAGAGAGGTAGAGAGAGTTATAGATAGAGAGAGGTATCTTACTTTAACAATGACATCTTCTCCTTCCTTGAGGGAGAAATCAACCATTTCCAAGCCCAGGGACATGTTCTAGGACATGTACTAGTCTGTGGCGACTTAAATGCCAGAACTGGACAAGAACCTGACACCCTCATCACACATGGGGACACCTACCTGGAGGTGACAACATTCAATGCCCCATATGCCCCCCTAGACACAACTACGACAACATAAGTGTGTGTGTTGTGTGTTTTGTGTGTGAGTGTGAGTGTGAGTGTGTGTGTGTGTATGTATGGTGTGTGTGTGTGTATGTTGTGTGTGTGTGTATGTTGTGTATGTTGTGTATGTTGTGTGTGTGTGTGTGTGTGTGTTGTGTGGATGTTGTGTGTGTGATGGTCTGAGGCTGGCTGTGTTATTCTTTGGCCTTCCCTGAGTTCCCCTGACCTCGAATGCATCCACACTCAAGGTTTGGTGTGTGTGTGTGTGTGTGTGTGTGTGTGTGTGTGTGTGTGTGTGTGTGTGTGTGTGTGTGTGTGTGTGTGTGTGTGTGTGTGTGTATGTGTGTGTGTGTGTGTGTGTGTGTGTGTGTGTGTGTGTGTGTGTGTGTGTGTGTGTGTGTGTATGTGTGTGTGTGTATGTGTGTGTTTGTTGATTAGGGGGAAGGGAGATATGAAGGCAAAGAGGGAAGTGATAGTGTGCGACACCTACACCCTATCTCTCCCCCTCACCTCTCTCTCTCCCTCAGTCCTCTCCCCCCCTCACCTCTCTATCCCCTCATCCCTCTCACTCTCTCTCCCCCCTCTCTCCTCCTTTCTCCCCCTCTCTCCCCCCTCATCCCTCTCTCCCCTCTCATTCCTCTCTTCCACCTCATCACTCTCTCCCCCGACCCTGATAAGTGGAGCCAGTGTATGTGGGGGTTAGAGATTCCTGTCTGGCACACACACACACAGAAACACACGGGATCCGCCCGCTCTACATTCCTGTGTCGGACTGAGGAAGCAGCCTAGCTGTCTTCCCCTCCACTTCCAAATTATCCCCTTCTCCTAGAGTCTGCTAGAGTCTCCTAAAGTCACAGCATACTTATCGCATGCCTCTCTACCTCTCTCAATCTCTCTACCTCTCTCTATCTTGGTCTACCTCTCTCAATCTCTCCACCTCTCTCTACCTCTCTCTCTCTCTCCCTCTACCTCTCTCTAACTCTCTCTACCTCTCTCTACCTCTCTCAATCTCTCTACCTCTCTCTACCTCTCTCCACCTCTCTACCACTCTCCACCTCTCTCTACCTCTCTCTCTCTCTCCCTCTACCTCTCTCTATCTCTCTCTCTACCTCTCTCTCTCTACCTCTCTCTACCTCTCTCTACCTCTACATCTCTACCTCTCTACATCTCTACCTCTCTCTATCTACCTCTCTCTATCTACCTCTCTCTATCTACCTCTCTCTACCTCTCTCTACCTCTCTCTACCTCTCTACATCTCTACCTCTCTACATCTCTACCTCTCTCTATCTACCTCTCTCTATCTACCTCTCTCTACCTCTATCTACCTCTCTCTACATCTCTCTACATCTCTCTACCTCTCTCTACCTCTATCTACCTCTCTCTACCTCTCTCTACCTCTCTACATCTATCTACCTCTCTCTACCTCTCTCTACCGCTCTCTATCTCTCTCATTCTCTCTACCTCTCTCTACCACTCTCTATCTATCTCTCTCTCTCTCTCTCTCTCTCTCTCTCTCTCTCTCTCTCTCTCTCTCAATCTCTCTTTCTACCTCTCTCTACCTCTCTCTCTCTACCTCTCTCTCTACCTCTTTCTACCTCTCTCTACCTCTCTCTCTCTCCCTCTCTCTATCTACCTCTCTCTCTCTACCTCTATCTACCTCTCTCTACCTCTATCTCTCTACCTCTCTCTACCTCTCTCTACCTCTCTCTATCGCTCTCTATCTCTCTCTACCTTTCTCTACCTCTATCTACCTCTCTCTACCTCTCTCTACCGCTCTCTATCTCTCTCATTCTCTCTACCACTCTCTATCTCTCTCTCTCTCTCTCTCTCTCTCTCTCTCTACCTCTCTCTCTACCTCTTTCTACCTCTCTCTACCTCTCTCTACCTCTCTCTATCTACCTCTCTCTCTCTACCTCTCTCTACCTCTCTCTATCTACCTCTCTCTACCTCTATCTACCTCTCTCTACCTCTCTCTACCTCTCTCTATCTCTCTCATTCTCTCTACCTCTCTACCACTCTCTACCTCTCTCTACCTCTCTATCTACCTCTCTCTACCTCTCTCTACCTTTCTCTACCTCTCTCTACCACTCTCTACCTCTCTCTACCTCTCTATCTACCTCTCTCTACCTTTCTCTACCTCTCTCTACCACTCTCTACCTCTCTCTACCTCTCTCTACCACTCTCTACCTCTCTCTACCTCTCTATCTACCTCTCTCTACCTTTCTCTACCTCTCTCTACCACTCTCTACCTCTCTCTACCTCTCTCTACCTCTCTCTACCTCTCTCTCATTCTCTCTCCCCATCTAGTACACTCTTATTCTTCCCTTAGTTTCCCTTCCCTCTTGTAATCATTATTTGCTACCTCTCCCTTTCTTCCTCTCTCTAACCAATCTTCTTTCTTCTGGCATATTGCCTATATTCTTCCATCTCTCTTTCTACTCCTCCCTCCATTCAGACTCATTTATCACTGAGAGACGTGTGTTTAGTCATCTATCTCACTCTCCTCTTTCACTATCCCTCCTTCTCTCACTTTCTCTCTGACAATCAGCTCCTTCACTCTTTCCCTTCACCGTCCTTTCTCTTTCTATATCTCACTTTCTCTCTCTTTTAACAATTTTTCTTTTCATTTTCTTTTAATATCTTTTAGTCATATTTCTTTGTTTTTGTCCTCCCTTCTCTTCTCCTTTCTCTCTCTCTCTTTCTGTCTGTTTCTCTCTCTCTACCTCTCTCTACCTCTATCTCTCTCTCTATCTCTCTCTCTCTCTCTACCCATTTTGTATAGATAACTCTTCGTGTTGTTTGTTTAGTGTTTTCCAATTTTCCCAGAAGTGGTTAGAGTCTATGGATTCTTAGATTACATTGAGCTGATTTCTGATGTGCTGTTCCTTCTTTTTCCATTGTGTATTTCTGTATTGTTTTAGTGATTCACCATAGTGAAGGTGTAGGCTCAGGTTTTCTAGGTCTATATGTTTTTGGTTGGATAGGTTTCTCAATTTCTTTCTTAGGTTTTTGCATTTTTCATCAAACCATTTGTCATTGTTGTTCATTTTCTTTGGTTTTCTGTTAGAAATTTTTAGATCTAATAGGGAAGCTGAGAGGTCAAATATACTGTTTAGGTTTTCTACTGCCAAGTTTACACCTTCACTATTACAGTGAAACGTTTTGTCCAGGAAATTGTCTAGAAGGGATTGAATGTGTTTTTTGGTGGATTTCAACACTACTTTCCTTCCATCTATAGCATTTGTTAATATTATTAAGTTACTTTGGCTTTGATGCCCATGTGTGATGAGGGTGTCAGGTTCATGTCCAGTTCTTATCTATCTATAACACTCTCTACCTCTCTCTATCTCTCTATCTCTCTATAACACTCTCTACCTCTCTCTATCTCTCTATCTATCTATAACACTCTCTACCTCTCTCTATCTCTCTATCTATCTATAACACTCTCTATCTCTCTCTATCTCTCTATATATCTATAACTCTCTCTACCTCTATCTATCTATAACACTCTCTACCTCTCTATCTATCTATAACACGCTCTATCTCTCTCTATCTCTCTATCTATCTATAACACTCTCTACCTCTCTCTATCTCGCTCTACCTCTCTATCTCTCTCTATCTCTCTCTATCTATAACTCTCTCTATCTATCTCTATCTCTCTATCTATCTATAACTCTCTCTATCTCTCTCTATCTCTCTCTATCTATCTATAACTCTCTCTACCTCTCTCTATCTATCTATCTCTCTCTATCTCTCTATCTATCTATAACTCTCTCTACCTCTCTCTCTCTATCTGTCTCTCTCTCTACCTCTCTCTGTCTCTCTCACTCGTTCTCTCTCTGTCTCTCTCTCCTCTCTCTCTCTCTCACTCTTTATACTCTGTCTCTCTCTCCTCTCTCTCTCACTCTCTCAGTCCCTCAATCTTTTTTCTCTCTCTCGCTCTCTCCCTCTCTGGGGTGTAATCTAGGGGTTAAGATGGTATCTTGTGGGCTTATGCTGTCCTTCTCTCTAAAGGCCCTTTAATAAGAGCGAGAGAGAGAGACAAAGACAGAGAGGGAGGGGGGATGATGGAAGGAAGAGGAGAGGAGAGGACAGGACGAACTCTAGCTGTGTGTGTGTGTGTGTGTGTGTGTGTGTGTGTGTGTGTGTGTGTGTGTGTGTGTGTGTGTGTGTGTGTGTGTGTGTGTGTGTGTGTGTGTGTGTGTGTGTGTGTGTGTGTGTGTGTGTGTGTGTGTGTGTGTGTGTGTGTGTGTGTGTGTGTGTGTGTGTGTGTGTGTGTGTGTGTGTGTGTGTGTGTGTGTGTGTGTATCTATCTATCCCTCCCTCTATCCCTCCCTCTATCCATCTTTCTATCCTCCTCTCGATCCCTCCCTCTATCCTCCTCTCTATCCCTCCCTCTATCCTCCTCTCTATCCATCTCTCTATCCCTCCCTCTATCCCTCCCTCTATCCCTCCCTCTATCCATCTTTCTATACCTCCCCCTATCCCTCCCTCTATCCCTCCCTCTATCCCTCCCTCTATCCCTCCCTCTATCCATCTCTCTATCCCTCCCTCTATCCTCCTCTCTATCCATCTCTCTATCCCTCCCTCTATCCCTCCCTCTATCCCTCCCTCTATCCATCTCTCTATCCCTCCCTCTATCCCTCCCTCTATCCTCCTCTCTATCCATCTCTCTATCCCTCCCCCTATCCCTCCATCTATCCCTCCCTCTATCCTCCTCTCTATCCCTCCCTCTACCCCTCCCCCTATCCCTCCCCCTATCCCTCCCTCTATCCCTCCCTCTATCCTCCTCTCTATCCCTCCCTCTATCCCTCCCCCTATCCCTCACTCTATCCCTCCCTATATCCCTCCCTCTATCCCTCCCTCTATCCATCTCTCTATCCCTCCCTCTAACCCTCCCCCTATCCCTCCCCCTATCCCTCCCACTATCCCTCCCTTTATCCCTCCCTCTATCTTCCTCTCTATCCATCTCTCTATCCCTCCCTCTATCCCTCCCTTTATCCCTCCCTCTATCCCTCCCTCTATCCCTCCCTCTATCCCTCCCTCTATCCATCTCTCTATCCATCTCTCTATCCCTCCCTCTATCCCTCCCTATCCATCTCTCTATCCCTCCCTCTATCCCTCCCTCTATCCCTCCCTCTATCCTCCTCTCTATCCATCTCTCTATCCCTCCCCCTATCCCTCCCTCTAACCCTGACACCTACATCTCCACTGATCCAGTAATGCTAAGCTAATGCTAAGCTAATGCTAAGCTAACTCTACTGTAGCTTGGTCTGATTTTACAGTACACAAGTACACACACAAATAGGTATTGACCAGGACTAGTAGATAGACCCCCCGTTTGGCCCCTAACGACCTTGAACACTTAACAACAACTCAATCTCTACCCATCTGCTTCCTCCTCTCTCTGTCTTCCTCTGTATACTGCCATGCTGAGTAGTCTTCTAGGCCAACTCATGCCATTGTTAGAGGAAATGTTTCCATGGCTACAGGATGCACACAGGCAGGCAGCCTAGTTGTTAGGAAACTAGAGATCTGCGAATGGAGAGACTCTGCGACGTGATCCACTGAACATCTACTGATGTACAACTATTATTCAGCCACTCCCCTCTGAGGAGCTGTCACACTTCTCCAATGCTGTCTGTCAGTACTACAGGGTCTAATGGTATTTCAGTGAGTTTGTCCATGTGTCTGTCTGTCAGTACTACAGGGTCTAAAAGTCTTTCAGTGAGTTTGTCCATGTGTCTGTCTGTCAGTACTACAGGGTGTGGTAGTAGTGTTCCTGGCTGTAAACTGGTGGCACCACTCCCTCTCTCCCTTTCTCCATTTCTCCCTCTCTCCCTCTCTCCCTCACCTCTTATTCTCTCTAGCTCTATTTCTCTCATTCTCTCTCTCTGCTTTTAGCACAAAGCTGTGCGTGTCTGCTTCCCTTCCTTTCCCCACCCTACATTCCTCTTTCCCCATGCAGCCTCTCTCCCTGCTTCCTCTCTCCCTTACCTCCTACTCACTCTCTCCCTTCCCCTATCACCCTCGCTCCTACTCTCCCCTATCCCCGCCCTCTCTCTCTCTCACCCTCCTTCCCCTATCCCACTCTCCCTTATGCTATCATTATCGCTCCCTCTTATTCTAACTCACTCTCTCTACCTTCTCCTATTCTGCTCTCTCTTCTACTGTCATTAAGCCTTCCCCTATACCTCGCTCATTGGTGAGAATGGCGCTGCCCAGGTGGGTGATAATGGTGTTTTTTTGCGCTGATCTTAACATTTTTTTGCACATAATGTTTCCTTTTACCGAAAATAGCTTCTGAACTTCAGAACAGCAATCACTAACCTCGATTTGGATGAAGATTTCTACCCGGACGAGGCCCTAATCCCAGAGACTCGGAAAAGGAAAAGACGGAGTAAGAGAGGCTGACGTGCGGGCACCCTGACGAAACGACGTTGGCGAATAAATAATCCGCCTCTACCCTTCTTTCTAGTGGCAAATGTAAAATCACTAGAGAACAAACTGGACAAGCTCCATTCGAGAGCTTTTCACCTGTACAACTAGAAGAGACAAATCTCTTGATCACCTTCACTCCACACACAGAAACACATACAAAGCTCTCCCTCACCTTCCATTTGGCAAATCTGACCATAACTCCATCCTCCTGATTCCTGCTTACAAGCAAAAACTCAAACAGGAAGTACCAGCGCAATACTGAAGTGGTACAATCAAGTGGACGCTAAGCTACAGGACTGTTTCAATAGCACAGACTGGAATATGTTCTGGGATTCATCCGATGGCATTGAGGAGTTTACCACATCAGTCACCGGTTTCATTAACAAGTGCATCAATGACGATACACCGTACATACATATCCCAACCAGAAGCCAATGATTACAGGCAACATTCTCACTGAGCTAAAGGCTAGAGCTGCCGCTCTCAAGGAGCGGGACAATAATCCGGACGCTTATAAGAAATCCCACTATGACTCTGACGAGCCATCAAACAGGCAAAGTGTCAATACAGGACTGGTGCTACTACGCCAGCTCTGACGCTCGTCGGATTTGACAAGGCTTGCAAACTATCACAGATTACAAAGGGAAAACCCGCCGCAAGCTGCACAGTGATGCGAGCCTACCAGACGAGCTAAATGCCTTTATACTCACTTCGAGGCAAGCAGCACTGAACCATGCATGAGAGCACGAGCTGTTCCGGACAACTGTGTGTTCACTCTCTCCGTAGCCGATGTGAGTAAGACCTTTAAACAGGTTAACGTTCCCAAGGCCGCAGGTCCAGATGGATTACCAAGACGCATGCTCTTGTGAATGTCAACCTTTCCCAGTCTGTAATACCTACATGTTTCAAGCAAACCACCATAGTCCCTGTGCGCAAGAACGCTAAGGTAACCTGTCTAAATGACTATCGCCCCGTAGCACTCATATCTGTAGCCATGAAATGCTTTGAAACCCTGGACCCAATCCAATTCACATACCGCCCCAACAGATCTACAGATGATGCAATCTCTATTGCACTCCACACTGCCCTCTCCCACCTGGACAAGAGGAACACTTATGTGAGAATGCTGTTCACTGATTACAGCTAAGTGTTCAACACCATAGTGCACTCCAAACTCATCACTAAGTTAAGGACCCTGGAGCTGAACACCTCCCTCTGTAACTGGATCCTGGACTTCCTGACGTGCTGCCTCCAGGTGGTAAGGGTAGGCATCAACACAACCGCCATGCTGACTTTGAAAACGGGGCCTCCTCAGTGCTGCGTGCTCAGTCCCCTTATGTACTTCCTCTTCACCCATGACTGCGTGGCCGCAAACGACTCCAACACCGTCATTACGTTTGCTGACGACACGACGGTGGTAGGCCTGATCACCGATGACGATGAGAGACCTGGCAGTGTGGTGCCAGGAAAACAACCTTTCTCTCAACATCAACAAGACAAAGGAGATGATCGTGGGCTACAGGAAATGGAAGGCCGAGCACGCCCCCATTCACATCGAGCTGGTCGAGAGCTTCAAGTTCCTCTGTGTCCACATCACTATTGATTTATCATAGTCCGTGTGTCATGGGCCCTCAGATCCTCAGAGTTTTACAGGTGTACAATTGAGAGCATCTTGACTGACTGCATCAACGCTTGGTATGGCAACTGCTTGGCTTCCGATCGCAAGGCACTAGAGAGGGTAGTGCATACAGTCTAGAACATCACTGGGGCCGAGCTCCCTGCCCTTCCAGGACCTCTATACCACGCGGTGTCAGAGGAAGACCCTAAAAAGACTCCAGCCACCCAAGTCATAGACTGTTCTCCCTGAAAGCCTTACCGTTGCACCAGGTCTGGAACTAACAGGACCCTGAACAGCTTCTACCCTCAAGCCATAAGACTGCTAAATAGTTAGTTAAATTGTTAACTAAATAGCTACCCGGACTATCTGCATTGACACTTTTTTGACTCATCACATACGCTGCTGCTACTGTTTACTATCTGTCACTTTATTCCTAGTATTGTACATTCATGATTTTCCCTCTACCTCGTAGCCCTACACATCGACTCGGTACTGGTACCCCGTGTATATAGTCAAGTTATTGTTACTCATTGTGTATCTATTATTACTTTTATTATTACGTGTTTTACTTTTCTATTCATTCTCTATTTTCTTTCTCTCTACATTGTTGGGAAGGTCCTTAAGTAAGCATTCTACTGTTATTCTACACCTGTTGTTTACAAAGCATGTACAAATCAAATTTGGTTTGAGATTACCCGTCCCCTCCCTCCTCTCCCTCTACACCTACCCCAATCCACACTCACCTTAATCACTCACTTACTCAGTCACTCATAAACTCCCTCACCTCTCCTCATTCCAAACGTACCCCCTCCCACACTCACTAACCCCCCCATTCACCTCTCCTCTCTCCACCTTCAACCTCTCCCCCCCCAACCCATCCACCAATGCTCACTCCCTCACTGACCCCCCCCCCATACCCTCATCACCACCATCTTTTCTCTGCCCTCCTCGTCTCTCTCTCATCCTCTTTCTCCCTACCTCCCTCCTCTTCAGGCTCTGTTTGATTTATACCTACCCTCCCTCCTGCCCGGCTAGTCCCTAAAAACAACAGAGAGGGAGGGAGAAAAGAGAGGGGGGAGGTTAAGAGAGAGAGAGAACAACAACATATTTTACTTTCCATCCTCCCTCCTTTTTTTTAACCCAGCATTTCTTTCATTCCCCTCTCCCACACTGATTTTTAAATTGCATCTGGATTCTTGTGCTGTTTTAGTGGCTGACTCCCCCTTCCTACTGAAATGACTTTTTACCCTCTCAAACTCTGGCATGCTGAGGAAGCAAGTTCAACCTCCCCTCCCTCTATGTCCATTCGCCGACTCACACATACCACACATACAGCGGGTGAAATAAGTATTGAACACATCACCATTTTTCTCAGTAAATATATTTCCAAAGGTGCAATTGACATGAAAGTTTCACCAGATGTTGGTTACAACCCAAGTAATCCATACATACAAAGAAACCAAAACAAATAAGTTCAGAAATTAAGTTATGTGTAATAATATGAAATGACAAAGGGAAAAAGTATTGAACACATGAAGAAAGGGAGGTTCAAAAAGGCATGGAAAGCCAAGACAACAGCTTTAAACTATCAGTAATTCAAAAGCAATCCAGCCCCCTGTCAGTGCAAATTAATATCAGCTGGTTCAGTCCCAACTGATCGCCTACAAAAAGGTCTCATTGCCAAGGTGTCACACAAGACACATCTCATGATGGGTAAAAGCAAAGAGCTGTCTCAAGACATTCGCAACCTAATTGTTGCAAAACATAATGATGGCATTGGTTATAGGCGCATTTCTAAGCTTCTGAATGTTCCAGTGAGCACTGTTGGGGCCATAATACGGAAGTGGAAAGACAATCATTTCACCATAAATTTGCCTCGACCAGGTGCTCCTCGTAAATTTGCCCATTCATCCTTCCTTCTATTATGTGAAGTTTGCTAGTACCATTTGCTGAAAAGCAGCCCCACAAAAGAAATATATTTACTGAGAAAAATGGTGACGTGTTCAATACTTATTTCACCCGCTGTATGTACACACACCTATACACACACCTATACACACACACACACACACACACACACACACACACACACACACACACACACACACACACACACACACACACACACACACACACACACACACACACACACACACACACACACACACACACACACACACACACACACACACACACACACACATAGCTGCATGTTTGGTATTTGTGACAACATTGTGCTTGTGAAATCTGTTGTGTGGGCTGTGAATGTGTTGATGATCCCTCTACTTGCCTAGCTCTGACTGGATATGAGTGTGAGGACAGTGCTAAGACACCCAGGCATGCTAGCAGCACTGTTGTATGAGACATAAGCAATGACGTGGCCGTTCTGACTGACAGTGACCCTGATTCTGTCACAGTGGGATGGGTAAGCTGTCGGAGGTGGACTTGGACATTCCCCATGCTCAACCTGAACCATTTGGGGGATAAAACATACAGTACAGTATGTGTTAGTGGGAAACTGCCTACTCCTACTCACCTATACACACTTCCTGTGTGTGTGTCCAGACTGAGATAAAATAAGCACACTTTTCCATCCAGATTTCCTAACTGGAGCATGGGTGTGTTTGTGTGTGATGGAAGGATATCCGTAGAATCTAATGTGTTCCGCCTACGATTAAGTTGTAGTGTGTGTGTGTGTGTGTGTGTGTGTGTGTGTGTGTGTGTGTGTGTGTGTGTTTGTAAAACCTGATATTTCTAGAAAATGGACACTGGCCAGTGACATCCCGGAACTCTGTGACACAAAAGAGAGTGTTGGGTTTCCTGAAGGGAGAGGCCACACACACACATAAACACAGACGCACACTCCATCCGTCCCTCAGCTGCAGAACAGAGGTCAGAGGTAACATGGGGTCAGCTGACCGCTCCTCCCTTTCAGGCCTTTACTCTCCCCTCCCTTTTTACTGTGGTGAAACACACACACTAAGAACACACTCCCCTCATAAAACACACACTCCGGTCAATATACTGTTCAGGATGAAACCACAACACATAAAGCTGTATCTACTGTCCATTAGCTGTAACTCTCCATGGAAGATATATGAGTCTCTCTCTCTCTCTCTCTCTCTCTCTCTCTCTCTCTCTCTCTCTCTCTCTCTCTCTCTCTCTCTCTCTCTATATATATATATATATATATATATATTACTGTATGTTATATATCTATCTCTCACAGGATATACTGTATGATAAAGACACATTCACTTATTTTATTTTAATGCAATCATATTCTGTCACATCTTCCCACCCAAGCAGCTACTCAATCTACATATCACACACACGACTGACACACACACACAAAGCTAGCACCACGATTCCTCCTATTTGTGTCTTCTCTTAAAAGGCTGTTTTATTTAGCATAAATGTTGAAGCCAAGGGTGCCTGGCTACCATGGCAACCAAATTAAACGGAGAATCTCTTCAGAAAGCAGAAATCTAAATTATTCGGACCCTTTATGAAGAGAGAAATGAAAACGCTGCACTGTGTATGCAGACTACTGTCCTTTGAAATAAAATGAGTGGGGAAAAAATAAACAAAAACATGTCTGTTTTTATGTGTAAAACCTTGAACAACGAAACATGAATGTAAACATTATGCAGATTACACACAGTATTATCACAACATAGAAAGAGTATCAGATGCATTACTATATTACATGACTAAATAATATCCCACAGCACCCCACCTCGCACCAGCTTCTGAGGATAACGCTTAAGTAACACGTCCATAAATATTACATAGTGGAATGATAGACTGATGGCATGAGGATTATGCTGTATATTGGAGCATGTTGATGATCTTGACATATCTAATGGTATAGACTTGATAATGAACAGATCCTTTTTGATTAAACCATGTATGATGCTGTTACTATTCATGTCATGTTGTATAGATGGATGTTTTTTAAACTATAGTGCGTACATTCCAAATTGTTGTATACTCCCAAGAGTATTATAGTGAATGAAAACATAGATAACAGATAAATAACTGTTACTGTCCAATATAATGTCCACTAATACCAGTGTCCACCAATACCATATTGTCCACTAATACCATAATGTCCACTAATACCATAATGCCCACTAATACCATATTGTCCACTAATACCATATTGTCCACTAATACCATAGTGTCCACTAATACCATATTGTCCACTAATACCATAATGTCCACTAATACCATAATGCCCACTAATACCATAGTGTCCACTAATACCATAGTGTCCACTAATACCATAATGTCCATTAATACCATAGTGTCCACTAATACCATAATGCCCACTAATACCATAGTGTCCACTAATACCATAGTGTTCACTAATACCATAGTGTCCACTAATACCATAGTGTCCACTAATACCATAGTGTCCACTAATACCATAGTGTCCACTAATACCATAGTGTTCACTAATACCATAGTGTCCACTAATACCATAATGCCCACTAATACCATAGTGTCCACTAATACCATAGTGTTCACTAATACCATAGTGTCCACTAATACCATAGTGTTCACTAATACCATAGAGTTCACTAATACCATAGTGTTCACTAATACCATAGTGTTCACTAATACCATAGTGTTCACTAATACCATAGTGTCCACTAATACCATAGTGTTCACTAATACCATAGTGTCCACTAATACCATAATGCCCACTAATACCATAGTGTCCACTAATACCATAGTGTTCACTAATACCATAGTGTCCACTAATACCATAGTGTCCACTAATACCATAGTGTTCACTAATACCATAGTGTCCACTAATACCATAGTGTCCACTAATACCATAGTGTTCACTAATACCATAGTGTTCACTAATACCATAGTGTCCACTAATACCATAGTGTCCACTAATACCATAGTGTCCACTAATACCATAGTGTGCACTAATACAACAGTGTCCACTAATACCATAGTGTCCACTAATACCATAGTGTCCACTAATACCATAGTGTCCACTAATACCATAGTGTGCACTAATACAACAGTGTTCACTAATACCATAGTGTTCACTAATACCATAGTGTTCACTAATACCATAGTGTTCACTAATACCATAGTGTCCACTAATACCATAGTGTTCACTAATACCATAGTGTCCACTAATACCATAGTGTTCACTAATACCATAGTGTCCACTAATACCATAGTGTTCACTAATACCATAGTGTCCACTAATACCATAGTGTCCACTAATACCATAGTGTTCACTAATACCATAGTGTCCACTAATACCATAGTGTCCACTAATACCATAGTGTTCACTAATACCATAGTGTTCACTAATACCATAGTGTCCACTAATACCATAGTGTCCACTAATACCATAGTGTCCACTAATACCATAGTGTGCACTAATACAACAGTGTCCACTAATACCATAGTGTCCACTAATACCATAGTGTCCACTAATACCATAGTGTCCACTAATACCATAGTGTGCACTAATACAACAGTGTTCACTAATACCATAGTGTTCACTAATACCATAGTGTCCACTAATACCATAGTGTTCACTAATACCATAGTGTGCACTAAAACGGATCACTGATATGACATGCTCTAGCATGGCATGACTTCTGTACTGCATGTGATCATATCTAACAGAGGATAGACAGTGTATTAGGGGGGTTATGTTTGTCTGAAGTGTGATTATTGCAGGACTCGTCTTAGAAGTGTGGACATGTTCCATCTGTAGCACCGCTGGTAGAGGGGATGCTGGTTATGAAATTTCCCCCCCGGGGGATCAATAAAGTACCTATCTATCTATCTAAACAGGTCAAAGGTCATTTACTCGTCCAATGAGCAGATGAGTGAAAGGAAATGGGGGTCAGAGGTCAATGTCTCTTTCCTCTCCTCCACATCTCCTCCCTCTGCTTTCCCTCTTTCTCTCTCTCTCTTTCGCTCTCTCTCTCCCTCTCTCTCTCTCTCTCTCTCTCTCTCACACACACACACACACACAATCACACACACATACATACAACCACACACACACACACACACACACACACACACACACACACACACACACACACACACACACACACACACACACACACACACACACACACACACACACACACACACATACACATACACACATACATACAACCACACACACACACACACATACACATACACACATACATACAACCACACACACACAGAGCACAAACAACAGATCTATTTTATTGATTTGACTCCTGTGCCTGCTCGGCTGCCCACTGGAGGAGGAGGGGGCAGGGCTCTAATGAATACCTCCACCCTGTGCCCCCTAAGCCAAGCCCTACTCCCCCACCTTAATTAACTGTGTGTATGTGTGTGTGTATGTGTGTGTGTGTTCTCTACCTCCTATTCAACTTCCCCCCTCTCTTTCTTCTTAACTAGCTTTTACTTGAGCCTTTTACACTGGAAATACTTTCTTGTAATCTCTCTCTTTCGCTCTCTCTCTCTCTCTCTCTCTCTCTCTCTTGCTCTCTGTCTTTGTGTGAGGTGCCAGTGAGTAAATCATGCATAGCAAATCCATGAATCCATTCTTCAGTCCTTCAGTACGTACTGTATGTGTCAATCAAATGATTGATTTAAAGACGTGGCAATCCAGGTCACTTATTACAGACCAGACGATCCCTCCCCACATACCTCTAGTTACTTTGTCACGTACACCTTGACCCCAAAAGTCTCTCAGACAGACCCCCCTCGCTTCGAAATACACCCCCCCCCCACACAGTGATGACTCAAGTCCATCAGTATTCAGCCAGAGGAGAGGAACACTACAGTCTCACAGCCCCTCTCTCACCTTGACTTTCACCACGGCAACAGAACACGGCAAGAACGCCGTGGCAACCAACACATTGCATATCAAGAATACCTGAGGACAATGAGACGAGTCGTATTCTTAACCTCTCCCTCTCTCTGCATTCTCCCTCTCTGCCTTCTCTCTCTCTCTCTCTCTCTCTCTCTCTCTCTCTCTCTCTCTCTCTCTCTGCCTTCTCCCTCTCTCTCTCTCTCTCTCTCTGCCTTCTCCCTCTCTCTCTCTCTCTCTTTCTCTCAATTCAATTTGATTCAATTCAAAGGGCTTTATTGGCATGGGAAACATATGGTTACATTGCCAAAGCAAGTGACATAGATAATAAACAAAAGTGAAATAAATAATAAAACTTAACAGTAAACATTACACTCACAGAAGTTACAAAAGAATAAAGACATTTCAAATGTCATTATGTATACAGTTGAAGTCGGAAGTTTACATACACCTTAGCCAAATACATTTAAACTTAGTTTTTCAAAATTCCTGACATTTAATCCTAGTAAAGATTCCCTGTTTTAGGTCAGTTAGGATCATCACTTTATTTTAAGAATGTGAAATGTCAGAATAATAGTAGAGAGAATTATTTATTTCATATTTTATTTATTTCATCACATTCCCAGTGGGTCAGACGTTTACATACACTCATTTAGTATTTGGTAGAATTGCCTTTAAATTGTTTAACTTGGGTCAAACGTTTCGGGTAGCCTTCCACAAGCTTCCCACAATAAGTTGGGTGAATTTTGGCTCATTCCTCTTGACAGAACTGGTGTAACTGAGTCAGGTTTGTAGGCCACCTTGCTCACACATGCTTTTTCAGTTCTGCCCAGAAATGTTCTATAGGATTGGGATCAGGGATTTGTGATGGCCACTCTAATACCTTGACTTTGTTGTCCTTAAGCCATTTTGCCACAACTTTGGAAGTATGCTTGGGGTCATTGTCCATTTGGAAGACCCATTTGCGACCAAGCTTTAACTTCTTGACTGAGGTCTTGAGATGTTGCTTCAATATATCCACATAATTTTCCTTCCTCATGATGCCATCTATTTTGTGAAGTGCACCAGTCCCTCCTGCAGCAAAGCACCCCCACAACATGATGCTGCCACCCCCGTGCTTCACAGTTGGGATGGTGTTCTTTGGCTTGCAAGCCTCCCCCTTTTTCCTCCAAACATAACGATGGTCATTATGGCCCAACAGTTCTATTTTTGTTTCATCAGACAAGAGGACATTGCTCCAAAAAGTACGATCTTTGTCCCCATGTGCAGTTGCAAACCGTAGTCTGGCTTTTCTATGGCGATTTTGGAGCAGTGGCTTCTTCCTTGCTGAGCGGCCTTTCAGGTTATGTCGATATAGGACTTGTTTTACTGTGGATATATATTGTACCTGTTTCCTCCAGCATCTTCACAATGTCCTTTACTGTTGTTCTGGGATTAATTTTCACATTTCGCACCAAAGTACGTTCATCTCTAGGAGACAGAATGTGTCTCCTTCCTGAGCTGTATGACGGCTGCGTAGTCCCATGGTGTTTATACTTGCGTACTATTGTTTGTACAGATGAATGTGGTACCTTTGCTCCCAAGGATGAACCAGCCTTGTAGAGGTCTACAAATGTTTTTCTGAGGTCTTGGCTGATTTATTTTTTTATTTTATTTTAGAGGCACTGAGTTTGAAGGTAGGCCTTGAAATACATCCACAGGTACACCTCCAATTGACTCAAATTATGTCAATTAGCCTATCAGAAGCTTCTAAAGCCATGACATCATTTTCTGGAATTTTCCAAGCGGTTTAAAGGCACAGTCATCTTAGTGTATGTAAAATTCTGACCCACTGGAATTGTGATATAGTGAATTATCTGTAAACAACTGTTGGAGGAATTACTTGTGTCATGCACAAAGTAGATGTCCTAACCAACTTGCCAAAACTTGAGTTTGTTAACATGAAATCTGTGGAGTGGTTGAAAAATGAGTTTTAATGACTTCAACCTAAGTGTATGTAAACTTCCGACTTCAACTGTATATGTTGTATGTTATAACGATGTGCAAATAGTTAAAGTAAAAAAGGGAAAATAAATAAGCATAAATATGGGTTGGATTTACGATGGTGTTTGTTCTTCACTGGTTGAACTTTCCTTGTGGCAGCAGGTCACAAATGCTGCTGCTGTGGCACACTGTGGTATTTCACCCAGTAGATATGGGAGTTTATCAGAATTGGATATGTTTTCAAATTCTTTGTGGATCTGTGTAATCTGAGAAAAATATGTGTCTCTAATATGGTCATACATTTGGCAGGAGGTTAGGAAGAGCAGCTCTGTTTCCACCTCATTTTGTGGGCAGTGTGCACATAGCCTGTCTTCTCTTGAGAGCCAGGTCAGCCTACGTCGGCCTTTCTCA
The DNA here is from genome assembly GCA_023634145.1 of Thymallus thymallus. NCBI lineage: Eukaryota > Metazoa > Chordata > Actinopteri > Salmoniformes > Salmonidae > Thymallus > Thymallus thymallus. Next base: position 17,614,564 of record CM042399.1, read on the forward strand.
ATAGCAAGGCTATGCTCTCTGAGTCTGTACATAGTCAAAGCTTTCCTTAAGTTTGGATCAGTCACAGTGGTTAGGTATTCTGCCACTGTGTAATCTCTGTTTAGGGCCAAATAGCATTCGAGTTTGCTATGTTTTTTTTGTTAATTCTTTCCAATGTGTCAAGTAATTATCTTTCTGTCTACTAATAAGTTCCAAAATAACAAAGGTGAGAAATACAACAATGACCGACTTGATACAAACACATACCATCAATGATCCACACGCAGGTGGATGTGTGGTGTGCTTAACTAGAATCCCCAATTAGAGACAACTCTAGACAGCTGTCTCTAATTGGGGATCACTAACTCCCTAATCTTGTGGTGTGAGGACCTGACTGTGGCCTACCCACTCCCTCTGGTGTGAGTCTGAGGCCTGGCCTCTCTATGCCTTCTCCCTCTCTCTGCCTTCTCTCTCTCTCTCTCTCTCTCTGTCTCTCTCTGCCTTCTCCCTTTCTCTGCCTTCTCCCTCTCTCTGTCTTCTACCTCTCTCTGTCTTCTACCTCTCTCTGCTTTCTTTCTCTCTCTGGCTTCTTCCTCTCTCTGCATTTTCTCTCTGCATTTTCTCTCTGCCTTCTCTCTCTCTGCCTTCTCCCTCTCTGCCTTCTCCCTCTCTGCCTTCTCTCTGCCTTCTCCCCCTCGCTGCCTTCTCCCTCTCTCTGCCTTCTCCCTCTCTCTGCTTTCTCCTTCTCTCTCTCTGCCTTCTCTTTCTCTCTGTCTTCCCTCTCTCTCTGCCTTCTCCCTCTCTCTGCTTTCTCCTTCTCTCTCTCTCCCTTCTCTTTCTCTCTGTCTTCCCTCTCTCTCTGTCTTCTCCCTCTCTCTGCTTTCTCCTTCTCTCTCTGTCTTCTCCCTCTCTCTCTCTCTTTGTCTTCTCTCTCCCTCTCTCTGCCTTCTCCTTCTCTCTCAATCTTTATGGTTCTCAGTTGTTTCCTTCCTCTCTCCTTTTTTACTTTTTCTGTTTTCTGTCTCTCTGTCCTTCATGCCACATTTGACATCTATAATAATACCTGCCCAGACCTCTCACACTGTGCAATATATGTATTTATCACAGGCCAATGATAAGATGTGTGTGTGGTGTATAGAATGCAAGTTGTATTAGCTCTAACACACACACTTGCACGCACACACACAAACACACACTCAACCTCACTGTCCTACAAACCCCCAAGGAGTGTTGAGTTGTGTGTCTGTGCGAGTGTATGAGTGTGTCAGCAGTGCTGTCAGAAGTTGTGTGTGACAGACATGTAGACATGTACATCTACAGAGGAGAGTGTGGCAGCGTGTGTCTGCTGCTGACAGCTGTTCACAACACTCTCTACTTTACTCTGTCACTGGGCTGTCACTGAAGTCTAAACAAACCTTTATACCCTAGATAGACTCCTTCTCTCTCTCTCTCTCTCTCTCTCTCTCTCTCTCTCTCTCTCTCTCTCTCTCTCTCTCTCTCTCTCTCTCTCTCTCTCTCTCTCTCTCTCTCGCTCTCTCTCGCTCTCTCTCTCTATATACAGTGGGGAGAACAAGTATTTGATACACTGCCGATTTTGCAGGTTTTCCCAATTACAAAGCATGTAGAAGTCTGTAATTTTTATCATAGGTACTCTTCAACTGTGAGTGACGGAATCTAAAACAAAAATCCAGAAAATCACATTGTATGATTTTTAAGTAATTAATTTGCATTTTATTGCATGACAAGTATTTGATACATCAGAAAAGCAGAACTTAATATTTGGTACAGAAACCTTTGTTTGCAATTACAGAGATCATACGTTTCCTGTAGTTCTTGACCAGGTTTGCACACACTGCAGCAGGGATTTTGGCCCACTCCTCAATACAGACCTTCTCCAGATCCTTCTACTAATGGTTTTCTTTGAGACTGTGGTCCCAGCTCTCTTCAGGTCATTGACCAGGTCCTGCCGTGTAGTTCTGGGCTGATCCCTCACCTTCCTCATGATCATTGATGCCCCACGAGGTGAGATCTTGCATGGTGCCCCAGACCGAGGGAGATTGACCGTCATCTTGAACTTCTTCCATTTTCTAATAATTGCGCCAACAGTTGTTGCCTTCTCACCAAGCTGCTTGCTTATTGTCCTGTTGCCCATCCCAGCCTTGTGCAGGTCTACAATTTTATCCCTGATGTCCTTACACAGCTCTCTGGTCTTGGCCATTGTGGAGAGGTTGGAGTCTGTTTGATTGAGTGTGTGGACAGGTGTCTTTTATACAGGTAACGAGTTCAAACAGGTGCAGTTAATACAGGTAATGAGTGGAGAACAGGAGGGCTTCTTAAAGAAAAACTAACAGGTCTGTGAGAGACGGAATTCTTACTGGTTGGTAGGTGATCAAATACTTATGTCATGCAATAAAATGCAAATTAATTATTAACAAATCATACAATGTGATTTTCTGGATTTTTAGATTCCGTCTCTCACAGTTGAAGTGTACCTATGATAAAAATGACAGACCTCTACATGCTTTGTAAGTAGGAAAACCTGCAAAATCGGCAATGTATCAAATACTTGTTCTCCCCACTGTATATATATATATAATTTATTTTTTTCCCTCACTCTTCTTTTTTCTTGTGCACTCCATCTCTCTCTGTGTCTCTCTCTCTCGTGTGTGCCATCTCTCTTTTTCTGTCTCTCTGTCTCTTTCTCTTTTGCACTCCAGCTCTCTAACTGTCTGTCTCTTTTTGACCATCTGTCTTTATTTCATAGGCTCTCTCTCGTTTCCTTTACTCCCTCTTTCTCTATCTTGCTATGTGTTTAAATGATCTCAGATGAGACAGTACTGATTTATCTGTCAACAGCATCCTGTCCTTTGCTGTAATTTTGGGGGATGTGTGTGTGTGCATGCAGACACAAGTGTGTTTGGTGGAAAACACAAATGGTTGTACATTTTACAAGTAGGATGAGTTAGGGATGGGGTGTTTAAAGGAGAGGTTTTCCATAGATGAGTTATGGATGGGGTGTTTAAAGGAGAGGTTTTCCATAGATGAGTTATGGATGGGGTGTTTAAAGGAGAGGTTTTCCATAGATGAGTTAGGGATGGGGTGTTTAAAGGAGAGGTTTTCCATAGATGAGTTATGGATGGGGTGTTTAAAGGAGAGGTTTTCCATAGATGAGTTATGGATGGGGTGTTTAAAGGAGAGGTTTTCCATAGATGAGTTATGGATGGGGTGTTTAAAGGAGAGGTTTTCCATAGATGATTTAAGCAGTCAAGACAAAATGAATGTTGTCAACGGCCAGGTAGCCCACCCGGACTGGTCACAGAGTAGTGGGCATGTCAAAAGAAGTGGTTGTGGTAAAAGTGCACCGTTAATCGATGGTCTCTTTTGATTGAACAGCGTTGCCACCGCTCAGAGGATTAGCTCATTTTGTTCAGTCTCTTTCAGGAAGTGCATGGAGGATGCTAAAGCAGTTTTAATCAGATATACAACTCAAACTTTTATAACTAATTATTACCGGTATACTAGCTATGCTTCATGAATATCCGAAGAGTATTGTTCAGTCTCATAGTAATTTTCCTTGAGTTCACATACACAACTTGATGAAAGCAGTTGTGACACATGAAGGTCTGCAACCAGAATAACCTCATTTTAATCTCCTGTTATAAAATACTAGTATTAGACAGGTATCAGCATAGGCTTTAGGCAATTTTTGCCCGCTCGCTTCGTAAAGTGGTCATTATCAGCATGTCAGCAAACTTGCAGTCGGGCATGCCTTTAAGTAAGCTTGCTATTGGTGTTTAGAAATGGGACATCGAGAAGTTTAATCTTTGACATTGAGCACAGTAGCCTACACACCAGCAATGAAATGTGATACATGTAAAATGTTCACAACATGAAAGTATGCATTTAATTACATGCAACGTTTTTTCCACAGCGTGAGTGATTTCACGGCTCCATCGTTCTGAGTTTACCCAACGGTCATTTTAATGCACCTTCCTATACAGTGGGCATGACCAACTCCAGTCCTCGGGGGCCTTTACATTTTTGCCCCAGCTAACACACCTGACTCCAATAATCAAGTAATCATGATCTTCTGTTTAGAATGCAATTAGTTTAATCAGCTGTGTTTGCTAGGGATGGGGAAAAGTGTGACACCACTCCGGCCCCCGAGGACTGGAGTTGCCCATCCCTGCTCTACAGTCATGTCTCCACGAATCTCTGCACACGCTGGCAACAACTGACAGAAAGTCAGACCAATTACATGTGCGCTTTAGATGTGCCTACTTTCGTTCAACACACCCGAGCTGTGTTCGAATACCCATTCTAACATACTGTATACTACATACTTAATGAGTATATACTACATACTATATACTATTAGTTCATTTTGGTATACTGTAAACGAACGGTATCCTTTCTGTTAGTGATAAATGGGACAGATGGGAGTAGCAAGTAGTTGCAGCCCAATATGGCGGCCGGAGACCGGAGCTGTGTTCGAATACTCATACTAACCGAACTAACCGTACAATGTGTTACGTGAATTCATTATATAGTATGCTTATTGGTCATAGTATGGATATAGTTAGTATGCCAAACGTTCCTGGATGTCGTACTAAATTCGCCAAAATACGAAGTATACATGCAGTGGACACTATTTCTGTACTTTTAGGGACAACAATGCAAGTCTTCATAACTTTTCAGATTTGAAGAAAATTGTGGAAAATATGTAGCCGAAGTCCGACGAGAGCGGATACAAATTCATTGCATTAACTAATTATGTTAAGAAATGTTAAGAAAATGTTGAGCAATGTATCTAAGTAATGACTTTTCAAATAAGTTACGTTACACGTTATGTTGGCTGACAATTTGCTATCTACACTATGCTTACGAACCACATAGCATTACACCAGTATGTACGGGTATGTTAGCTAGTTACCTAACGTTAGTTGGCTGCTAATACCTCAAACTTGCTAGGCAGTATATTAACTATCTGCTATCTAACTAACTAACTATACAACGTTTATTAACTTTATTATTCACATAATTCTTAGCTAAGTGGTACTGTCGTTGTGCGTTTCAATGGGCATTGTAAATTCTACTCCGATTTCAGAGCACTCTCACGCAGAATAACTGATACATTTACGAACACTCAACACCCGTTTAATATGGCCAGTGTCAGTAAACGTCAGCAAAAAAAATAGTAATTCAATTGTTGTCAGCAGCACAGTTACAGTCACCAACGCTCTGGATAACATGAAAACAGCCTAACCAGCTCTGCTAGGGCGAGTAAAATGGTCAGAGTGAGGTTCTCTCATTTGTGTCTGTAAGTAGCTAGCCAACTTTAGCCAGTTAGCTTGGGTGCTTGACTACTGTTGAACGCTCGGATCAATCCTACTCCTCGGCCAGAGTGTCCAGTGTGCGAGATTGAAACGCTCTGAATTTACAAACGGACAATCTGACAATGCTGTTGATTTGCAATCGCCCAGAGCGCACTCTGGGACTCCAGATTGAATTTACGAACCCACTCGAAACCATAAAATGTTTAGCTAGTCATATGTTATGCTAACAAGCTAGCAAGACAGGCAAAGATCTAGTACGCTTAACTGAAACGATACCGTTCGCTTACAGTATATTAAAATGAACTAATAGTATATAGTATGTAGTATATACTCATTAAGTATGTAGTATACAGTATGTTAGTATGGGTATTCGAACACAGCTCCGGTCTCCAGCCGCCATATTGAGCTGCAACTACCCGCTACTCCCATCTGTCCCATTTATCACTAACAGATCTGAAAATAAAGGGATACCGATCATCTCCGCAGTGCATTCGGAAAGTATTCAGACCCCTTTAATTTTTTACACATTTTGTTGCGTTACAGCCTTATTCTAAAATGGATTCAATTGTTTTCGTCCTCATCATGAGGAGCGCTGCTGCACAGCTATTTTCAGGTCTCTCCAGAGAGGTTAGATTGGATTCAAGCCGAGCTCTGGCTGGGCCACTCAAGGATATTCAGAAACTTGTCAAGAAGCGACTCCTGCGTTGTATTGGCAGTGTGCTTTGGGTCGTTGTCCTGTTGGAAGGTGAACCTTTGCCCCAGTCCTTTAGGTGCCTTTTGGCAAACTCCAAGCGGTCTGTCATGTGTCTTTTACTGAGTCTGGCCACTCTACCATAAAGGCCTGATTGGTGGAGTGCTGCAGAGATGGTTGTCCTTCTGGAAGGTTCTCCCATCTCCACGGAGGAACTCTGGAGCTCTGTCAGAGTGACCTTCGGGTTCTTGGTCACCTCCCCCGATTTCTCAGTTTGGGCAGACAGCCAGCTCTAGGAAGAGTCTTGGTGGTTCCAAACTTCTTCCATTTAAGAATGGTGGAGGCCACTGTGTTCTTGGGGACCTTCAATGCTGCAGAAATGTTTTGGTTCCCTTCACCAGATCTGTGTCTTAACACAATCCTGTCTCGGAGCTCTACGGACAATTCCTCATGGCTTGGTTTTGCATTGTCAACTGTGGGACATTATATAGACAGATGTGTGTCTTTCCAAATCATGTCCAATCAATTGAATTTACCACAGGTGGACTCCAATCTAGTTTTAGAAACATCTCGAGGAAGCTCAATGGAAACAGGATGCATCTTTTTATTATAAATGTGCTAAAATGTTAGGATAAGGCTGTAACATAACAAAATGTAGAAAAAGGGAAGGGGTCTGAATACTTTACTTTCTGAATGCACTGTAAACTATACTTTATTGGGGCAAGTCTATGGTAAAGTGCTATTGTGTAAAAAAAAATTATGTGTCAGTGGTTTGATATCTTACATGGTTTATGTTGTCATATGTGTAAAGTGTAATTTGTTGCCTTTCAACATGTCTAATAAAGATCAATCAAACTCAATCAACCAATAAATTAATGATTCCTCTCTCTCTCTGTCTCCAGGTGCAGATGTGACGGAGCCTAACAGCTCAGACAGTCGCGGAGAACGTCTCGACTTCTTCCTCAAACAGGAAGAGGCTCTGGGAGCGGGTGAGGCCAACTTCCTGGGAGCCAGCGAATCAGATGAGGCAGGAGGTGGGACCGGGGGCGGGACTACACCTTCGGTAGCCAATCTGAGGGCAGCGTTGATGAGTAAAAACAGCCTGCTGTCGCTACGGGCTGAGATGCTGGGAGACGATAACCCTGTACTGTTTGAATTCATGCCCAAAGGAGGACACTCTCTGTCACGTAAGTTACTGTTATAGTATATAACACAAACACACACACCACACTCCACTCCACTCTATAACTGCTGTTTGACTGTCACACAATACCACTGCTATAGAATCATCATTCTCTTGTTGGCTTTTGTGAATTTAATTTTGGTGTGTGTATTTGTGCGTGCATGTGTGCATGTGTTCAGTATGTAACAGGTCTGTGTGATGGTGCAAGAAAGAATTACTCAGTTGTGACTCAGTGAGAGAACATTGTGCTGGGATGGCTCCCGAGTGTGTGAGAAAATGTTTCCTGGATTTCTTTGTGTGTCAGTGTGTGTGTGGTTTCATACAACAGGGTTTAGCCATCTTCATCTGTGTTTATATGTGATTGAATTATGTATTGTGCATGGGTGCATGAGGGTGTGTGTGCGGGTGTGTGTCTGAGGCCTTGAGTATGGCCTACCCTGTATATTGGTGTAAAGGGGCCTAGCCCGAACCATGAAAAAAAGCTCCAGACAATTATTCCTCCCCCACCAAACTTTACAGTTGGCACATATGCATTCGGTAGCATTCTCCTGGCATCCGCCAAACCTAGATTGGTCCGTCGGACTGCCAGATGGTCACTCCAGAGAACACGTTTCGACTGCTCCAGAGTCCTATGGCGGTGAGCTTTACACCACTCCAGCCGACACTGCGCATTGCGCATGGTAATCTTAAGCTGCTCGGCCATGGAAACCCATTTCATGAAGCTCCCAACGCACAGTTGTGCTGACGTTGACGTTGCTTCCAAAGGCAGTTTGGAACTCAGTAGTGAGTGTTGCAACCGAGGACAGACCATTTTTACGCGTTACGTGCTTCAGCACTCTGCGGTCACGTTCTGTGAGCTTGTGTGGCCTACCACTTTGCGGCAGATCTATTGTTGCTCCTAGACGTTTCCACTTCACAATAACAGCACTTACAGTTGACCGGGGCAGCTCTAGCAGGGCAGAAATTTTACAAACTGACTTGTTGGAAAGGTGGCATCCTATGACGATGCCACGTTGAAAGTCACTGAGCTCTTCAAAGGCCATTCTACTGCCAATGTTTGCCTATGGAGATTAAATGGCTGTTTGCTCCATTTTGTGGCTGAAATAGCCAAATCCACTAATTTGTATATGTCTACTTTTGACATATACATTTGTCTACTTTTGTATATGTAGTGTGTATTTGTGTGTGCGTGTTTGTGTGTGTGTATGTGAGGGTGCTTGCGTATGTGTATACGTGTGTATACGTGTGTGTGTTTAATTTCTCTTTGCTTTCTTTAGCTGGTAATTGTCTTTTTAGTGCTGAGTTGCATCTGTCTATGTTTGAGGGAGACAGAGAAAGAGTCCAACTCTAAACCTCGTCATGCCCTTTTAGCTTAGCCCTTCCCTTTTTTAGTCTCCTCTTCTTCCCTCCCTCTCTCATTCCTTCAGCCTGCTCTCCCCTTCCCCCTCTATCTTCCTTCTCTTCTCCTACCTCTCCATAACACCCCTCCCTGTCTCCTTTTCTTACCTCTCCATAACACCCCTCCCTGTATCCTTCTCTTACCTCTCCATAACACCCCTCCCTGTCTCCTCCTCCTACCTCTCCATAACACCCCTCCCTGTCTCCTCCTCCTACCTCTCCATAACACCCCTCCCTGTCTCCTCCTCCTACCTCTCCATAACACCCCTCCCTGTCTCCTCCTCCTACCTCTCCATAACACCCCTCCCTGTCTCCTTCTCTTACCTCTCCATAACACCCCTCCCTGTCTCCTTCTCTTACCTCTCCATAACACCCCTCCCTGTCTCCTCCTCTTACCTCTCCATAACACCCCTCCCTGTCTCCTTCTCTTACCTCTCCATAACACCCCTCCCTGTCTCCTTCTCTTACCTCTCCATAACACCCCTCCCTGTCTCCTCCTCGTACCTCTCCATAACACCCCTCCCTGTCTCCTCCTCTTACCTCTCCATAACACCCCTCCCTGTATCCTTCTCCTACCCCTCCATTACACCCTCCCTGTCTCTTTCTCCCCACCTCTCCACCTCTTTAACTTCAAAGCATAGTCATTTAAATCCTTGGGAAAGTATTGATTCATCGAACAGAGAAGTAGGGCGAGGTCACCTGACCCATTTCACCAGCCATTGCTCCTATTATCACAACTTGGTCTGGCCTGTGTGTGTGTACGTGTGCGTGTACTTGTTTTCCTACATTATCAGGACCGCAATGTCCTAAAAAGATAGAAAAACAATTACTTTTTTGAATGGGCGTGGCTCCTAATCCGTGAGGGAATCTTTTATTTCTGATGCTCCGTATCTGTGAGTGCGCAAATTCAGTATCTCACAGGAATTTGGGACTTTTCTCATGCAGAAACCGGATTAGATACACTACCGGTCAAAAGTTTGGAATATTACTCATTCAAGGGTTTTTCTTTATTTGCAAAATGTTTTACATTGTAGAATAAAAGTGAAGACATCAAAACTATGACATAACACATATGGAATCATGTAGTAACCAAAAAAGTGTTAAACAAATATTTTATATTTGAGATTCTTCAAAGTAGTCACCCTTTGCCTTGACTACAGCTTTGCACACTCTTGGCATAGTACTGTACAACAAGTGCTCAGCATATGTGGGAACTCCTTCAAGACTGATGGAAAAGGATTCCAGGTGAAGTTGGTTGAGAGAATGCCATGAGTGTGTACTAATACTAATGTAATTAGTCAAATCAGTCACACTACAAAATGCTACCAAATAAACCACAATTCATTCATAATACTGTGAATATATAGTTTCACAGACATATTGTTGCATTATATTCTTGTTTGTGCGAAATCGTTAAGAATAATATAAAACCAGTCTGCTCACCACCAAGGTGAATTGGTTTAGTCTTGACTCTTGGTTGACAGTGTTGGGGGATGGGTAATGTATGCTCGAGTGCCAAATCAACACAAATGGATAAGAAAAGGTCTAAGCCATCAGGTGCCCAGTTTAGGAAAAAGAAGAAAGAAGAAGAGGAGAAACGCGCAAAAGATAAAGGTATGCAGCTATGTATCTCTTTATGAGTATAATATTATGCATGTAATGAAATAGACTAGTATAACACTTATGTTTGTTAGCCTATGTTGCTGTGTTGCTTGCTATGTTATTACACATAGGGCGACAATATTCTGTTTTCTGTCCAACTAGCTTACATAACATTGGATATAAATTCACACAGTTTCATCATGATAATGTGTGTATCCTGCAGCAAAACGATTACAACCTAACTAGCACATTATTGATTTGGTTAACTTTCATTGAGGTGACATCATAAAGGTTTTCTGTGATTGTATTGACTAGGTCCTGAGCTCAGTAAGGGGAATTTCCAATGCTGTAGGCTAACTTAAAAGACATCTGCGTTATGCTGATATTTGTATCTTTTGTGATATATTGAGTATTTTGGGTTGTCTTATGCCTAGAATTAACCAAGGAGGTTGTATGGTTCATTTGGTTCCTATTCTGAAAGTTTGATCAATTGTGCATAATGACATGTATATTTAATTTAGCAAGAAATGTAATTAGGGTGTCAGACTCATGTACTGTATTTCAATGCAAATTCAGGGGCACTTCAGAAATATTTTGGAGCACCCTCTGGCACTGGCCAGGATGAAGAGACATCTACCTCCTCAGCCACACAGGTGTCTTCACAAATGTTGTCTGAGCCTGATGATGAGGATGAAGACCCATTTGCTCCCACTTCTCCCCAGCAGGATTCTTCAGGTGTGTTTGTGTGCACGCGCACGTGTGTGTGTGGGGGTGTACACACACATGTGTTTTTTTGTGTGCATCCCTGCATAACATAAACAAAATAAATAATTTCCCTTTTGCAAAGTTTTAAGTTTCCATATTGTAGGTAACAATGATGATTTTATTATTATATGTATGTATGTATGTATGTATGTGTGTGTGTGTGTGTGTGTGTGTGTGTGTGTGTGTGTGTGTGTGTGTGTGTGTGTGTGTGTGTGTGTGTGTGTGTGTGTGTGTATGTATAGATAGATAGATAGATAGATAGATAGATAGATAGATAGATAGATAGATAGATAGATAGATAGATAGATAGATAGATAGATAGATAGATAGATAGATAGATAGATAGATAGATAGATAGATAGATAGATAGATAGATAGATAGATAGATAGATAGATAGATAGATAGATAGATAGATAGATAGATAGATAGATAGATAGATAGATAGATAGGTACTTTTATGTATGTATGTGTGATGTTCCACCACTATAAATGCTGTGAATAACGTGTGTAAACTACAGCAATGCCCATGTGCTCTCCATTAGAAATGCCTGTAGCAGCATCCCCACCAAATCCTGCTGCTGAGGATGAACCACTGTCTACAGACCCTGCTGATTGGCCTTCAGTTCTGACTGACAGAATTCGGACACAACTAGTTTGCAGAGGACCAAGTGAGGTACCACCTAACTTTGTTTTCCAAAAGAATGAGAGTGAAGATGCCACCACCAGTATTTCAGGAAGACCTTGGTGAGTGGTGAAAAAATCCCTAGAAGTTGGTTGGTGTATTCTGAAAGAAACAACAGCCTCTTCTGCTTCTGCTGCAAACTCTTTTCTAAGAAGAAAATTAATTTAGCAAACTCAGGACTGACAGACTGTAAACATACAAGTTCTTTGCTGACTTCACACGACAGCAGTACAGAACACCAAAACTGCATGAAAACATGGAAAGAACTGGCAGTGAGGATAAAGAAAGGGGAAACAATTTATATGCATGAGATGGCACTTATGGAGACTGAGAGGATAAGATGGAGAGTGTTGACACGTCTGACTGCTGTTGTGCAGTCTCTGGCAATTAGAAATCTGGCACTAAGGGGACACACAGAAACATTGTTCTCTACTTCAAATGGAAATTTCCTCAAAGAGGTTGAACTGATGGCACAATTTGATCCAGTCATGAAATTGCACCTTAACCATGTCCAAAAAGGGACCTCGAGTCACACCACCAGCTACCTTGGCCACCAAATACAGAATGAACTGATTGATTTGTTGAGCAGCAAGGTCATTTCAATAATAGTGAGTGACATAAAGCTGTCAAAATTCTTCTCTATCATTCTAGATTGCACCTCAGAAGTCAGCCACACTGAACAGTTGTCAGTTGTGATTAGAATTGTGTCACTGAAGGAAGAGCCCCACATAAAGGAACATTTTATGAGGTTTTTGGAGGCAGAGGAGTCCACAGGCCAACATTTGACATCCCTGATTCTCAAAAGATTAGAGGAGCTAAAAATTCCTTTTGAGGACTGCCGAAGACAGTCTTATGATAATGGGACCAATGTGAGAGGCAAAAACAAAGGTGTCCAAGCCAGACTCCTGGCAATGAATCCAAGAGCTCTATTTGTGCCATGTGGGGCTTACACATTGAACCTGGTTGTGGCTGATGCTGCTAAAAGTTATGTCTATGCCACAGGTTACTTTGGCATCTTACACAAACTGTACACCATGTTCTCAGCCTCCACACAGGGATGGGCCACCCTGAAGCTTTGATGATGTGGACTAAGACAAGGTGGGAGAGTAAAGTTAAGAGTGTCGAGCCACTGAGGTATCAGGCAGCAGCGGTGAGAGAGGCACTGATTGAGGTGAGGGATCAAACCAAAGACCCTGTCATAAAGATTGAGGCCCAGTCCTTGTCAGAGGAGGTGGGATCATACCGCTTTTGCATCTGTACAGTGTTGTGGTATGACATCTTGAGCCAGATCTAACATGTGAGCAAGCTAATGCAGTCTCCCAGTATGCATGTGGATGTTGCAGTCAGTCTTCTCATATAGTTTTAAATGTTATGGTTATTTATTAGTGTTGTTCCAAATGTCTGGATAAAAATTACAGTTAGTGCAGAATGCTTGATTTTGCCGAACCACTACTATGGTGTATCGTCATTAGCTAGCTAGCTAATGTTAGCAAAGGACACCAGCAGTATGATCTCTATCATTGAATCTCTTGATCCTCTTCTTGAGAATACTTTGTTAGTTACTTTTAATGTTGAGTCATTATACACTAATATTCCACACGATGGCAGTATTGGAGACATGGAACATTTTATTTTGCAACGTGACACAAATTAACCACCCTCCCGTGCATGCATTAGAACATTGGCTGAAATGGTACTCACACATTACTATTTCATGTTTCAAAACTATTTCTTTATCCAAATGAAGGGTACTGCTATGGAATCCCCTATGGCTCCTAACTATGCTAATTTGTATGTATATTACATGGAGAAAGAGTCGATTCTCAATCCTCTAAGAAATGTTTATTTGTTTGCCTAATATTATTATTTGGAAACGGTACATTGATGATATTTTCGTCTTATGGAGGGGTGATGCAAAACAGCTCCAGGCTTTCCATGCTTTCCTTAACTCTTGTTCTGAGCACCTGAGGTTTACTATGTAATCTGACACACATCAAATCAGTTTCCTCTATCTTTTGATAACGTTCTATACACTGATCTTTACAGGAAACCCACTGATCATAACAGTTTGTTGAGGGCTGATAGCTGTCACCCACTTCCCTTGAAAAACAGTTTGCCCTACAGCCAATTCTGTCAAATCAAAAGAATTTGCAAAAAACAATCAGATTTCGACAGAACCATGACTGTGATGCAATGAAAAAGGAAAGGGGTACAAAAATGGTCAGATCAATACTGCCGCTGAGAAAATCCCAAACAAATCGAGACATGATGTCTTTCAAGGACAGTCTCGCAAAAAGAAGGATTCTTGCGTTCTTACTACGCAATATTCAAAGTGCAAATTAAGGGAATCGTTCACAAACATTGGCACATTTTAAGATCCGATGGCAGTATCGGTAATGTGTTTTCGGAACCTCCCTTGTTCGTACTCTCATAGATCAATTGGTAAACTCTGATTTACCACCACAAAATACCCTCCCAAACAACATCTCCTTGCGCCTCTACCAGATGGAAATTACACGTGTAATGCCACTTACAAATGTAGATCCTTCAAACACCCCCATACAGGGAAACAGATCTTATAACTTGTCCTTGTGTTAAAAAGTATGTGGGCAAAATGAAGCGCAAACTAAGTAAGTAAGAAACTCTGAGCATTGTAGCACCCAATAGCGGACCACTTTCATTTAAAGACCTTTGCTCCCTTTGGTCTTAATGATCTGAAGACATTCTTGTTATTCTTGTTATTTTGCTATCCATTGTAAATAATGTTTGTAGGCCTATGGAGCCAATTGTGGTTATAAAATTATTGTTCTACTCCGCTAGCCAGCACCTCGTCTAAACAGGTGTTCTACTCTGCTAGCCAGCACCTCGTCTAAACAGGTGTTCTACTCTGCTAGCCAGCACCTCGTCTAAACAGGTGTTCTACTCTGCTAGCCAGCACCTCGTCTAAACAGGTGTTCTACTCTGCTAGCCAGCACCTCGTCTAAACAGGTGTTCTACTCTGCTAGCCAGCACCTCGTCTAAACAGGTGTTCTACTCTGCTAGCCAGCACCTCGTCTAAACAGGTGTTCTACTCCACTAGCCAGCACCTCATCTAAACAGGTGTTATACTCTGCTAGCCAGCACCTCGTCTAAACAGGTGTTCTGCTCCCCCAGCCAGCACCTTGTCTAAACAGGTGTTCTACTCTGCTAGCCAGCACCTCGTCTAAACAGGTGTTCTGCTCCGCTATCCAGCACCTCGTCTAAACAGGTGTTCTACTCTGCTAGCCAGCACCTCGTCTAAACAGGTGTTCTGCTCCGCTAGCCAGCACCTCGTCTAAACAGGTGTTCTACTCTGCTAGCCAGCACCTCGTCTAAACAGGTGTTCTACTCCGCTAGCCAGCACCTCAGCTAACCAGGTGTTCTACTCCGCTAGCCAGCACCTCGCCTAAACAGGGGTTCTACTCCGCTAGCCAGCACCTCGACTAAACAGGTGTTCTACTCCGTCAGCCAGCACCTCGACTAAACAGTTGTACGTTTCTTCTGCCCCCAGCTACTGTGAGAATACTTGATGATAGTTGATGGAAACAGCGTTTTGTTTTTAATTATTTGTTTTTAAGCCTTCCCCAAACCATAGCCCTAACCTTAATCACTCTGAATTAATACCTAAATTTAACCCTTTGAGTTGTTTCTGTTTTAACCCTCCTTATCTGGTGATCTCTTAAGCAGGGACACATGTTAACTTGACATCCATCCTAAGAGTGCTGACTTAAGCACCCCTTTGCCCTTTAACCTCTCCACAGCTGACGGGTCAGCTTAGCCGGACCTTGGTCACATGCACGTACGAACACCAGGCCCATCTAATACTACACTGTAATGGAAAACTGTTTTGTATTATCAACAGTAAAATACTCTCAGACGTTTTACTGCAGCATACCCTTTACAATGTATAATTCACCTTATGGAAAAAACTGAAATCCTGTCTGTTAATTCTCTAATTATATCACCTTACTCAGCAGTTTTAGGTACCAGTGTTGTTTATTTTACAATCCCCATACACACCTGATATTTATCTAGAAAGCACATGGTAACACAGTAATTACATGATACTGTCCTACTATCTAGTTACAATGATACTACACTGCACTGTACAGTATATGTCCCATATCAAACCCTTCTAGCTAACCCTTTGTGATGTACTTGGCTGTATTGTGGAGGGAAACGTTGGATCTTTTCTAGGAATTAGGAATTAGTAGTTAGAGGCCTAAGTTTGTGTCCCTTTTCTACCCCTTGACCCTTCACCCTTTCCCCAGTCAACCACCCTTCTTCTTCAACCGATCTTCAGACCTGGGTTAAAATACTATTTACTGTATTTCAGATACATATTTAAAAAAAAATAATAACAATAATATTATTATTATAAAAAAAAAATATATATATATATATATATATACAGTGGGGAGAACAAGTATTTGATACACTGCCGATTTTGTAGGTTTTCCTACTTACAAAGCATGTAGAGGTCTGTAAATTTTATCATAGGTACACTTCAACTGTGAGAGACGGAATCTAAAACAAAAATCCAGAAAATCACATTGTATGATTTTTAAATAATTAATTTGTATTTTATTGCATGACATAAGTATTTGATCACCTACCAACCAGTAAGTATTCCGGCTCTCACAGACCTGTTAGTTTTTCTTTAAGAAGCCCTCCTGTTCTCCACTCATTACCTGTATTAACTACACCTGTTTGAACTCGTAACCTGTATAAAAGACACCTGTCCACACACTCAATCAAACAGACTCCAACCTCTCCACAATGGCCAAGGCCAGAGAGCTGTGTAAGGACATCAGGGATAAAATTGTAGACCTGCACAAGGCTGGGGTGGGCTACAGGACAATAGGCAAGCAGCTTGGTGAGAAGGCAACAACTGTTGGCGCAATTATTAGAAAATGGAAGAAGTTCAAGATGACGGTCAATCTCCCTCGGTCTGGGGCACCATGCAAGATCTCACCTCGTGGGGTATCAATGATCATGATGAAGGTGAGGGATCAGCCCAGAACTACACGGCAGGACCTGGTCAATGACCTGAAGAGAGCTGGGACCACAGTCTCAAAGAAAACCATTAGTAACACACTAGGCCGTCATGGATTAAAATCCTGCAGCGCACGCAAGGTCCCCCTGCTCAAGCCAGCGCATGTCCAGGCCCATCTGAAGTTTGCCAATGACCATCTGGATGATCCAGAGGAGGAATGGGAGAAGGTCATGTGGTCTGATGAGACAAAAATAGAGCTTTTTGGTCTAAACTTCACTCATTGTGTTTGGAGGAAGAAGAAGGATGAGTACAACCCCAAGAACACCATCCCAACTGTGAAGCATGGAGGTGGAAACATCATTCTTTGGGGATGCTTTTCTGCAAAGGGGACAGGACGACTGCACCGTATTGAGGGGAGGATGGATGGGGCCATGTATCGCGAGATCTTGGCCAACAACCTCCTTCCCTCAGTAAGAGCATTGAAGATGGGTCGTGGCTGGGTCTTCCAGCATGACAACGACCTGAAACGCACAGCCAGGGCAACTAAGGAGTGGCTCCGTAAGAAGCATCTCAAGGTCCTGAAGTGGCCTAGCCAGTCTCCAGACCTGAACCCAATAGAAAATCTTTGGAGGGAACTGAAAGCCCGTATTGCCCAGCGACAGCCCCGAAACCTGAAGGATCTGTATGGAGGAGTGGGCCAAAATCCCTGCTGCAGTGTGTGCAAACATGGTCAAGAACTACAGGAAACGTATGATCTCTGTAATTGCAAACAAAGGTTTCTGTACCAAATATTAAGTTCTGCTTTTCTGATGTATCAAATACTTATGTCATGCAATAAAATGTAAATTAATTACTTAAAAATCATACAATGTGATTTTCTGGATTTTTGTTTTAGATTCCGTCACTCACAGTTGAAGAGTACCTATGATAAAAATTACAGACTTCTACATGCTTTGTAAGTGGGAAAACCTGCAAAATCGGCAGTAAATCAAATACTTGTTCTCCCCACTGTATATATTAAATACAAATACTTAAATACACATGTATTTTAACGAGACGGGTGTAATTGCAAACCCGTGCGCTTTCAAATTAGGTGCGCTTTCTGATATTGTGCGTTTTTTTATTTGAAGTTACACCCACTACAGCTCTCCATTGGTTGCTGTATCTATCGCGCAGGGGACAACAGTTGTCACGTTAGTTATCTTAACCTGCTATGTAAAGAAATCATATGTGTCGAGAAATCATCAGTCTCATAACACCGGAACTGACCAATGGTAGGTATCAATGAGCGTTTCCTGATATCAGAGAACACCCACTTCAAGAAACACCCTGAATTATAGTCTGCAATTACACCATATTCATTTTAACCCTGTTCTGATCTGCTTCACCTCTCTCTCTCTCTCTCTCTCTCTCTCTCTCTCTCTCTCTCTCTCTCTCTCCCTCTCTCTCTCCCTCTCTCTGTCTCTCTCTCTCGCTCTGTCTCTCTCGCCCTCTCTCTTTCTCTCTCTCTCTCTCGCTCTGTCTCTGTCTCTCTCTGTCTCTCTCGGCCTCTCTCGCGCTCTCTCTCTGTCTCTCTCGCGCTTCAATTCAATTCAAGGTGCTTTATTGGCATTGGAAACGTATGTTAACATTGCCAAAGCAAGTGAAGTAGATAATAAACAAAAGTTAAATAAACAATAAAAATGAACAGTAAACAATACTGTAAAGGCATTTCAAATGTCATATTATCTATTTATACAGTGTTATAACGATGTGCAAATGGTTAAACTGTAAAAGGGAAAATAAATAAATATAAATATGGGTTGCATTTACAATGGTATTTGTTCTTCACTGGTTGACCTTTTCTTGTGGCAACAGGTCACAATTATTGCTGCTGTGATGGCACTCTGTGGTATTTCACCCAGTAGATATTGGAGTTTATCAAAATTGGATTTGTTTTTTAATTCTTTGTGGATCTGTGTAATCTGAGGGAGATATGTGTCTCTAATATGGTCATACATTTGGCAGGAGGTTAAGAAGTGCAGCTCAGTTTCCACCTCATTTTGTGGGCAGTGTGCACATAGCCTGTCTTGTCTTGAGAGCCAGGTCTGCCTACGAGTCTGTACATAGTCAAAGCTTTCCTTAAGTTTGGGTCAGTCACAGTGGTCAGGTATTCTGCCACTTTGTTCTTTCTGTTTAGGGCCAAATAGCATTTGAGTTTGCTATTTATTTTTTTGTTAATTCTTTCCAATGTGTCAAGTAATTGTCTTTTTGTTTTTTCATGATTTAGTTGGAATTTGTGGTCCTGGCAACTGGACCTTTTTTGGAACACCATTATTTTGGTCTTACTGAGATTTACTGTCAGGGCCCAGGTCTGGCAGAATCTGTGCAGAAGATCTAGGTGCTGCTGTAGGCCCTCCTTGGTTGGTGACAGAAGCACCAGATCATCAGCAAACAGTAGACATTAGACTTCAGATTCTAGTAGGGTGAGGCCGGGTGCTGCAGACTGTTCTAGTGCCCTTGCCAATTCGTTGATATATATGTTGAAGAGGGTGGGGCTTAAGCTGCACCCATGTCTCACCCCACGGCCCTGTGGAAAGAAATGTGTGTGTTTTTTGCCAATTTTAACTGCACACTTGTTGTTTGTGTACATGGATTTTATAATGTCATATGTTTTTCCCCCAACACCACTTTCCATCAATGAGTCGAAGGCTTTTTTTAAATCAACAAAGCATGAGAAGACTTTACCTTTGTTTTGGTTTGTTTGTTTGTCAATTAGGGTGTGCAGGGTGAATATGTGGTCTGTCGTACGATAATTTGGTAAAAAAGCCGATTTGACATTTGCTCAGTACATTGTTTTTTCACTGAAGAAATGAACTAGTCTGCTGTTAATGATAATGCAGAGGATTTTCCCAAGGTTGCTGTTGACGCATATCTCACGGTAGTTATTGGGGTCAAATTTGGCTCCACTTTTGTGGATTGGGGTGATCAGTCCTTGGTTCCAAATATTGGGGAAGATGCCAGAGCCAAGGATGATGTTAAAGAGTTTAGTATAGCCATTTGGAATTTGTCAGTATATATTATCATTTCATTGAGGATACCAGCTACACCACGGGTTGGAGGGTTTTTATTTTGTCCTGTAGTTCATTCAAGGTAATTGTATAATTGGGTTCTGGTCTTTGATAGTTGATTCTAAGATTTGTATTTGATCATGTATATGTTTTTGCTGTTTGTTCTTTGTTATAGAGTCAAAAAGATTGGAGAAGTGGTTTATCCATATCTCCATTTTGGATAGATAAGTCTTCGTGTTGTTGTTTGTTTAGTGTTTTCCAATTTTCCCAGACGTGGTTAGAGTCTATGGATTCTTCGATTACATTGAGCTGATTTCTGACGTACTGTTCCTTCTTTTTCCGTAGTGTATTCACCATAGTGAAGGTGTAGGCTCAGGTTTTCTCTATGTTTTTGGTTGCATAGGTTTCTCAATCAAAACATTTGTCATTGTTGTTACTTTTCTTCAGTTTTCTGTTAGAATTTCTTAGATCTGATAGGTCAAATATACTGTTTAGATTTAAGTTTACACCTTCACTATTTTGTATTTAACTAGGCAAGTCAGTTAAGAATAAATTCTAATTTTCAATGACAGCCTAGGAACAGTAGGTTAACTGCCTTGTTCAGGGGCAGAACAATAGAATTTTACCTTGTCAGCTCGGGGTTTCGATCCAGCAACATTTCAATTACAGGCCCAACACTCTAACCACTCGGCCACCCCTTTTCCACCATTACAGTGGAACGTTTTGTCAAGGAAGTTGACTAAAAGGGATTGAATTGGTTCTTGCCTAATTGTTTTTTGGTAGGTTTCCATACTACATTCCTTCCATCTATAGCATTTGTTAATATTATGCAGTTCCTTTGGCTTTGATGCCTCATGATTGAGTATTGCTCTGTTCAAGTAGACTGTGATTTTGCTGTGATCTGATAGGGGTGTCAGTGGGCTGACTGAACGCTCTGAGAGACTGGTTTGAGATCAGTGATAAAGTAATCTACAGTAATATTGCCAAGAGATGAGCTATAGGTGTACCTACCGTAGGAGTCCACTCGAATCCTACCATTGACTATGTACATACCCAGCGTCCGACAGAGCTGCTGGAGTTGTGACCCGTTTTTGTTGGTTATATTGTCGTAGTTGTGTCTAGGGGGGCATATGGGGGGAGGGAATGCTGTCACCTCCAGGCAGGTGTTTGTCCCCCTGTGTGCTGAGGGTGTCAGGTTCTTGTCCGGTTCTAGTATTTAGGTCACCACAGACTGGTACATGTCCCTGGGCCTGGAAATGATTGATTTCCCTCTCCAGGATGGAGAAGCTGTCTTCACTAAAGTATGGGAATTCTAGTGGGGGGATATAGGCAGCACACAGGAGGACATTTTTCTCTGTTAAGATAATTTCCTTTTGAATTTCTAGCCAAATGTAAAATGTTCCTGTTTTGATTAATTTAATAGAGTGAGTTAGGTCTGCTCTATACCAAATTAGCATACCCCCTGAGTCTCTTCCCTGTTTCACACCTGGTCGTTTTGGTGGATGGGACTACCAGCTCTCTGTAACCTAGAGGGCAACCGGTGGGTCCGTCTCCTCTATACCATGTTTCTTGTAGGATGTCTATGTCTGTATTTCCGGTAAATTCCAGGTTCCTACTCTTTAGGCCAAAGGCAGATGACCTCAGGCCTTGGATATTCCAGGATGAGATAGAGAAGGCTTTGTGTTCCA